>JAJMFT010000014.1:0-336698 GCA_030574895.1 Yamadazyma insectorum
CAGAATTGCTTGAATCCTTACCTATATAATGCAAATATCCCTCTCAAGAGAAGTCATAGCCACCAATACATTGAATGTTATTTTCACTTGCTTTTTTTCTATGTTTTGTTGAACTTCTGTTCTACTCCCCTAATCCTAGTTTGTGTTAAACCATACACTTTTGGAATACGTGTATAGGTTCATTAATCTCTAATCCAGCATCTCTAGTTGCAAATATGATGCAGATGTGTGTACAAGTCAATATGTCTGGACACGACCTCAACACCTGACTCTTGGTGAGAGTCAGCTCGCACAATTTAAATAGATAACTTAATTAACTAATGAGAAACAATACACATCATGATACACACTTTATGTGTATCAACGCCCTTCAATAAAGTATTTGACATATACAAGAGGCATCTGTCTTAACAGTTTGACACCCAGATAACTACTCAGTACCCTCCAGCCTGTTGGGCTCAAATTAAGAAAGAATATCTATGCTAGTTATGTAACCAGTGATCTTCCATATCCCATATACTAGCACGCTAGTCTAACTGTTCCAGATGCTCTGTTGTGTAGAAATATGTACAATCAGATAATTTCTCTCACATATTAATCAGTAAGAGAAACAAGGGCTTAGGGTTCAAAAGAGCATTAAAACCGGTATACAATATAAATGTATTGTCTCCTCAATCTTGTATTTGTACTCATTTTGGATGGTGGTTAAAATATACATGTATTGATGATTATATTTGAACCTTGCTGTAAGTCTTCAAATTTGAATTTTTTACCTTAATTCGAAGGGTTTTATTTTGTTTTAAGTATTCATGAAGATCTTTAGGAGAACGCTTAAACGCCCTCCAGAGCAGCCCAATATCAGAGCCTCGTTTATTTGCTCAATTAATATGACCTAAAGCGACAATTTTCCTATAACTAAAAGATGTCTTGAATATTCGGGGCACTACTCGGGGCACTACTCGGGGCACTATTCAAGGGCACTATATACTCACAAATTCCGCCTTGTTCCTTAACGATCTCTAAACATCTCAGTTGCTGCTTACGTTGTAATATTTTACTCCATTTTAAGTAAATTGAGCTTACGCAAATGCAGGTGTAAATCATCGTTCAATATATAGTAGTTATGCAATGACTCAGATCAGATCTACAGCTTCTCTTGAAATCCGAACAGCCTTGCCAATTCTTACGACTATTTACCTTTCATCTTTTGGAACCTTAGATGATAGCTCCGAAAAAAAGTTCAGTCTTTACCTATTTAATTATTGTGAAATTTGCAAAAATAGAAAATTTGGAATGTTCAAGCTTTATGCTCATGTTTTCCTTGCACAAGTACAGGAAAAAAGGGAAACAAAGAGGTTATTCCATTCATTATCAATGACGACATGTCTGGAGCCAAAGATTCTGTGTAACTTTATTTGAAATATTTGTTAAACTGGTATGGGCTACTTTGAGAACAGCCTGAATAAGGTAGAAAACTTCAGGCGCTTTAACCTAACCCTGGAATCTTGAATACTAAACACTTTATTGAATATTATTAGAGTTAGAGCTGTTTGAAATTTATCTATGAGGAAGGGATAAGAGAGCTCTCAGCAGAACATTATGTAGTGGAGGTCGATCAGACAACGTCACAATCTAGTGAAAATGTCACACAAGGATACAAAACCTAACCACCTGGTCAATACAACAGATAAGAAACAAGTATCAAGCGCTTCAAATCCGTTGTAAAGCTTGATCTTCTCCATAATTAGAATCCACTATTCTACAGACGAAAGAATATGGAGCAGAAACAGGAGTGTACATTCGATATCCAATACAATTGATGTGAGCTCAAAGAGCTCCAGACCTTTGTGTGGCAATCATTTGTATCGAATTTCAAATGCAAGTTTATTTTGCATTACAGTTCGAAATAGAAAAAATTTTCTGAGAGAGAAGAAATATATATCAAATAGTGTATTAACCATATTAATCTAGATCAGTACGCCTTCCGTCATCAAGGTTTACGTCCTTAAGATTCACCCATTTGGTTCTATTGATGATTTTGAAAAAGAAAAACAAAATAAAAAAGAAGGGCAATAACACATAAGAGTCCACCCAGTCACCAGCATCGAATGGCTTGAAATATGACCAGCCTTGAATTAAGGCAAGGAAAAGATTCAATAGAATACTGACAATAGGCAAAACAGGGTAGAACGATCCTCTATATGGTATGTCTTTAATTGACCTCCCTTGAATTTTCCATGCTTGTCTTAATCGGATTTGCATAAAACACACCGATCCCCACACAATAAAAACCGCAACACCAGATAGATTTACAATGTATCCATATGCCTTTGCTGCACCCGTGCTAATATTCATCAAAGACAACAAACCTAATGAATTCATTAATATTATAGAAAAGTACGGTATACCTCTCTTATCCACAAAACCCAAGAATTTTGGAGCAGCCCCCTCCTTAGCTAAATTCACAATAGTTCTCGATCCTATGTAGATGGAACTGTTAATGGCTGAGATACACGTGACAAGAATGAACGTATTGATCAAGTGAACCCCTCCATTCCATCCAGCTCTCTGAACTGCAATAGTCATTGGGGACTTCAAAGTAGAGGTTTCTGCGCTTAATGAGGGATCATTGTAGGGAACAGTCATACCATAACTCACTGAAATGCCCATATAAATAACAATAATTCTGAAAAATGTTTGTCTGATGGCACTTGGTATAGCCTTGCCAGGATTTCTAGTTTCACTTGCAGCAATGGCTATTGCTTCAACGCCCGAATAAAAAGTAGAAGCAAATACAAAAGTAGAAACCACACTCTTGAAGCCATTAGCGAAAGGTCCAGGATCATTCCAATAGTGAAACCCAAATGCAGGTTGACCTTTTATTCCCCCAGCCACGTAGATAATGGAAAAAATATAGAATGCAACCATTCCAAGTATTTTGGTGATCGCAAGCCAGTATTCTGCTTCCCCAAACGCTCCAACCCCAAGAAACTGAAAACACATGAAAGCGGCCCAAAATATCAAAATATAACCATATATAGGAACTTGTGGGCCCCAGAATTGTAGAATTGCAGCAGTTGTATTATACTCATTAGCCAATACAGCAACCCATATGATAACGTAATACCAACCGACAGTAGCCCCAAAGGCACGGTCAACAAATTTGTTACCCAACGTAGAAAATGCTCCTCCTGTAGGGTATAATGTTGACAACTCTCCTAAAGATTGCATCATTCCAAAGGCAATCAATCCAATTACTCCAAATCCAATAATCAAACTAGCTGGTCCATTTTTCAAAGCAAGAGAAGCACCTATCAATATACCAGGACCAATGATTCCTGCTAATGCTAATAAAGAAACGTGCCTGTTCTTCAATTTTCTTTTAAGTTGGTTCTCGCCTGTGATCGAGTTAGACCTAGAAAGCAGTGACGAATCATAATGAGACTCTTCGACATAACCGCTTTCGGGATCCTGGATCTCTTTTTCAATCTGTTTCAGACCATTCAGCTTATCCTTTTCCTTGTCCGTTAGCTTTGAAATGAAGTTCATAGCAATTTATGGATTGATAAGTTTTGGTTCTTTTCTCAGCACAGGATCCACAGTTACGGGTTATAGTATATACAGGACCAGGAACCAGGAATCTCGTTTCCACAGGAAAGCCAACATACAAAATAGATAAGGATTTTAAGCCATCATTTCCTTCTAATAGATGTAAGGAAACCTAGATTGGACACCAAGAGATGTAGGAGGACCACTATTTGCAATAAATGGCAAAAATTCGAATACGACTATTAGAGGTAAAGGTATAAATTAAACCATGTTTCATTATTGATTTTATTTATGTTTTATTATGGAGTTATTTAATTCAATTGTCTACTTCATTATAAAGAATCACATATTCTATTTTTCAGGTCTCAAGTCTGATCTTACAGGCTGTACTAATGGATGCAACTGACTTAAATAGGTAAAGGCCCACATTAAAAACATCATAGATATACATAATATCACTGAAGATCTCCACACAGTTCTATCTTTCTTGGGAGCAACAACCCAAAAAGCAGAACACACTGCTGCAACAAGAACAAAAACTATTAATACAGTATACCTGTAAAATGTTAGTATTCAAAATTAAATAGAAGGCCAGTTTCGAAAGAGGGTTCGTTCAATCTCATAGACCGATAAAACTGCAATTATGATATAGAAAATAGCAACTATTAGAAAGAAGGAATAAAGGCGTATGAAGTTTGATTTGTCAAAGGGGATAAAGTAAGAACCCCTTAAGCTAGGTACCTCAATTTCTCCAACTTTGCATAGCCGGTCCATTCCTTGAATAATCTCCGTTGTTTCACTCACAATATACTTAGTATTATCTCAATATTTAATACATACCCACTCATTTTATGACTACTTTACTGGATGTGAATTTCCTCTCGTATGGACTAGTAATCTAAGTGAACGAAATTTTGATGCGACCAGGTCGTGAGCAAAATCGCATATTGAGACAATCTCACTAGTAATTGAATGGCGGATACCAATCAGGGATCGAAGCAAGAGTTACCGCCGCAATTGATAAATTGGCTTTACAATGTACTTCAGCCTCAATATTTACATAAGCAAATATGTTACACTCACATAGTTCAATTCTTACTGGAACAGTTTCGAAATGGGTTTAGAATTAGAACGAGGGTTTACACATCTAACAAGACAGGAAATTCGAATCTACTTATAAATATATTTGGAAAGATCAACCAGTCTATCCCAGTTGAGTTCTGGATACCTTTGTCCTACCCATTTTGCGATGATAGTGGATCTAGGGATGAGCTTGAAATTGGTACTCCCATTGTGTTTGTGATACCTGATGTAGCATCCGATATGTATTTGAAACCCGGCAATTTCATAGACAGTCAAGGTAAGGTGTATCACCCTTACTTAACAGACTGGTACAATTATTGTAAATCACAGGATACCAACTCCCTAAAGAGCTTTAATCTTGTGAAGTTACAAAACATTCTTTCAACCGTTTTTAGAACAGAAAGTCCACTTCATCATTTGGAAGGTAAGGAATTCACTCCCATCCCTCCGAAACCATTAAAATTACCGTTACACCAACAGAATTCAGGACTGTCAACCAGATCCGTTAATGTCCCACTCAACGAAGGTCCACCACGTGTGAGCACTATCTCAGCTATGGAATCACCACCTGCGATAAATAGGGGTATCACACATGACTCGCAAACACCCCTACGATATAGTAGACCATTACCGTTACCCAATAGTAATGTAAGCATGCCCTCAAAAACAAATCATGGTTTGAATGACACTACAAAATTCACATATCCAAAATCTCCATCACCCCCAGCTTATTTCCCCAATCAAAAACAGACAATAAACCAAATTCCACAGCAACAAGCACCGGAAAGACTTACGTCAGGGCCAAGAGAAGCACTCGAAGAAGATCTTGTAGATAGGTATGATGAATTACGTGTTCCTACTCAAGAGATTAAGAAAACTATTCTTGAGCAATTGTCAGCTGCAATGAACCGATGCTTGAGCGAATTTCCTACCAATGATAGTAAGTTTCTAGAGGATATTAAGGTCGATGACCAGAAGCTAGACAAGCTCTTTGAACAATTAAATTTCCATAATAACCAAGCTTTGGTGAACAAAGAAATACTTCAGGAGCACTTAAATTATCTATTGAATCAGAAAAAGAACATAGAGATTATTACTTCTCAATTACAAAGGGTAATGGACTTGAACAACAAGGATAACACAAGTGTATATATTGATACGAATTCTCGGACAGAGTTGGATCACTTGATAATTGCAGATTCGGTATTGACGAATCAAATATATGATATCACCAGTGATATCAAGGCTAATAAAGATTCCATTTCTTTAGTAAGTGGGACTTTTCATGGTGAAAGCGAATTGATTAATAATCAAAACTTTGACACGGTAGTCAGAAGCATAAGAAGCATAGGAAGAGATATTTTCTGGCTAGAGTTAACCAAACAGGAAGTTGCCCTGAGAATGGGAATTCAGTAACCTCATTATACAAGTAGACATCGCATACTGCATATAAATAAATTTTCGCAGAAAAACTCTCCATCTCATCTAAATCTTACAGTGAAAATTTTTTAGATAACTGTCTTGCTAAAATGTCTAGTGGAGAATACGTTATCAAGCCAGAGAATATCGAGCCAAGCAAAGATACATCTAGCTGGCCTTTATTATTGAAGAATTATGACAAATTACTTGTAAGAAGTGGACATTATACTCCAATTCCATCTGGTTGTTCTCCTTTAAAGAGAGATATTAAATCATACGTCTCTTCAGGGGTAATTAACTTAGACAAACCATCCAACCCTTCTTCACACGAGGTTGTTGCTTGGATTAAAAGAATCTTAAGATCAGAAAAGACTGGTCACTCCGGTACTTTAGATCCAAAAGTCACTGGATGTCTTATAGTTTGTATTGACAGAGCCACCAGATTAGTTAAGTCTCAACAAGGTGCTGGTAAAGAGTATGTTTGTATTGTCAGACTTCATGATGAACTCAAGGAAGAAAAAGAGTTAGGAAGATCTTTAGAAAACTTAACTGGTGCTTTGTTCCAAAGACCACCTTTGATTTCTGCTGTTAAGAGACAATTGAGAGTTAGAACTATTTATGATTCTAACTTAATTGAGTTTGACAATAAGAGAGGTTTGGGAGTTTTCTGGGCTTCTTGTGAAGCTGGTACATATATGAGAACTTTATGTGTCCATTTAGGTATGTTGCTTGGTGTTGGTGGTCACATGCAAGAATTAAGAAGAGTCCGTTCTGGAGCCATGGGTGAAAATGATAACTTAGTTACTTTACATGACGTATTAGATGCCCAATATGTATATGATAACACTAGAGACGAATCTTATTTAAGAAAAGTGATCCAACCATTAGAAACTTTATTAGTTGGTTATAAAAGAGTTGTTGTTAAGGATTCCGCTGTCAACGCTGTTTGTTATGGTGCTAAATTGATGATTCCAGGTTTATTGCGTTATGAAGAAGGAATCGAAGTCTATGATGAAGTTGTTTTAATGACCACTAAAGGTGAAGCAATTGCTATTGGTATTGCTCAAATGACATCTGTTGACTTACAATCTTGTGACCATGGTGTAGTTGCTAAAGTCAAAAGATGTATTATGGAACGTGACACTTACCCAAGAAGATGGGGATTAGGTCCAATCGCTCAAAAGAAAAAACAAATGAAAGCAGACGGTAAATTGGACAAATATGGAAGAGTAAATGAAAATACCCCAGATTCATGGAAGAGTGATTATAAAGACCACGACGAAGAACCTGCACCTGCTGTTCCAGCTTCTAAATTAGAAACACCAGTTGTTCAATTACCAAAGAAATCCTCAGAAGAAGACGAAGAAAAGAAGGAAAAGAAAGACAAGAAAGAAAAGAAAGAAAAGAAAGAAAAGAAGGATAAAAAGGAAAAGAAAGAAAAGAAGGAAAAGAAAGATAAAAAGCGTAAAGCTGAAGACGACGAATCTCCAAAGAAAAAGTCCAAAAAGGATTAATTAAACGCATGAATTCCACTGTAGCAAATATATATAATTTTAGATAACTAGTCCCTCTTGCCTCATACCCACTCTTCGCTTATACATATCAGCCGGTGATAGAATCATGAATGAGGATCCACAGTGTTTTGTTTGTTTAGTTTATTTTTAAGCTTCATGATATCGAGCCTTAATTCCTCAACAGAAGCTATCGAAGCACCCTTGTCCCGGAGATCCTTGAGTTTGATTTCGTAGACCATAATTTTGAGTGAAATATCTGATTTAGTAGCACCTAGGGTCGTTACAATAGAATTTAATTGATCCCACCTGGCTTTTTTTACAGCATACGAGTTCTCCTCTGGTATACATAATAGGCTGATTATGATTTTCAAATAAGGGTTCGACAATTTGTCAATATCCAAACTTCGGAGAGACAGCATGAAATGATTATCTACATCTTTGAGATTTGAGCTTAAAATAACATTGAATACCGCCACCATTGGGCTCAAGTCGAAATTGTTGAATATTAAAGATGCATAAGAATGTGAAGGGGAAGGACCACGAGTTCCGAATTTGTTAAGCTTTGATAATGTCGTATTATAATTCTTTAAAATACGAGATTTTTCTGTTTCTGATTGAGAGTCATTACCATATTGCCACCTTAATAGATTTAAAAGTTGTATCAATGCAAAGAATTCAATTTCAGGCGACTGGTTATCTTCTTTTATTAGACTCGATAAGATTCCGGATGCACTATTAAATTCCCCTGTTGAGATTCCTGCAAGAGCTTCGAAGTATTTCATCTTTTCCTTGAATGAATCACTTGGTGAACTTCTTTTGAAGATAGAATCAATCTCCCCTGTTTCACACACTACTGAGTTCAAAGAATTAAGCCACTCAATGTAGAAAATGATATTGGCAAATATTCTTTCACCTGAGATCTCCTTTGACCTAATGAGAGGAATGCCACCAAAGCAGCCTCGGGGCATACTATAAAGACCCTGTAATACCTTCTTAGATATTTTTAGTCCTAATGTTAATGATTTTCCGGCTGTCAGGCTATGCCCTTGTTGAATTAAGCCAACTCCTATTATTAACTTATAGATTGCCAAAAATTCCGAGGGACCCAACCAGAAGATCTGATATGGATATTCATTGTTTCTGATTTTTATAGGAATCGAAAGTATACCAGATACATTCCATCCTTGTGATTTTTTGTTCCTTTCCTGTATAATCAACTCATCCATCACCTTAGCTAAAGCTTTGAAATTTTCCATTTCTGATAGCATCAAAAAACCATTCAAACAAATAACACCAAACATTAGTTTCAATTGCACTGGGATATGTTCCATATCAAAATATGATTTGAAGTCTTTGGTGATCGATTTGAATCTCTCTAGATCGACTGAACGAAGGGACGTATAACAGCTTAGAATCATCAGGTAAAAAATTAATGGTGAGTCTAAGCTTGAGTGCTTCATAGATTCATCAGATATAGGTAGATCAAAAAGCTGATGCCCTAGTAGCGAAAATAAGATGAGCGAGTCAGCGTCATGTTCATATGTTTGTACTACCCTGTCAAACTGCTTGACTGCAAAGTCTGGATTAGACTTATGTAGAATTCGAATAAGCAAAATATCTGCAGCGATGGCATAGTTGTGTAGCATGTTTCTCTTTGATAGATCTAGTATTTTATTAGTGTATTCTTCGGCCTCCAGAAGGTTTTCTGTATCTTCGTAGTAAGTCAAAGCCAACCGATACATTACCAAACAAGTTTTTTCAGGATCAAGATCATTACTGTATCTGACTAGTATAAGCTTCAATGCCCTCATACTTAATTTCAAAAGCTTGCAATATCTTAGCATTCCTTCCTCTGTCCTGGCCTGCAACACATTGGATTTGGCTTCGGAGTAAAATTTGTCAGACAAATGTAAAAGCTTTAGTATACGTGATTCCTGATCAAGGGAATCATCTGTTATTACAGCCATCTATCCACAAAAATTGGAGTTCAAAGCAAATGTGAACCTGATTCTTGAAACTTAAAGAGATGGATCCGCGACGCGACATAGAACGATGGTGGGCAGAAATCTAATGGGTATATGGAACACTTCTTAATGACTACAAACTTAAATACTAATATACAATTAAGACACGGGCTTCTTATATCTATTATTTCTTTATTTCTTCAATTCGTTGACTTCGTTTTGTAGATTTTGTCTCAATATTCTTTCCTGGTTGAGTTCTACTTCATACTGGTCTTGCATGTCGCTGATTATCTTCTTGAATTCTTTTCTTAAAATACCATTGCTCATACTGTTTGTACTGTTGGAACTGTTACTGGTACTATTTTCCAGGTCAGTTCCTAACTTATTGATCTTCAAAAGATTGACTTCTTTTCTCAATCTCGATATTTCAGTGTCTTTGTCTGTCTCTGATTCAATTGTCTCTTTTATTGGGGTTTGGGACTTGGAAGATTGTCCTTCAAGAGTATTTTGTCTATGACTATCAAGTTCTTTTTCTAATGAACTGATCTTCTTACGATAGTCTTGAATTATCTTCAAGGAGTTTTCTCTTGAGTATTCAAATTCTTTGATTAAATATTGGTGACTAAATCTTAAATCGCTAAGAGCTGTCTTATAGTCACTCAATACCTTGTTCTCACTTGAATTTGGAGGATTCAATGAAAAAAGGGAACTTTCATTCAAAATGGAGGTATTGTTCAATTCGTCAGTTGAAATGTTTCTTGGGCTGAGATCTCTGGATGGAGGAACTGTCAAGTTTGTCATCGAGTGATCGTAGTTGTTGGAGTCAGTAGATGATGGTGGTGGCGTGGTCTTAGAAATTAAGGTGTCAATACATTCCTTAAGCCACCCGAATCTATTTTCCACTGAATCTTGAAGTACACTTTCATCGTTTGGTGGAGGCGGAAGACTGATATTTTTCTGGACCGAAACAGAAACAAGGTAGTTTATTAATTTGTCAAAGACTAATTTGTAGTTCGAGTTAGGGGCACTTGAGTTGACAATCATGTTGTTGGAGATTTTAATATCTTCAATGTAACCCAACAAAAGACATGACATATTATGATTGTTTATCTTAGTTGAATATCTCGTTATATCCTCGTTCAATTCGTTTACCTTAGCATTTAATAAATTATTTGTTTTGACGATTTTGATCAATGTAGCAGAATCAACATCTTCATCTACAAGATCACTAATGAATTGTTGTGAGATAGATAATTTGGACAAGTAATAGTTCTTAAGCTCTGTCTTTTCTTCAATGGAGCTCTTCATCTTTCTAACTTTATCTAAGGATAAAATCAGCTTCTTCGTGATTTTGCTGACTTCGAAGACTGAGTTTTCAATTAAAACCTTGAGATTCAAGTAATTGAACTTTCTTTCTCCTTCAATCATGGAGGAATCGTTCGAGTTGGGTTCACTTTCACTGGTAGGTGTTGAAATTAAACTAGGAATCCCATCAAATAATAAGTCTCCTTCATCCAACTTCAACTGTAAGTGATTATTAAAGGAAGAATTTAAGAAGTCTTCTTGATAAGTGGAGTGGTCACCATCTTTAATTTGTTCCAATTTATTTTTACGTTCTTCCTGTAATTGAAACTTCAACAATTCTGGTGTGCTAGATTGTAAATTATATCCTGCATCGGCTTGGAAAGGTGATTTTTTTAACAAGGAATCCGAATTTATCATACTTAAAATATATGTTATAAGCTTCTCTTAATTAAATAAACGAATGTATGTGATGTATAGTCCAGTTACAAAACTTTAAGGATTGGTGGAGCTGAAAATTTTGTTGTTGAATTTTAATGCGCGTAATTAGCGCGTTGGAGATAATAGATCTCTGAGAACAGAAAAAGTCAGTGCAAGTATGGCAATATAAAAGTATGGAACGCAAAGAAAATGTTTTAGGAAGAATAGATGCAAAGCTGCCGAATAATTTGAGATTCATCCTGTTCAATATCAATGGTATTAAGACGCTTCGGAACTATCATCCATGGAATGAGTTTAAAAATGACTTTGATAAGATATTTGCAACTCTCCAGGGTGATGTGATTTCACTACAAGAACTTAAGTTAACGACTGACAATATAAATTCCATCAATATTTGTAACTTAAAAAATTACAAGTCATTCATAACCTTACCTAAAACCAAAAAAGGCTATAGTGGTGTAGGGCTATTTATAAGAATACCCGGAAGTGATGAACCAGATTACGTGAAACACAACTTGAGCGTTAAGAAAGCAGAAGAAGGTATTACTGGATTCTTGAAAATATCAAATAACCCATCAGAGAAAAAAAGATATCTTGACTTGGACAACTCAATAGGGGGATACGTCCCTGAGGGAATAGAAGGCTTCTATGATGAGAATTTTGCTATGAAGCTCGATAGTGAGGGGCGGTCTGCAGTGATAGAGCTTGCAAATAATACTGTCGTGTTTTCCCTCTACTGTCCTGCAAATTCAATGCAGACAGAAGAGGGGGCTCTCTTCAAAATGAGATTTCAGAGCATCTTGATTCAAAGGTGTCAAAATCTTGTACGAATGGGGAAACAAGTGGTAGTACTAGGTGATATAAATGTTTGTCTCAATCTCATCGACCAAGCTGATGGAATTCAGGAGAGGCTCAACAAGAAGCTCATCAGCTACGTAGATGATGGAACTGCGTTTGAGAAGCTCAACCGGAGAGAATGCTTAAATTTTGTAATGGAGAGAGAATCAAGAGCGCATTTGAGTAGATATGTTCATAAATCGAACGATATAAAAGAACTTGTGAGTGGGAAGGAATTTCTATTTGATACGACAAGAAGTTTTCAAGGAAGGAGGCTCAAACTTTATACTTGCTGGAATACGTTAAATGGGGCTAGGCAAACAAACTATGGATCTCGTATTGATCTAATTCTTACGACGTCTGATTGGAATGACCGAATAACAAAGGCCTCTATATGGCCCTATCTAATGGGATCAGATCATTGTCCTATATTTACGGACTTTAAAATTGAAGAGGTTACCACCACTCTTAATCTTCATGATAATAAGATGACTTTTGAGGCTAGGAATTTTTTTAAAATAATCAAGCACCATGATATTTCCCTGATGTTTCGAATAGCAAAGAAGAGAAGAATTGATAAGGAAGGACCGGAAGGAGACATGAAAGAAAGTGGAAGCTCCGAGTCAAAACAGACGTCGTTTGTTTACAAGACTAGGAAAGTGGTATCAAAATCTGACCAACGGTCAATCAAGAGCTTTTTCTCTGCCCCCCAAGAGGAGATCACAGTAGAATCTGTAAAACCGAAAGAAGTGCTTGAAGCTCCCAAACGGGAGAGAGGAATCGGCTTAAATTTCTCTTCTGTTTACGGTGAGCCTCCGTCTTGTCATCATGGGCAATCATGCCAATTAAAGACAAGCATGAGTACGAAAAATAGAGGAAAGAAATACTGGTGTTGCCCTCAAAATGCAATTGGCTTTTTAGATAGTGGAAGGTGTGATTTCTTCCAGTGGTTGAATCCGAAAATTGAGTAACCCATATATTAAGCCAAGATTATTTAATGCTAAAATACAAATATTTATAATATACACGAGTGAACATGATTTTAATTTTAAGACTTTCTAAATTCACTCAACACCGGATAAATTGATTCAAAGGCTGCATAGATTTCTTCTCTTTGCTTGGCACCAGTCAAAACGATCTTTCCGGAAACAAAAATTAAAAGAACAATTTTAGGTTTAACCATTCTATAAATCAAACCAGGGAATAATTCTGGTTCATAGGAGGAGAAAGTACCATGGCTGAACGCTAAACCTTCTAATCTGATAGGGAATTTGACATCACAAGATCCCACAATATTTTGAATCTTGAAATCGGTGAACTTGGCATTGAAACCTAACTTTTGAATGATTCTTGCATATTTTCTGGAAGCTAATTTGGAATCGTTTTCGGATTTTGCACCTGTGACAACCATCTTACCCGAGGCAAAAATCAAGGCAGTAGTCTTAGGTTCTCTGATTCTCATAATAACAGCTGCAAAACGCTTTGGATTATATTCAGCATTTCTTGCGTGCAAGGCAATTGTTTTCAAATCCAATCTGCAGTCCAAGTTAACGGTTGCCACTATATTTTGTAAGGTTGGAACAATACCTAAAGCACCACCATCTTCACCTTCGAGTTTAGGTTCTTGGAGTTCTTCTTTTTTGATCAGGTCATTTTGACCATTGATACCTTGAGGATATGATAAGGAATCGGGAGCGGTAAAAGCATTTGCTTTAATTGGGGTTTCAGGTAAACTCAAAGAATCCATAGCGTTGGAATTTAAAGTGTATCCACAAGTTGTAAATGCAATAAAATTTGATTAATTAATGTAATTTAAGACGAAATTTCAAATTAATGAATCCCGTGAAATAATTTCTGTTGAAATATAAATAAACTAAAGTGATTATTTGATTTAAATATGTATATTTATATGATTACAAATGACCTTTTTCAAGTTTTGCAATCCTATTTCCTTTTTGGGAAGGCGGCCAATTCTCAGAAAATACAAATTTCGACGGGGGAAACCAGTTCCTTATATACTACCGCGCAAAATCCGGGTAACTCGCGTGAGGTGATGAGAAAAAGTATATCACGTGAACAAAGCAATTTAGAAGTACGTAAATTTATATTATATCATAATGTGGCCTTCAAATCGTTCAAACTCATATCATAATTAACTTAGCACCTTAACGCTCTTTCAACAACTTGTTCCTCTTTTCCTTTCTCTTCAATCTTTCGACCTTTCTCTTGTGCATCTTTGTTGCCATCATCTCATATCTTTCCTTTTCTTCCTTTATTTCCTGTCTTCTTTTACGTTCTGTTATCTTGGACTTCTTTTCATCTTCTTTCTCTTGTTTTAAATCCTTTAATCGAGCTTTGTACTGTTCTTCCTGTTGTCTCTTCTCATTCCTCTTTTGAAAGCTTGTTTGTTTACTAACACCCAAACTTTTTATTCTGAATGCACCTTTACTGTCCTTCCAATCTTTTCCATTGACTCTTGACCCTTTAATATCAGTAGCCATTCTGCAATCTTTATCACCTTTAAAAGCTATTTCTATACTAGTTTCTAGAAAATTTGATTTTGCGAGGTGAGAGGGCGATGAGGTATTTTGGGAAAGTACACACTATAAATTTACATGACAATAGCTGGAAATATAGTTTCTTCATATATTCGTATTTAGTAGCCAATATTTCGTTATAGTGGAAAATTTGTTTGAATTATTCTTTGAGTGAGAATGTTTATTCGTCATAGACTTTAGCTTTTTTATCAATGATTAATCTTGCCTTTCTAGCCCACTTCCTAGATCTTGTGAACTTGGAGAAGCCATCGACATAATCTGGGTTTTCCCAATTGTTATCGAAGAACTTCCATCCGTTATTTTTGTTTTTGCTATATTCCAAATCAATATGCCATTTTTCATCAATCCATTCCCAATTATATTCATAAAGATCATTCACATAAGTTGGTGGCTGGAATTTAGACAATTCAACAGATTCTTTTAGTGAATTCTCGAAACAATAATTTGATCTCTCTGTAGGGAGGAGAAATTTAGACCATCCTATACCTATCCATCTCCTTTCATTTTCAATAATTTCGAACAAAATTTCTTGGTTGAGCCTTGTAGGCAGCTCAATTGTCTTATTCAACACCTTAA
Organism: Yamadazyma insectorum; assembly: GCA_030574895.1. Classification (NCBI taxonomy): domain Eukaryota; kingdom Fungi; phylum Ascomycota; class Pichiomycetes; order Serinales; family Debaryomycetaceae; genus Yamadazyma; species Yamadazyma insectorum. Next base: position 15,244 of record JAJMFT010000014.1, read on the forward strand.
AATTACTCAAAGTGTTGTCATTAGCATCCAAAGGTTTTGCCTTATTTTCAAAATTCAACTTAATGTCTAACCCCGTGATATGATAAACAATCATTCTGACATAGATTGATCTCCACAATAATCTTCTAATAGAATATGACCATGGAGAATGGTAGGTTAGAACAAAAAGACCGAATAACCATGTAAAGGTATTGGGAGCAATGATGTAATTCATGATAAACAAATGTATGGGCGTCAACATGATTGTCATAATGAAAATTCTTACAAAGTTTGATCTCTTAAGATTTTGGCGTTTGATGGGCCTTAATAGCATTTCAAATCTTACAGTGATGTTATGTAATGTACGAATAATTTCGTCAATTGTTGGCTTTTCATTGAATTTTGTATCAAACAAAGTTGAATTAATAGCCCAAACTATGTATGCAAAGTTCAAAGTTATCATGATGGGTAAAATTATCAAACTTATGCTGTTCCAATATATCACCACAATGGAATAAACGATCAATATTAAAAGATTTGTGTAAGGGTCCCCGTTTGTCCATGTCAAAATTTCTAGAAAGTTATCTATTATAAGTAAATAAGGAAATATCTTCGATAAAATTGACGATAAAATTGGATTATCTACCAATAATAGATTGTTATTACTGATTTTCAATAATTTCGTATCAGACGGTTGAAAATTAGCATAAATTGTGTCATCATCCGCCATAGTTCTTGGTGTGATAATGTATATTTTTTAAATTTCGTCAGTTTCGCAATCATATGAAAGATTTTGTGGAGACGAATTTTAAGAAGGTGCACATCTTCTGGAACAATTACCGATGAGAGATGCATTCTTAAAGATATGGGAATAGATATATTTCTAGTTCTACAGTGGTGGCTAACCAACATTTACGTGTTTTTCATTAGAGGAATTGTCAGTTCTTTTAGTTGTTTTAGCTAAGCTTTGGTACCGAGCATGATTTTCTCCAAAACTGTAAATTTTGCAACCAAAGAAGAAAACCCGAATATAGAATTATTAAGCTGCAGCGAAAGTAGAGGTTATAAGGAATCTCAACTTTAGATTGGACACTGTATAACTAACCGTTTGATAATTGGTGATTGAAATTCAACAGTAATAAAATGATCTATCTATGTTCAAAGAGATTATATTTTACAATGAAGTATACATTAATTGGTCATGTCTATTTTCTTCTTCGTTTCTTAATGAATAACAACTCGTTACTAATAGCCTTATCTTTGTTCTTTTCGTTGAAATACAAGTTTTCATCTATCAATTTGTCATTACCCAAATAAAGGATTTTGACAATATTACCGAATGAGATAGCCACCGATTTGAAACCGAATTTTTCAATACATGTAATCTTATTACTGATCAATGCATCCAGGAGGTCTGGAATATCATACTCTACCAAATTTCCATCTAATAAAGTTATTATAAACCCCTGCCACTTGGACTCTTCAATTACACTTGATCTGGTGGACCTATGTCTTAGACTTAATATTGATTGACTGCTATTTTCGAGCCTCCGGCTGAACGAAGAATGTTCGCTCTCAATCAAATCTTCATTTTCATCAGAATTAACCATTGATGCCTTCTTCACACCTGTGACCGTATTAATATCCGTGAGTTCCCATTTGGAAATATTATCATACCAAAATTGCTGCTCGATTACGCTACTGAAACCAGCACATCTGATTTCTCTGGGATCTCTTTCAACTCTCAAACAAATATTGGTTTTAGATCTATTATTTTGGACTTTGAAGGTATGAATTATCAAAGTGTTTGTATCAAAATCTTCGTACAAAATGGATAATGACAGGAGGGAAACACAACCACAAAATTTACAATGTGTGGGTTCCAGATGCGCCACTTTAAAGCTCGTTGGCTTGAAGTGCCCTATCACGACCTTGTGCAAAACTATACCGGTTTGTACATCGATCAATTCCGCTTCAAGATTATTCACTCTAACGATCATCCCCACAAATTCAATCGCTACAATTATGGATTTATTGATCTGATACTTCGATGGCTCAAAAGTGGGAACCATACGATCAATTTCACTTGAAACGTTACTTTTGATGCTTTGATTGATAGAACCAAAATTATAGCTTCCCATAGAAGAATTATTTCTAGACATGGCCAGTGACATAGGAACAACAGGTTTCGCTTCTTTATCATAATTATCATTCCTTATTTCTAAAGGTGAAAATTTCCACTTATTATTGACAACGACTGACAATATGAGCTGTCCATTGCTAACTTGACATATAATTCTATCATTAACCCTAGGACTGACAATTTTTTTAGCAGCTGTAATTTTCAAATCAGGATGCTTATTCTCATAATCTTCATAATCTTCATAAGCTTCCTCGAAAATATTAGAAGTGCTCTTGAGCGTTCCATCATTACAGGAGTAAGTTAGTATAACACCAGATTCAAAGATTATTATAAAGTCAAGCTTTGATTGTTCGGATGCGACCTTTAGTCTTGGGTAATTGCCGCTTATAGATACATCGCTGTTTCTCCTAGTTTTCTTGAGTTGTTTCATTTTTAAAAACCCAGGAACTGTCCGTTCTCTGAAAAATGTTTCCAATATTCTATCTTGACTAAAATCAATCTCATCGTCAACTAAAGATGTCCACTGGAAATTCATAAATGTTCTCGAATAACATTTCATGAGCTTATACCTATAGTTCATCAAAACTATAAATTCTCCGTCCGGACTGATGTTGAGATGGTTTATTGGCCAGAACTCTAAATTTTGACCATCCATGCTAAACTTTGAAGACAAATCAATTGGATCTGCCAAAATTAAAGGGGACCAAACAAGAATCTTGTGGTCCAATCCAACTGAAACCAAAAATGAGGAATTGTTTGACTTCAATTTCATGACATCCAAATAATGTTTTCCTTTTAAATCAATAGATTTGAAAACTTTCTGATCATACAACTCAATTTTACTATCCTCTTCTACATTAATGTTAAAACTTGACAATTGGAACACAATTACTGACGAGGAAAGAATCAAAGTCAACATAATAAAAAACTCCAAGAAATAAAAGATGTCATAAGACGAGGACGCAACGTTAATTATCTTTAATATGTTACCTTCATTGATTAAGTTATAAGGCAAATAAATGGACCATGTCGTTAATATAATCAATGAATTCATGAATTGTATGATAGGCATCACAATTACCCAAGACCTGAAAGAGACCGGAAAACTGACAAATGTTAGATATGTTCCTAGTCTGTAACGGAAAGTTCCTCGCATAGGTTTACTTTTCAACAATAGATGACTGAAAATGTTTGTTTCTGATAAATCATTTATAGCTTCGGCATCAAAACTCTCATCTCTATTTAAATAATTAGTAGCATCTGTTCTGTAATTATCAATTGATATAACAGCAATTAGGAATGTAAGCTGTAAAATGTGATCAATAATCAAAGAGAGGTAGACTACCTTGAAAAAGTTATTTAATTTGGAGGATAGGAATTCCGAAAAATATCCATTAAAAAAGAAGTTTACCACCCACATGCTTGGGGTTTCGGCACACTTCAAGCTGAAGAAATCTAAGATCAAGATTTTCGTCACAATAGGAAGTTTGCAACCATTAGTATTGAGTCCCACCATTCTACAGAATTTAGCCACCGCTTCCACCTTTGCATAGTTAACCTCAGTGTTATTTGCTATTCCCACAAAAAACTTATAGATCCTGGTTTGAATCAATTTGGAGCTATCACTATGGTAGTTATTTCTCACAGGAAGGTCATTCAAAATTCTGATCAAATTCCTAGCACTTATAAACATAATAGTAATAAGTGCCATTGATTTGGTGAAAAACGTTGATGGTTGAAAAAGCTGTTCCCAAAAACTACCCCCTCTTAGAACACTAGTTATGTTTAATGCTGCAGTTATAGAGAGTAAAATCTCTATTAGCCAACCAAATATTACACCAAAACTTGATTTGACATTGTGTAGGTTGGCAATTGAAAGATATAACTGAAAGATGAACCCCAGAAGAATAATTACCACCACAGATTTCAGAAAAACGTCGAAGTATTTGGGAAGTCCTTCGTTATGCAAGACAAGATAATATTTTAAGAATTCTTTCAAAGCTGCTGGATTAGATAGGTTAGAAGCTTTCACATTATATCCAGTAAATAGGTCCAAATCGAGTGGAACAGAAGAATTATGTATCACATAAAGCTTCATCTTTTTAGCACCCACCACTAGCTGGTCAAGAAGAACCAAATCATCAAGAAAGAACGAAGTTAATAGCCCCTTAGAATCAGAATTTACAACGGATAAATAGTATTCAGGACTGAACTTGTTATCAGGATTTATTCTGGGATCAAAAGTAGGACTTATAAAAACCAGTGGGCCCAAGGTTGAAGCGGCAATTTTCAAGATATCATGATCTATTCTTTCTATGAATGGATATACAAGGACATCATCATCTTCAAAGATCAATTGGGTCAATTCAAAGTCCAGTAAGTCCGATTGAATCAATTTTCTCACTTGAGTGTGCTTGTAGTCATATTTATAACTATTTTGGAACCCTATTATGTTTGTAGTTGGGTTCGGATCATAAGGAATATACCTCTTGTTCATAAGTGTATTTATTTGATATAACGAAAAGTCATAATTAACATTGTATCCTAATAAAAATACTATAAGCATTGGCAATACTATGAACATTTTGGGATACTTTAATAGTAACTTAATATACTTAACCAACGTAATGTTCGGGCTATTATTCCCATTATCGGTACCCATAATGTGAAATGATCCCTTCTTTGGTTTAAGCGCTTCAATGGTAATAAAAAGGGTTAATTGGTGAAGTTAAGTTTGGCTGCCTTAATAATTTTCAGTGCGGATAAAGGGCGGACTGGCAATGGGGAAAGAAGCATGAATCAACTAACCTATTTACAAGGCCGCTAAAGGAATTACAATTTAGACAATTTAATCATTTTATGACTACGTAATTATTTTACCATATACATCTATTTATGGCCCAACGCTGTGATATTTAAACTATTCATTTGATTTAACAATTCATCAATTTTACCATCTAAGAGACCATTTGAATAATCATCTCTCGAGGTTTGATCCAAATACTGCTGTATTTGGGCAATTCTTGAATAACCTTCTGTGCAAAATTTCAATTGAATTTTCACCAAACTTTCGAATGAGGGATCGTAAAAAGGAACCCTGAGACTGATTAACTGGGGCAATTCTTGCTTCAATTGTTCATTCAATTCATCAAAAATGTCCTTCGCTAATTGTAATTCCTTTTCAGCTCTTGGCAATTTTCCTGCATCTTTTGAGGGTTTGTCAATTAATCTTCTTACTTTTGCTTTACATTGATCATAATCAATTTTTTTGTGAGCTCTTTTCTTAATAGCATCATCGATTTCGTTAAAATAGTTAGCAAATTTGGTAATGGGATCCAAGATTGTTTCTCTGAAAGGTCCATCGATCTGTTTCACAGTCTCTTCATCGAATTCTCTAACACATTGTGCATAATATGTACCAACTTGTCCATATTGACTTGCCCCTTGTTTACTCTCTTCATACAAATTATTCACAATATCGGCAATATTGACTTGTGCGGCAGTTACAGCTCTCAAAGAATCAAGATATCCTTTACTTGCCTTTTGTAGATTTTGACCTGCTGTTTTCAAAGTCTTATATCTTCTTTCTTCGATATCAAAATCCTTGTCGATAGTTTTGTCTACGCTTTTAACGGTAACAGCCATTCCGGCTCTATTAACCGCTTTTTTGAATCCTGACCAAGACATTATAACTTATAATTTGATTCCGGATACGTTACAAGTACAATTTGATTATCAATTAGCTCCTAAAGTTGGAAGGAATTCAATTATATTCTATGCTGTTGATGATTACAACTTCGCGAAACTGTGACTACTTAAGTATGGTGCAGGATAAACCGGGTGAACATTTTGAGGAGGATGGTGGACCAATAGAGACGGACGAAAAAGGGACAGAAGTTGCTGATGAAGTGGTGGATATAACCAGTTCCCCAGTTTCCGAAAAAGCCTCATCTGATGTGATAGGTAACGCGATTCCTAGCGAGGTCAAAGGGGATGTAGATAACAATGGAACTAGTGACCCGCCCAAAGAAGAAATGATTAATGAAATATTAGAACTCAAACAGAAGATCAGTTCTATTATAGGAAATCTCAGAGACACCAAAAGTTTATGTGAAAAATACGATAATAATAACCAATATTTACAAGAGTATGTTGGTACTTTAATGAAAAATAGAAAGTAATGGAATCTTAGAGTATTATATTATAATAGAATAAAGAATAAACGACATTCGTGCTGAACCACTGCTTTGATTTCTGTGTAGGTTTTCAACTAAACAATTTAGTCCTCTATTTGTAAACTTGCGATTCAAACTGACTGTAAAAAAAATGCATCCTAAAAGCATTCACATATTAAAGCAGATTCCTGACAATCCAATGTCACACAGAATACCTCCGGGGTCTCTTGTGTTTGAGTCCATCAAATTTCCAGAAAACGTCCAAACTAATGCTGGTGAACCCTCAAACCATAAACCGCCAACACAAGCTGATCAGTATTTTAGCTTTGAAAACAAGAGAGAAATTTCCACTACTTCTACTGTTATCAGAAGGAACATATCAGAAGTATCAGAAGATGTTTTCCACGAAACATCCCCAATAGAATTCAACGCAGGCGATTTTCAAACTTTAGGAAGCTGTTTGAGTGGGGACATAATATATAGTGAAAGATTGATTCCTGAAAAGAAGCCCGTTAAGTTGGTCCAGTATAAGCCATTGAATATTGCTCTTTCAGTTACTATGGACCCATTGGATTTTTCAAAAGTTGACAAAGCACCTAATACAAAATGGTATGGTCCCATTTGTAACGCAATAGATCTTGATGTGAAAAGTGAAGACGACGAAGAAATCTTGTTACAGATCTTAAAGTTTGAAAACCTACCAAGCTCCACCAAAAAGACATCATTCTGGTATAAGTTGAAGGATTTTTTCAAGATTAAATCTTATGAGGAGATGGAGGAAAGCTACCATAGTAAATATCCGTGGACTAAATTTATCAGGAGTGGTGAATACGATGATTCTTATGATTCTTATTTCAATTGATCAGTTTATAGCTTTCACATTTGGAATAATATCTGGTAACTTATTCAATTGCACTCCCTTATCCATTTCAATTTCTCGTAATAACTCTTTGGTAATCTCTTCGGACTTTCTTGTACTTCTGGCTCTTTTGGAAATAGAAGTAGAAAAATAAATAGATGCTCCTTGCCAAGAGCCTAGGCAGCTATTTGCCTTGACGTCCATAAATCGTCTAAGGTTTTGAAGGATAGTGGATTTCATACCAGGAATTTTGGTAATCCCACCGTCGAATATTATATTTAGACAAAGAACAGTCTTGTTATCAATATTTGATTTGTTTATGATTTTTAGACAGGATTCTGTCACAGAACTTATAAAGTCTTCGCTTATGTGTCTCAACTGTCCAGAAAACTCATAACCATCCACTTTCACCGGTGACTTGTTGACCTTTTCTCCCACGTACATATAATTTTGGATGAATTTTTGTATAATATCGAACCTGTTTATGTCATTCAACACAGCATGGTTTTGGCCCACAAGAGTATAAACGACTTTTGAGTGTAAATTATCACCTGTACAAGATGTTTCCAGCTCTAATATGTTGATAGTTCGATAATCTATGACGCTGCATATTCTCATATTACTCCAGTTCATTTCAATCACCAAGCCACTACCAGAGTTGCTTGAAAGTACGCTTAAGATTTCGGAAGGAAAGAATTGTACCGATTTTGCTTCAAAATTCTTCAACAACAAACGACTTATATCGTATTTCTCCATTTGAGAGAACTTACTGTTTACTATGATTAACCTACATTTCTTAAGCGTATAGGTTAAAGACTCAAATAGAGCTATCATACACTCTTGCAAACCAAGTATTTCAACTTCATGCATCCACCGACACGAATCTTCCTGGTAGATCTCAATTAATCTCCTAATGTCTGTTTTCACCCTGGGAACTAGGCTTTCAGTGTCAAGAGAAACATCATTTAACTGAATGAAACCAGGATATTTATGGGACTTTTTGAATGTTCTGTTGGGAACAATTGCTTGAGGTAGCTCTTTCAGAGCTATTCCTCCTCTAATATATCTCGAACCAATATCAATTATCAAGTAGGAGAGGTCATTGGACATTTACTCTTGAGATTATATATATAAATAAAATGCGAAAATTTACTATAGTAAGGCAAGCTCATCATCATCAATATCCATAAAATCATCCGCCTGATCCTTGACTTCTTCAACACCACCACCACTTTGATCTTGTTTAGATTCCCTTTTAGCTTGTTCCTTTTGGAATTGTTCTAATTGAGCAAGGTCCCAAACACTGACACCTTCTTGATCTTTAGGGTTTGTAGGTTGTGCCAAAGTTCTTAAGAACTTTTTGGCATTAGCCAACGCCATGTCTGTTGATAAGTTGGTATCTGAATCATATAATGCCTGTGCTATCCATTTGGGTAATTGGTTACGTTTTCTGCCAAATCTTCTGTCGGCCAACACCATAATACCATAATCATCTTTACCTCTCAAAACTCTACCTAAACATTGTGCAGCATGTCTCATGGCGTCGAAAGACAAGAAATCATTCTCCCTGATCTGATTATTCTCTCTAAGAAACTCGAGTCTTGCCTTCAAAATTCTTGATTCTGTATATTGGAAAGGAATTCCAATCATTAATACAGTTCTACCATAATGATGGTCAAAATCGATACCTTCACTGACCTTTCCACGAGCAACTGAAAGTAAAACAGCACCTCTTCCATTGGAACATGCCTTTCTATAAGTGTCCAAAGCTAACGAAGTTTCTTGTGCATCTGGAGTTTCGACTAGAATCAACTTGTACTTCCAAACCTCATCAAGGACTCCCATAGTTTGCCACATTGAAATAATAGATTCCATATAAAGATAAGATGGGAAAAATACCACCATCCCATCGGGTGTGATCTTTGAAAACTCAATTAAAAGTGATCCATAATTCCTCACCACTGAGGGGTCATTTCTGATTTCAAATCTGGAGGAGATAGACACCTGGTCAGAACCTTTCGTAACAACCATAGGTAAGAATGATCTTCTGGCCAAGGTCATGGTGTAAGATCTTTCAATAACCGTTTCAAAGTTAAGCATCTTTGGGTACATGTCCAATGGAGATATCGTACCTGAAGTAATAATCACAGACGAAAACCGTTCAAATACTGGTTTTATGGCAATCGAGGCATCTAAACAGGTGAATCTCAAAATTGGATTAGGTACAGTAGAACCTTCTGTTTCAAATGGCTCCAAAATCAACTGGAATCCCTTATCATATGTTGAAACCAATGTAGCGAAAGTGGCAATATCTTTTAAGGCATTAAAATCTTCAATTTCGTTGAGCTCAAGAGTTCTCACCAACAATGATAACCTTTCACTACAAAATCGTAGTGGTTTCCTATCTATGAATGTTAACTCTTTCAAATGCTGTAAAAAACTGTTGGGGGTTTCACTTATGACATGCAAAACTTTCATTCTTGTCTTCAAGTATTCAATGAATCTTTTGAGGAAAGAAACAAAGTGTTCACCTTTTCTAATATTACCTGGAATAGCTTCATCCAACAAGTCTTGAGGTAGAATAGGATTACTCATGAACCTCTCCTCATCTCTAGCAATCTCCGCTTCTCGCAAACCTTCCACTAGCTTTTCATATTCATTCTGTAGCTTTTCACTGTCTTTGGATTTCATATCTTCAATAGCATCACTTAATTTATTGGCACCCCTAGTTGCTTTTTTAAGAGTGTCATCAGTCAAATCTAATGACAACGATTCTATACAAACATTATCAATATTGTGAGCTTCATCAAAAATAATGATACTATCTTTACCCAACTCTTTTGAAACTCTTTCTGCAATCTTGGGATCTAATAAATAATGGTATGAATAAATAATTATATTACAAAACGAAATCATTCTTCTGACAGTGAAATATGGACAAGTTTCTTTACCTCTACAGTAATTCAACAAGGACTCAAATGAGTATATCCCAGGAGGAATTAAATCATGCTGTTCGTAGTCATAAAGATTTTCATGAAATTTACATAAATTATTAGCCTCTGGATTCTGCATTTGCTCTTCATCACTTAAAGTTCCATTTTCTATCTTTTGCTTAAGTTGACCATTTGTGATTCTTCTGCATTTTTCATCTACCACATTCCCTTTCCTTTCCTTCGAAATTGTTGGATGTAGACACAAGTTCTTTCTACTGGTCAAACCCAAACCTCTAAAATCTTCAACATACCCCAACTCTTTAGATCTAAATTCCATAAGTTGATGCAATTCTATTAAAGCCTTTTCAATCTCTGACATAGTACGAGAACAATATACCACCTTTCTATGCTCTGGATAATGCATTTGATAGGCAACAGTCAAGGAGAGCAAAGATACGGTTTTACCAGTACCTGAAGGCATCTCTAAAATACAGTTCCCTCCTACATCCAACGTCTTTTTTATATCACACATATACTGATATTGCTCTGGATATATCTTTGGATACGGAAATAGCACAGGGAGATCATCGATGAAGAACTTCATGATATATTACTATGTAATCTAATAATGTGGTCGCACTAAAAAATCTGAGTTTCTGAGTGAGCCTCAAGCGAACTTACTCAGGACTAATTCATAGAGCTTTGGAAATATAATGTCTGAAGTATTTCCACTGACTTTATATAAGACATTTCTGGATTGATAGAATTCTTTAAGTGGTTCAATTTCTGCATTGTACTGGTCTAATCTTTTTTGGAATACTTGTGCTTTGTCGTCCTCTCGTTTACTTAAAGGTTCTCCTGTAATATCATCTTTAAACGGTACTTGGGGAGGATTGTAATCTAAGTTGTATACTCTACCGCTTGGTATATGTACCCACCTGGCCTCAATTCGTTCTAGTATGACATTTTGGTCTACGTCAAGCTCTACCACCAAGTTCAAGTTAGAGTCGTACTGATCTAATACTTTATCCAATTCAAAAGCTTGGTTGGAAGTACGAGGGAATCCATCCAATAACCATGTAGAAGAGGAATTCAACCAATTCTCTGACTTGAGCTGTGATGTGATCAAGTTTATCATGGTTAAATCGGGTACAAGCTTTCCTTCCTTGATATAGACTGATGCCTCCTTGCCTATTGGCGTATTTTGTGATATCTGTTTTCTTAACACATCACCCGAAGAAAGAGAGTGAATATGTGGATATTGCTTCAACAACTTGGATGTTTGTGTCCCCTTACCGGAGCCAGGAGCTCCAAGAAACAAGACTCTTAGCGGTTTGGTTAATCGACTCATAAAACTGCTTGTGGACAGAAGTTTAATTTTTCACAGATCCAAAATCCGGGGACGAGCATTTTTGCACCTGGTTCAGGATGAAAGGAAGTATTGTCTTTTCGGAGAGGGACGTATTAACTTAGTTGTGGGTGCATAAGCATATAGATAGAATATTTTATATATTAATACAAGATTGGAATAGACACTATTATTCGTCATCATCAGAATCAATGATTCTTCTCCTTTTTCTTTTGGATTCTTCCTGGTCTTCTTGGTCTTCTTGATTTTCGTCACCTTCGGGTTCTTCTTCATTGTCTTCGTATTTGGAAGCTCCTTCTTTCTTCACATTTCTTAACCTTTCTGCTGCTCTATCAAGATCATCTTCACCTTCTTCTTCCTCTATTTCATCGTCATCGTTATCAATGAAATCATCCTCGTCATCATATTCATCATTATATGTTCTATTGAATCTTTCATAACTTGGTTCATCATATCCGTCCTTGTCTAATGCAGGACTGGCTCTATCTAACCTTTCTTCTTGGAGTTTTCTCTTTAATTCTATTTGTCTCTTTAGTTTGATGGCTTTTCTTTCATTTTCATCAGCTACCCTTTGTATTTCCAAAGGATCCGAATCTGTTATAGTGTTCAAAATCTTACTCTTCTGCTGCAATATTTTAATTGCATTCGTGAGTTGTTTGTGAGTTGATGTTCCTGTGGAAGTTGGTAATAAATTAGCGGTTTTACTCATGATAGAATCGGCTTGTAACACTTCGAACTGGTCGTGACTTTTCACTAACAAATTATCATATAAAGGTAAGTCTTTAAAATCAAACATTTCATTACCAATTTTCAACGAAATTGAACCATCATCCCATTCAACAAAATGACAGTTTGATTGTTTGATAATTTCATCATTTTCATTCGAATATTTCCATCTTATGGTATTTTGATTTGTAATCTTTTCCCTAATTAAATCATTCTTTTTAATATTTTGGTCAGTTATATTTAAATCACGGTTCTTTGCATTCAACTCTATGTTGTCTTTAAATTCTACTGGATCAAATGCATTGGCATCAACGTTTATAAATAAAGGCATCTTCAACTGGTAAGTTTCTGAAGTGGATTTGGACAGAACTGGATGACGAGGAATTGACAAATCTAATGTTTTTAATTCCCTTTCTTCCTCTTCTTCTTCATCTGAGCTATCTTTATCCTCGTTAGATTCTCTGCCATTATCAATCTTTTCTTCTCCTTCGGATTCGGATCCCAATCCCAATCCTAAATCATCATCATCTTCTCCAAATATGTCTTTGGTTTCAGTGTCTGACATGGTTCAACTAAAGTATAATACAATTAGATGTGTAGCTGGTTGTTCTGTGAACGAGATTTTTTCAGCGAGATTTTCCAGGTCGTGCAATACACAAGATATATACATTGACAATCTATAGTAGATAAATATTGATACAGATAAATGGTATAAACAACACTAAAGTACAAAAACGAATGGAAGAAGATATATTAGTCATCTTTCTTTGGGATGGACGAACTTGAAGGAGTTGAAACAAATATAGCTGGTTGAGGAGCTGCCTCTGTAGCTACGGTTTCTTCTGCTGACTTTCCGTTATGGGTGAATTTGAATTCTTCATCAGAATCTGGTTGGTCATCATCGGTCAATTCAAAATCTTTGTCTATCACTGGTAAGTTGTTGGACTTGACTTTATTTTGATATCCTACTAAATCCTCATTTTTGGTAGATGATAAGGATTTGGAATGTTGACGCTTGAAATTAGTAGATAATTTGTTTGAATCACTACTGTTACTATTATCACTAACCGTAAGTTGGCTCATTCCGTTCTTCAAATTTGCTGAAGAATTGGACTTAATTAAATTATCATGATTTGGTAATAATTTATAGGCATATTGAATCAAAAATTCAATACAATATTGAGATAACGCATATTCAACGGGGTTTAAGTCATGACTTGGATGGGATAATATCGAAGGTTGAAAAATAGCAGCTAAATTCCTTGAAGACATCAAATTCTCGCTTGAGTGATTTTGAACCATTGCTAATAGATCTAATATGTAGAATAATAACTGTTTAGATAATGTTGGCAATTTGTCTAACATATTCTTGTATTCATCAATTGCTTCGTGAACTTCTTTGGTTAATTTCTTGTAATTCTTACTCTTTCTGCTTTGTTTCATTTCAGCTAGTTCTTTTTCATTTATAGGATTGCTCAACTTTTTGGTGTCATCGATATCGTCATCATCACCTTCATACTCATTATCTATATCATGTTCGTCCTCTTGTTGTTGAGTAGGAAGATTGATAGGATCAATTATTGGTAAATCATTTTGTGGTAGTTCCTCTGGTGATTGTATGTCATCTTGCGCAGGGGTTAAAGTAGGCGAAGGCAAGGAATTGGATGTGTAAGTGGTTTTTGGAGTTTCAAGTACTCCTGACGGTATATTTTCCTGGACCATATCCACTGGTTGTGTTCCATCCGACCCGTCAATTTTGTCTGCTTTTCTGACTTTTTTGGGGTTGTTTGCTTTATATTTCATATAGTTTATTATTCTAACCCGATTTCTCAAAGGATTTCTGAATTCTTCATATAATTCAAGAGGAATCAATGGCTCTGGTAATGAATTGAGATATCTTCTTAATATTGAAGCAGCATCATGAACAGTGTATCCATCCCAATTTAATTTCTTACCAAAATCTGGGGGACTATTGAATATGACCTGTAAACTTTTCAATCTTTTTGAAGATCCTCCAACTCTGAATATACCTTCAACATCCAATCCATTCAGTTTTAAATAAACTCCACATTTTGCAACCACAATTGGAATTCTACCATATTGTAAAACTTGATTAGAGTCATCATCCGTAAATATTGATATCTTGGCGCAAGCTTGGTCAACTGCTTCTTCAAGACTTACACCAAAATACTTTGAATCTTTATCAACTAAAGGATTATTAGATAAAAAAGAATCTCTATGTTGTCTGATTGAAGTATTAGGATCATTTGAATCAGTTTGACTATTTGATCTTGATCTATTTCTATTGACATTATTTGTGGATCTGGACTTATGGTGCAATAAAGGCCTCAAATGGGAGGATTGACCTTGAAGATTCTCATCATGAGAAGGGTTTAAATCACTTAAATGATTATCATAACTACTTGAAAGTACATCAGAATCACTAATGTCATTTAAACTATCATTCGACAATAAATTCTTGTTCTTTAAATTTTTAACCCACCCAAATATGGAGTTTCGATTATTTGGTGATGATGAATTCATGTTACTGTATAAGTAACAAATTTAATCTATTAAATAATTGAATTATAAGCTTAAATAAATTTTTAAATTAAGTTCAAACAATTAAAAATTGCTCCAATTTTGGTGTTTCTTGTAATAATAAATTCGTCTCGTCGTGTGGTTTTGTGATTTTTTACATGACGCCTATAAAGATGCGGTTATTACACGCCCACCAAACTCCTGGGTTGGTGCCCTGTTATTTGTTCTAGGCCGCCGGCGAATCTAGTATCTAGAGAACAGATAATCCTTAATTGGATCTTTTAATATTATTAATCAATTTATTATAGATATTTATATGTTCTAGAGGTCTAATGTTTAATTGGTAGACGTGTTGGAGCAACAAGCCTCTGGTGAGAATTCTATTTTTTAGCACAATCCTGTGCAGACCATTCATTTGCATCGATTTACAATGGACTTGCCTATAACAATAGGTTGAAACATAACGAATCCGGAATTGATTGGTTTAAATGGAGTTCTGGGCATTTTAATACATATTTCACTTGATTTACGGGCACTGGTTTTTTCCTGACACGTCTGTTTGAATATTTTGATTAATTTAATAAGGAGTTATGGGAGGTAAATTTAGGTAATCAGTGATGTTGGATTGTTAAAAGACCCTTGATAGTTGTATTCGGAGTTACCGAAGGTGTCAATTATTCCATTTTGGGGAAAATTCCACCTCTATGTGGCTCCTCCTTCATTTTTGTAAAATTCGCAAGCTTGTAACCACGGAAATTGATTACGAAGAATCCTTTACTATAAAACCAGTCACATTTACGAAGGATGTTCCGTAAGAATGAAGTTACTTAAGTACTCCTTTTTTTAGAACTTTTAGTTCGATTGCTTTCCAGTTTATTTGTCCCCGTGGGTTCTTATTTGTACACAGTAAAACTGGAAACATAGCCCCTACATCCCCGATCCATCGGATCTATGTAGCTCCTGGCCATTTCAGTTTCAGGGAATAGTTGCACTTCGAGATTTGGCGAGTGCATATAACTGTTCTATAAATATACCTTTGCTTATTGTTGAGAGAATTGGCCTGAAAAAAGTTTGCATTGGAGCCCAGTTCTTGCTCAATATGTGTTGTCCTCTAGTAGGAGCAAATGCCAGTACATAACGCTTTGTAAAGGGCAAACACTTGTCGTAGAACTCCCCAGAGGTCGAGCACCAGTGCATAAAGTATATACATGCCAGATTGGGGGATGAGCGTATATTTGAATTTGAAAACGTACTCGTATTTGAAAGCATGGGTGTGTCTGGAAGAGGTTCAAGAGTGATATGGCGGTTGTGGATACTGTAATCTATCAAGGATGAACCTCTGATAAATGATGAAATAAAGTACCGCTGTAAAATGATTATTATATTTTATACATAGAATCAAATATTTGACTAACTTACATTAAGCTAGTTCAATTGGACGTAATTACCTGGGAAAACACCAGTTTGTCCATTATACTTACCAGTCCACCATCCGTTTGTGTCTGCCGTTCTCTCTAAGATTTCAATTACTGCACCAGCTGGGAATGTTAAATCTCCTTGTGCTTGAGCAGAATAGTCATATAATGCAGTACATGTACTGTTACCACTAGTTGCAGATAAAGGAGTTGGCGGTACTGATGGGGAAACAGGAGAAGCAATAGATGGCGACCCATAACTTGGAGCAGGACTTCCATATCCGCCATATCCTGGTGCCGTAGTGGCAGGACTTTGTGGTTGAGCTTGTGGTTGTCCATATCCCCCATACGAAGGAGGTGCTGCTTGACCTGGAGGTGCATATCCTGGTCCATTAGGGTCTTTATAATCAGTACCATATTGTTGTGGAGTAGATCCAGGAGTGTAAGCAGGTAATTGTTGATTGTTAGCCCCATAGCCACCATATGCTGGTGCACCAGCTTGTTGATTAGCATATCTTCTCTTGGTGGCTTCTAGCTTTGACTTAGCATGTCCAACTTTAAAGTGTGTAATACCGATTGCATCCGTTTGTTCTTCGATATTGCCTTTTTTGAAATTATATGCTTCCACAATGTCGGTGGTTAAGTCAAAATAAGGAATCTTAAGCTCTTCCATTCTATTGTATAATGTGTAAAAAATGTTCAATTGCATGTAATAGAAACTCACGAACAAGGGCCTGATGAAATCACTTTGCATTTGGAATAAAATGGGTAATTCATTCTTCAACATATCATTGTAATAATCATACTCTTGTTGGGCAATTGAAACCTCAGCTTCTGCATTATACATCTTTTCTTCATCTTTTGCGGTTCTTTCTTTCTTGTCTTCATATTTTTTATGAGTTCTTTTATGTCTATCCAAATCTAATTGTTTATGGTCTCTCTTTGTTGCCATTTTTCTAATAGATTGAATGACTTGTAATAATTCTTGAGCCGGCTTAACTATTCTTGTTTCAATCAATTCAAGATCTGGCTTTAAAGTTTCCTTTAATTCTTTAACAACTTCTCTATATTGTTCACTAGCCTTTATACCTTCTGGATTATCTTCTGGTTGAGTAGCACCTGGGTCACTCAATTTCCCACTGATGGGCTTATATATTTCTTCAATTGCCTTACTAAAATCAATTTGATAATCCAACATCCCATTGACTGCATTGAAGTAACGTTTACTTTCTTCACTCAATTTCTTGGTTTCGGTTTCAAGCTCTTTAAATCTTCTTTCAGCATCTTGATAAACAGCATCTTGGGTAATTTCTCCCATATTTAACTTTTGTCGAAAATTCTGAGGAGCTCTAAGAACTGTTTTCTTGATTCCTTTAAACGACATTCTTATTCAATTGATGGTATGCTGGTAGTTTTCCGTGATCAAAGGGGCGAGTGATTTTTTCGCGGAGTTGGTGGAAGTTCAATTTCGGCTGCGAAAAAAAACATACGAACACATTCGTATATAGGAAAGGGGTCAATTACAAGGATATTTATTTACAAAGTTAGTTGATTTCACAAGTCACAATGGTTTATTTTGTCTTAAGAAACTCTAAAAGTTGATTATATTTGAAATCCGATTTGGTATCGATCGATACATCTGTGAGATTTGTCTGTTTAATCAGACGAATTAAAACGTCACACCATTCATCCAAGTTGGGGGAACTAAATTGATGAGAAAGAAGTTTGATAGCATCATCATCAAATCTGGACATGTAAGATGCTTTCAAAGGTCTTTCAAGTATCTCTAAAAAGTGAGAAAAAATTGTATAGCTTTTCCATGCAAGGTAATAGTTTTCCCGAAGTTCTGATTGTATTAAATACTTGAGAATAATTCTTGAATATAAAGATACAAGACTTGTCAATAATGTGATAGAAGATCGAGGGCTACCTTCAACCAGATCCGAATCTAGAATATACTTTAATTTGAGCAGTATCATCAAATTTACCGCCAAGGTTTTCTGAATCAATAGTAATATGAACGGATTGGTAAACCAGTGGAATGTGGTTGAATCATGGAAATATGAATCAAAATGTGAATTGATGTGACTGAAGCCCTCGACCCACGTAACTTCCACTAATTCGTTGAATTGCCTGCTGATAAGGTCATAATTTTTCAAATTGAACAATGCAATGTATACATGATAACAAAGGGATGCTCTACCCGCCAAAGCATAACTAAGATTCCTATTTTTGACATGATCTACCAATAAAGAAAGATCAGAAGAGCTCTTCATTTCCTCATCAGAATAAATGATTTTAAATCTCTCTTCTAGGTACTTCCTATTGGCATCCTTAAGAAATTCAAAGTGGGTCAATTCTACCAAATTCCCTTCGTTCAAAAAGGGTAAAAAGTGTCTGACGCTTCTTAAAAACTCAGGAACCCATCGAAGTAAATTGTCCGATAAGCGATGTATATCCGGGGTCATGTTAATAACTGTTCTTCCTTCTTTTTTGTGAAAGAATTGAAATTCACGCATAACTGCTCTTGCACCTGTTCCAAATATACTGAAAATTTCACACTGAATTAAAGTGTAAAATACATTCACCCCTATCATTTCATTATATTCATCTAAAGTATTGCTGTTGAAACCTAAGAACCTGCTTATATTAAGTATGCTTGCATTGAATGATGGATTTTCAAAATATTCTTCAAATCCGGAATCTGGTGAATATATCTGATAAGCTCGTATCAAGACTCCTAGCTGAAGAGTTGATAAGTCATGTTTACCATCAGCATCCAATCTTAAGTAGATATTTTCTGCAATTTTTATTAATTCAGGACTGAGGAAGCCATTTTGCTCTTGAAAGTTTATAGGGAGGGTTCTGTAAGATAAACTTATTATCACCAATAATATTCCCAAATGGGCATAATCATTAACACTAGAAAAATTTAAACCTTGGGGTTTAGAATCTTTCAGTGCAAAACTACCGAGTAGTAAGACAATTTTATTTCTAAACCTGAATTCATTTATGACAGGCATATATAGAAACAAATGACTGAAAAATCTGTCCATAAGAAATTGCAAGGTTTCAACTTTCGGTATTAAAGGTTTGGCTCTTTTTGCAAAGTCTTCTAATGTGCAATTGGTTAAATCGTCTTTTGTTTTGGATATAACAGAATGCATTTCCTGTCCACAGAAGCTGTCAAAAAATTCAGCTCTGGTCTTTCCTAAAAAATTCATCTTAAGTGAATAGTTTTCAGAATATTCAACTGAATAAAAATGCCATAATATAGGATCAGAAGCAAATAAAGCAACTAGTGATAAAGGGGACTCAACATTATTAGCAAATTTCTGATAAGCATATAGATTTATCAAGATTTGTGCACCACTCAGTGAATTTAAACTCAGTGAATTGGACTCCAGGTCATCACTGTGAGAATTAGGAAACTGTCCTGCCACTTTCAAATTTCTTTCCATACCAGCTGGTTGTCGTAAGTCATATGTTTGAGGAGTATCTGGTGATATTGGTCCATCAAAAAGTCTTGATTGTTTTAGTCCGGATACTAAACTACTGTCAGCAGCTTGTTCGCCTGACCCGCCTGATGCTCCATCTTTGAGAATACCTTCAATTACTCTATACGACTCAAAGATTTCCTGAGTTTCAGTAGGTAAACCAACATCTATTAGGGGACTGAAACCTCCTCCAAATATATCCATCCCAAAATTATTCGTATTAAAGTCAAATTTGGGTTCTATTACGGGGGCGTCTGATTTTGAAATGACCATGGAAGAATCCTTGTTGGCCGAATTCTCAAGGGTATCCAACACTTTCAGTAACTCATGTTCAGCAGAGTTTAAAGCAGAATAATTCCTTTTGGCTCTTAACAGGGATGATATTTCAATAAATGTACTATTTAAGCTGTCTAGTCTCTTAAAATAGTCCCCAGAATCAGCTCCTCCCAGGTCAATTTGCACGTAATCACACGTCTCGTTTTTATACTGAATACAACTAGAACATGGATTTGTTCTACTGCATTTGATCTTTCGCCTTTTACAGAAAGAACACGCTTGGTTAAACTTCCTTTTCTTAGATGTCTCCATAAAGCCTTCGGTAAAAAATAGAGTGAATTTTACGGGAGTGCGAGAGCATGCAGGATTGCATGCAGCAAGTATAAAATTTTCATATATTTCAAACTCTAATTATTTAAAATTCAAGGTTATTACCTTCATTATCGAAAAATTTCCCATTATCTTTGGAAGTAAGTTTTTCAATTACTTCAAGACAATCAACAGCTGCTTTATCAGCAGGAACAAAGATGTCCCCAAATACTTTTTTGGGTTCAACCGCCATTGCAGTATCAACAAACCCTGGGTGCAAAAGAATGGTGGTTGATTGTTTTTGTAATGAGTTATCCGAAGCTTCATTTTCTTTGGCGATTTGTAAACCTAAGTGATTAACAGCAGCTTTAGAAGCTCCATAAGCATTTGCTCCTAGTTTAAAGTCAGTAGTTTGTCCTGCAATAGTGGAAAGGAAAACGACTTTTTTAGACTTGTTACCTTTGAAAATATATGGAAACAATGCTTTATAAATTTTGGCAGTTCCACCAACATTCACTTGCATAATGTCCATATATGCATCCACATCATAGGCATTTGCACCTGGGAAGAAATTTGGCCCATCAACACCTGCATTATGAATTAATACATCAATACCATTGGGTGCTAAAGTTTTTAATTGGGAAAAGGCTGATTCGAATTTGGAGTAATCATCTTTCATATCAATGTATATCACTTTTAAATTTTTACCCATTAGTGGTCTTAAAGCTTCTGCTGCCTTTTTATTTCTAACGGTTGCAAAAACCAAATTTGATTTATTCTTGACCAATTGTTTAACAAGGGAAAATCCAATACCTCTATTGGCACCGGTAACTAAATAAGTGGTGGAATCGCTGGAGGAACCAAGTCCAATCTTTGAAAGTTGTCTTTTAATAAATGTAGTCATTGAATGTAGTAAATTATAGTGGATATGAGATAAGTCAATGGATATTTATAGTATTTCTGTTTAGTTATTCCACTCCATTCTTCAGAGTTAGCCGGCTGTGATTACATATCATGATTATTAAGCTATCTGTACACTTGTTACTTGTCTGACGAATTTGGCATAAATTTTAGCAGCCAAATTTGTCATCCACAGTTTTCATCCGTCTTTCCACGGGTAATACAATTGAGGTTTCACACGACAAATAAACGACTCTGCGGGGCCATTGATATACGGTGATTACATAATCACATGGATTTTGCAACTTTTATTCTATTTGTGCCTAACTCCTGAAGGAAATCCTTACTAATCTCCGGTCCACAAAAGTATTAAAACAACTCAATTCTCCTCCTTACAGTCAAATTTTTCTATAGGATCTACTTTTCCGAGTGTTGTGTGATAATTAAACCGTAAAGTCCGAGTTGCGAAGAGTCAGCTGAGAGAAAAAACTGAAAAATTCATTAAAGTGATCTATCATATAAATGATTAATTTAGAAGAGTTTCAGATTTCAGAAACCAGTGGGTTTTTACCTTCTGAGATGCCATTGGAAAGGTTACCTCAAAGTTATTACAAACCATGGGAATCTTTGGTTGACAATTTACCTTCTTTGCTTCTCACCAAAAGACTCAGACCACTTGTAGATAAATTACCAGTACTTGACACCAAATATCTCGAAGGAATTGAGCAAATTAGAAGAGCTTACCAAGTTTTAGGGTTCCTAGCTCACGGATATATATGGGGAGCCGATGAAGCCACGAATAAGTTACCAGAATCAATTGCTAAACCATTACTAATTGTTAGTGAGATCTTAAGGCTTCCACCATTAGCTACATATGCTTCATTGTGTCTCTGGAATTTTAAGCAAATAATCCCCGATCCCGAAAACCTTTGGGACTTAGATAATTTGACCACCATAAACACTTTCACTGGAGGAATTGATGAGAGTTGGTTCTATTTGGTGAGTGTATATTTTGAGTATAAGTCAAGTTTCACCATAAATTGTGGTATGAAAATACTTCAAGATGTTGCAAATGAAAATATTGGTCAATTAACCAAACACTTACAACAATTGGCAGAGATGATAGATCATTTGGGTTCGGTATTAATGAAAATGGAACAAATGTGTGATCCTCACATATTTTATTTCAGAATAAGACCATTTTTAGCGGGCTGGAGAAATATGGGTGATGTGGGATTAGATAAAAATGGTGTGATTTATGGGAATGATCCGGTTCCAAAGGTTTATGCTGGAGGTTCAAATGCTCAATCATCATCTATTCAATTTCTTGATGTTTTATTGAATGTCAAACACTATCCAACTGGTCAAAGACCTTTACCACATGAAGTTAAAACCCCAAACAATGCCCCAAACTCCGAAAACAATTTTATGAATGAAATGAGAGATTATATGCCTGGTCTTCACAAGGACTTTTTAGATAAAGTGGAATCTATTTCCACTGTTCGAGAATTTGTCAGTGAACATGGAGACGAATTCCCAGAATTGCTCTTGAGTTATGATGCATGTTTAGCCATGCTTAAGTCCTTTAGAGATAAACATATACAAATTGTTACTAGATACATCATATTACAAGCCAAAAAAGGTTCTAAACTTGGTTCTTCTTCAACCATGAGATCAGGATTGGCCAAAGCCAAGGCCAAAGCAGGCGAAGAAAAGGGAACTGGAGGAACATCCTTATTACCATTTTTAAAACAATGTAGAGATGAAACTGGTGATCCTGCTGCTGGTAACTGGGGTAAAAGAATCCTTAGTGATGGGGTTATGAGACTCAATTTCAGTAAACCCAACGCTATTAATGAAGATTAATGTATGAAAGAAAATTATTGAACTTATGAGTAATGTGTAATATCTCTAATACTCTTAATTTGGATCATATTCTCTTATCTATTGGGTGCAAATTGACTCATCAAAAAAACTCGCAACCTGAAAAATTTTCGAGTGTATGAATATAGCTCGAGGATTGTTAAGTAGAAGAAACATGTCAACTATAAATCAAGCCAAAGAAGCTGCACAAGCCGCAATCAATAAAGTATCCGAAGCTGGAACAGCTGTTGAGAAAAAAGTATCCCAAAAGTCCAAGAAGAATGACACAAATAATCAATTTGTATTGAAAGTTCCAAAAGGTACCAAAGATTGGGCCGACCAAGACATGATTATAAGAGAAGGAATCTTCAATTCATTAAGCACAATGTTCAAGAGACATGGAGGTGTTACCATTGATACTCCAGTTTTTGAAATGAGAGAAATTTTAACAGGTAAATATGGTGAAGATTCAA
This sequence comes from Yamadazyma insectorum, assembly GCA_030574895.1. Classification (NCBI taxonomy): domain Eukaryota; kingdom Fungi; phylum Ascomycota; class Pichiomycetes; order Serinales; family Debaryomycetaceae; genus Yamadazyma; species Yamadazyma insectorum. The sequence continues at coordinate 38,702 of JAJMFT010000014.1, forward strand.
AATTAATCTATAACTTGGAAGACCAGGGAGGTGAATTAACTTCTTTACGTTATGATTTGACAGTCCCCTTCGCAAGATTTGTGGCTACCAACAGAATTGCTAATATCAAAAGATATCATATCGCTAAGGTTTACAGAAGAGATCAACCAGCCATGACTAAAGGAAGAATGAGAGAATTTTACCAATGTGATTTTGATATTGCCGGTACATACGACCCAATGATTCCAGATTCAGAAGTGTTGAACATCTTGATTGAAGGTTTAACTGGATTAGGTATTAAAGACTTCAAAGTGAAATTAAACCACAGAAAGATTTTAGATGGAATCTTTCAAAGTTGTGGAGTCAAGGACGAAGATGTCAGAAAGGTCAGTAGTGCTGTTGATAAGTTAGATAAATCTCCTTGGGAAGTGGTGAAGAAGGAAATGGTGGACGAAAAGAATCAACCAGAAGAAGTTGCCGATAAGATTGGAGAATTTGTGAAGTATAATGGTTCAATAAGAGAAGTCATAACTATATTAAAGAACAGTGAAACCTTGAATGGCAATGAAAGTGCTCAAGCAGGTATCAAGGATATGGAAATTTTGGCTGATTATGTGGAATCATTCGGTATCGATAATTTCATCAGCTTTGACTTATCTTTAGCAAGAGGCTTAGATTATTATACCGGTTTAATTTATGAGGCCGTTACAGCAGCTTCTGCCCCACCAAAAAATGCTTCTGAATTGAAAGCTAAAGCTAAAGCCGATGAAGATGCCAGTGAATATGTTGGTGTTGGATCTATTGCTGCCGGTGGTAGATACGATGGATTAGTTGGTATGTTTTCCAACGGTAAATCGATTCCTTGTGTTGGTATTTCATTTGGAGTGGAAAGATTATTTTCAATCATTAAGGCAAGATTAGGAAAGAATATTGATAAAATCAGTTCATCGCAGACCCAAGTTTATGTGATGGCATTTGGTGGTGGTGAAGGCTGGAATGGTTTCTTGAAAGAAAGAATGTCTGTAGCAAAAACTTTATGGGAAAATGGTATCAATGCTGAATATTTGTATAAGAGCAAGGCAAACATTCGTAAACAATTTGACGCTGCAGATAAATCAGGTGCTAGTTTGGCAGTTATTTTGGGTAAAGAAGAATATCCAGAAGGAAAGTTGAGAGTTAAAGTATTAAATCAACAAGATACAGATGAAGGAGAGCTTATCAACTCTGAAGATTTAATCAGTTACATTCAAGAGAAATTATCTAATATGAACGAAGATGGGTTAGATGAAATAGCTAGATTGATTCAAGGCTTGTAATTATTTTGTAAAGAACATATATATATAAATTCATATAAATAAAAATCTAACATATACATATAACTTTTTTCTATTGACTATTTGTATAATTTACGTGTTAATGTCTAGCCTTACATTTACATTTTTTCCACTTTTTTGCTTCCCGGTTCTTTTCACTCTGTTCCATAGGTTATTTATGTCATTAAAGATAAACCAAATGATTACTCCACTCCAACTATGAACTTGTGGTAAAGGATCATAGAATTCTTTTGCCATTTCACGTAATTGGGGTAATTTTGTCCAAGCAATATAGGGGAAGTCATGATGTTCGTTGTGGTATCCGACATTCCAGGTGACATAATTGAGTGGACCGTAGTAACTATAAGTTTCTTCTGGTAACAATTCTTTTTCAATTGTAAGCTTTGGGTCTTTGCTGATGTCTGATTTTTGAACGTTGTTTTCATTTAAGACATAATGTTCTGCTATGAAATGACCAGCACATGGATGTAAAGATCCAGCAAGGAAGGAACTCATTAAGAAATAAAAGTAGGAATACCAACCCCAATTTGTTATAACAAAATAATTGATTATAAACTGGTAAATGATATTTAATAAATGGATATAAGTAAATTTGATTTGAGTTATAAACATGGGTCTCAAAGCATAAAAGAAGATTTGACATGTGGTGAAGAATACTTTACCCAAAATATTTGAAAATAACATTCCTTCAAATCTGGTTGGTAAATCAGTATCCAAATACTCATCACCTAAAAATTTATGATGTAATTGATGATATGGTTGGAATGATGCACTATAAGGAATCCCAATAGGTAAGTTCACAACTATAGCAAACAATTTATTGTGTAAAGGTTTCTTGAATAGTAAATTGTGGGATAGTTCATGAATGGCTAAGAAGATGGCTTGGTTTGCAGTTGCACCTATAACATAACTTAAACCAAAAAACTTCCAGCTTAATGGATACGTGTCTCGGACATAATATGATACAGATAATTGAATCAAAACAACCATCATCACTAACCATTTGGTAATCGGCTCGTGTCCAGTTAATTTCTTAACGTCTGGGTGCTTCTTGAGAATGGCTTTTCTTCGTAACACATGGGGCTCCAACTCATTTGTCCAATAGAATTCATTTAACTTGTCTATTGATTCTCCTGCAGCAGGAGTCACAAATGTAAACGTCTTATTGGCTTTACGATGTGTAATACTTGACATGTTCAAGCTTGAAAGACCATATGGGCAATGCGATTTGAAATCTATAGTTAGCTAATTTTTCAGGTCGTGGAGAAACCGATCTGGAATCGGGATCTAATAGGATAGGAGAAGATATGGCTGGGGTGCTCTTTGTGGACAGTACGAGGGTTATGGAGAGTATGGAACCAATGATTTGGCTCTAAACAATGATGTGGCTTTTCTGTACGCTTCTAAGACACTTGGGCGTGCTTATATCAAATTATATTGTGTATTGTTGGAGCACTATGGAGATATAACAAACACTTTTCAACTTACTGGGATCGGGACCCATTTGGAGGATTTGGAGTCTGGTTCTGTGTTTGAGGGTTACCATTACCGGAAGGTACTGATGACACAGAAGATGCAAATGGTGAAAATTGTTGATTATAAGGATAAAATGGAGTGTTTCCTGCTGACGGTAAATTTCCTATGGGCTGGGTAGGTTGGCCTACAAATTGAGTACCCATTTGATATTGTGGGTACATCTGTTGTGGTTGGTATTGTCCATAATTCACCATAGGAGTCTGGAATTGAGGAGGAATTTGAGAAGGCTGGGACCCGTTTGAAGACTGAGTTGAATTGATTGGGTTCATGGGTTGTGAAGTGTTGGGAGGATGAGGAAATTGTGTCATTTGGCTCGAATGAATTGATGAGTTTGTCTGGGTAGCCACGGGGAATTGGGTTGGTGGTACAATAAACTGATTTAAAGGAGTAGGGAATTGCATAGTAGAAGACGATGCTGGAACTTGGAATTGTGCAGGAGTATACTGTAACGGGGTTTGATATTGGGAAGGTGGTATTGCTGGTGGAGGAGTAGTGTTCGGATGGTTTTGTGTAGAATTATCTGAAACAGTTGTAGCATTTACTTGAACTTGCCAATTCTTCTTTGAACCCAGGGATGAACTAGCGGGTAAATCGTCTGCGATTTGTGACTGCAATTGGGAAGTATGGAACCTTATAAACTCTTGCATTTCTTCAGTAGAAGAAACAGATTCAGAGTCTGACTCAATTTCGACTCCTTCCAAATTAAACTCTTCCATATCTTCTCCTGATTCACTTTCTGAATCTGATACATGATCTTCCACATTCTCAGATGATTTAGACCTTTCAGATTTTCTCCTATCTCTTTTATTCCTCTTCTTCTCTACCATCTGAAAGGTCTCGCCCACGAGTTGAACTTTGTCATTGAATGTCAGCTTGAATGAATATAAGATTGCAACTAATCTTAAACCATTCTCATATGTTTCCACTTCTTTTGTTAGGTCTATATTGTAATTGTTCTGTTTTATAACAGAGTTGTCTAAAAATATTGGAATACCGTTGAGTATTAACGAGCTGTAGTCATTATTAAGTAGGTTGATATCATTTAGTTTGAATAAATGATCATCATTGAAATCTTTGAATTGATACAGAATCAATTTGAAGTCCTTGTAAATCAAATCTTCTTTAAAGTAGTAGCTTCTTATTGGTTTGACTTGAATGTCCTGTAAGAGCTTTTCACTGCCAAGATGTAAAATCAAAAAATTAACATTGTCAAGTAATAACTGAATATTGGAGTTATTCATGGTCCATGATTGTTTGATACTCAATAAGAATCTTAAAATGATAAGCGACTTAGTTGACGGTAAGCTATCATTTTGGAGATTATTCTTATTAGATGCCAACAAACCTTTGAGGAAGAAAGATATATATCTATTAAGGAACTTGTCAAACCTCCTATTCTTGATGAATTTTTGGAAACAAATAAGAACAGTTAATTGGAAAAGGTATAAGTTTTCTTCTAATTTCTCTTCCTCCAAACTACCCAAAGACAGTGCGTCAGTTTCATTGGCTTGATTTTCTTCACCTTTTGTTTGTGCCTTATTAGCAGACTTCCTCTGGCTTTCAGACCCTCCTCTGACTACCTGGTCAAAATGGTGGTCGTTAAAATTCAAATTCAAGAATATGAATTCCAACTTGGATGTTGTGAGATTACCAAGAATTTTATTGGTGTCAAATTTATAAACATCTGGAAGATAGTAGTATCCAATAATTGATAGAAACATTACGTTTAATTGATAATTGGAGAATTTTTTCGAGTTCTGGAAATTTGCAATGTTTTTTAAGTCCTTCAATAACCAATCTTTTGATAACAAGTTTACTAAATTGTCCAATCCTAACTTGAAATTGGTAATTCTTGTATAAATTGAACGAAGGAACCAATAAACCGATAAAATCTTATTATTTACCAAATTATAAATCATCCCAATATGATTATAAGGTTCATTGAGGGCAGGCAATAATATTATACAGATTTTATAATAAATTATCGATGTCTTATAATATGGTAATAATTTTGTTGAATTGTTCAATGTTTTAAATTTGTAATAGTTTCTGATGGACAAGTTTGGAGACACATAGTTTAGTTCAATGAACGATCTGTGCCTCAACAAGTCACCCAAACATAAAAGACATTTATGAATCAAGTATAATAGATTTGCTTGAATATTTGAGTTGGTTAAGGTTAAAGCCTGGGGGTCCACGGTAAATTCAAAATGAAGCAACACTTTCTTTGGTAGCAATTCATTGTGATATTGGGTGGCTAAGGTTTTTAACATGCTTAAATAAAACTCATTTGTTTTTTTGACGAATTTGACAAAGCAATCATTTAGCTTTCGAATCTCGACAGACTTAAATTTTGGTTTCTCTTTAGAAGCACCATTTGAGTCCTTAGGAGGAGTATACGATAACCGTTTGTGATTTGATTTAAAATATTTAATAATTGGATAATGGAAATTCAACCATAAAGTATCGAGAAATTTAATTGTATTAAACTCTATCTGAGCTTGAGGATTTTCGATTTCTATCAATGTATAATATTTATGAAAGTCTTGGAGGATCCATGTCTTGAAATTGGACAAAATAATGTTGTTAAGACCAAGGATCAAAGTAGTATCTGAATAATTTTTATTAAGTAGATTGTCTAATTGAGATTTAAACACCTTAATCTCGTCAATAATTGACGAATCAAAAGTGGATTTGGATTCAGAAGACATTGGGAGGATTTTATATACAAAATTTGGGATCCTTAGTGTATGGCTAACTTATTATATCATCTTAATACCCTTCAAGGTCTGTGATTGTGAATAATTTTTTCCACCAGTTCGCAAATGCAAGTTCCAGTGCTTATATAAGCATCGGACTTTTGGTGGTTTAGCTGCAAAGTTTGGGAGAGCAAAGTGACCTGTAATTTACACATCTAATTTGTGGGAATAATTTGATTTTTACGTGTGGAAATGTCTTATAATAAATATCAGTTAGACTATTTGGGATTCCAAAACTCTCTGTCTAATTCTCAACTTGTTTCTGGTAAAGAAGAGCCAAAGCCATTACAGAATCAACCACAGAAGACCTATGCTGGAAGTATAGGTTATGTATCGAATAATTATATGGATACAGAAAAAATGAAGCTTCAGTTGAATTTGAAAACTCAAATGATCAATAATTTGAATAAGAAGTTAGCTGCCAAGCCAACCATTGGACCAACTGATCCTTTGGTTATACCAACTGGTTTTTATGAGTTAATGAGGAAATTACTGAATGAGTTATGCAAAACTAGGGAGGAAAACACCGAAATGTCCAATTATTTGGAGGCCATTTTGGTATCTACAAGCTTGAATGATAAGAACTCCCATTCAATCAATGATGAGTTGGTTCATAAGATGGTTCAGAAGATTAACCACTTAACCACCGAGAATGAAAAGTTGATGGAAATGGTAAGTCTCAGTAACCGCCAAAATCTTATCATTGAATTGGGAATTCTTAGAAATGAAGTGACCGTCTTAAAACAGAAGCTTAAAACTTATGAAGAGTCTAAGTAATAGTTAGTAATCAACACCAATCCCTTGGTATGATACCTCTTATCAAACTCGTGCTCGACACGACTCTCGCGTTGGTCAAAGGAAAAAAATTCATCAAAATCCACAACAACATGTACAGTAGTCCAGCGATTGTAATAGATAATGGTTCAGATACTACCAAAGCAGGGTTTGCCACCGATGAAATTCCGTCATTAGTGTTCAACACAAACTATTCCAAGCTGGATGATTCTGATCAGATCATTATTGGGGATGATGAAATCGATAAATATCCCAAGAACGAGGTATATAGTATGTTAGACAATGGAGTTATTTATGATTTCGATAATATTACAAAGAATTGGGAATATGTATATGATCATTTGGATAACGATCATAAAATAGATACTAGTGAATATCCTTTAACTATGACTGAACCTGTTAATAATCCAGATAAGAATAAATTAAAGACCAGTGAAATAGTGTTTGAACAATTTAATGTACCAATTTTTTCGTTGGTGAAAAAGCCATTATGCCAGTTATATAATCATGGTACATCTTCGGGTATAGTAGTCAATGTGGGTTCAACTGCAATTACTATTACCACCATTATGGATGGTATAATTCAAAATAAATTTAATTACAAGTCCAATTTTGCTGGTAATTTTATCGACGCAAATATATTGAATCACTTTAAGAAACATAATATCGAATTAAACTACTGGGGTGAGTGTAGTGAAAGTTTCAAAAATTACCAATTATCCAAAAAGATATTAAAAGATTTCAAAACCTCCATGTTAACATGTGCTTTGAGTCCTGTCATACCTCATGTTAAACAACAAGATGTATTTGGTGCTTTATCAAAGAAGAACTATCAATTTCCAAATGGCCAATATTTGCCAATTATGAATGACCAAATTAATTTGTTAGAACCTCTTTTCAATCCAAATTTCAGTCCTTTAATTAATATTGAACCAAAATTTGAAGATCCTGCTTCAAATGGATTATCAGGATTCATATTGAGTGTTTTAAAGAATATTGAATTGAACTTATTGTCTATAAACCAAAATAATTTCAACAAGGTGGCAGAGACCTTAAGACTTTTGGAATCTAATTTATTGGTTACAGGAAACTCATCATTATTGAATGGATTAAGTAGCAGAGTTATTCATGATATTTTCTCCAGAATCAACGAATACTTTCCTCATTATGTCAATAAGGTTCATTTCCTTAATTCAGATTTGATAGACTTATGGGATAAAAAATTCAGTACTTGGTTAGGTGCTAGTAATCTAAGCTTGATGTTGAATCTGAACTCAGAAATTGTCAACGATTGGTTTATCAGTAAAGAAGATTACACTGAATTTGGTCATGATTATATTTTGGAAAAATTTAAGTAAAAAAAACTATGTACTATATAATAAATGTATAAACGATATAATTGATCCTCAGATTTATTCAACCCAAGAAACATATTTATCTTGGTAATAACTTGAATTACCATGTAAATTTAAAACACTCTCAACTTTTAAGCTTGAACCAAGTTTATCAGATTTGAAATGGGATCTGAATTCATTTGGTGTAGGCAAGTAAGATCTATTGGTTTCAGATCCATTGATGAAAGATTTAAAGTGATTATTTTTTGGTAATCCAAAGTTGTGGGGATAGTTGACAAAGTCAATGGAATGTGGATTATCAATCAATGGCTGTGACAATTTATAGTATGATGGAGAGCTGGATTCAGGTTGTACTTTCATCAAAGTTGAAGGATTTGTGATTTCACTCCATTTAGGGAAGAATGGTTCTTTGATTTTTTCAATGAGTTTATGGCTAACACCTTTAACAAAGTCATTTTGATCTTTTGGAAGATCCATAATATTACTTGCAGTAATCATCTCTAATTCAAGTTGTTTTCTGAAAGAGTTCTTAGCTCCTTGATTTAATAATTCGTATGCTACTCTTAAAGAAGTTGGAGATTTAGATAATAACTTGTCTAATGTTTCTTTTGCAAACTTGGAGTTTGAACTTTGATCTTCTAAATATTGTAAAGTTTCATCAAAAGTTGGTTTACTAAAAGCTTCTTTTATGATGATCAATTCTTCGGTGGAAAATGGATATTGATAGTTTTCTGGTAATTTGGTCTCAGAGAATTCATCAATAATTTCAGAAATTTGTTGGAAGTATTCTCTTTGGTTACTAACAGAAATGGTTGACTGACTTGGGGATTGTAAGTTGGATAATCTGTTAACTAAACTTGAAATTCTTTCATTAGGAACATAATGAGTTGCAAAACCCAACATATAAGCATCTAAACCACTTAATACTTTACCGGTTAATGCAACATAATAACCAACTTTATCATCTAATCTAGGAAGGAAGAAAGTGGTACCAACATCCGGGAAGAATCCAATATCCATTTCTGGCATGGCTAATTTAGTTTTATCGGTTGAAATTCTAAAAGGAGCATGAATCGATAAACCAACACCTCCTCCCATAGTAATTCCATCCATAATACTAATATATGGTTTTGGTAAAGTACCAATTAAGAAATTTAAGTTATATTCTTTTTGAAAGAAATCAGATGCATAAAATGCATTACCTTTTAAGATTTGACTGGCACATTCTGCAACATCACCTCCAGCACATAATCCTTTTGGAGATGTTGAAGTTAAAATAATCATATTATTAGATGGAGATTTAGTATATTCCATTAATCTAGGATATATTTTTGTTACCATGGAAGTATTCAATGAATTCAATTTTTCAGGTCTATTTAACTTCACTAATCTTGATAAATTTTGATTAGAAAAGAGTACATCATCAGCTGGATTAGTTATTTTGGACATATTTCTAATAGTTTCAAAATTGATTGACCTATAAGACTTTGTAAGTTTATCGATTAAATTAAACTTGCTAATTTTCATTGTCCCGTATGGTTCACCTTTATGGAAAATTTTTACCTGTGATTTTATCTCCACACTGGTGCGGGAAAGGACAGTTTTAGTTTAGTATTGGCGACAAATACCCTAATTCGGATATGATTTGAGGTGTATTATTAACCGTTGTCCTGAGGGGTGTCGTGGTGGGGAAAAGTCTTGGAGTTTTGGGGTATTATCCATGGTTAATGGTTATTAATAGCAAATACAGGAATTTTCAGACCTTCCAGATCCCCACACATTTGACGTACCCAGCCCAATGGTACCCGACATCAAGTTGGAAGTGACTTATCGAATCCCATAATAAGAACAGATATACTTCAGGGTCTTCATATACGTACAGTACTGTGGTACAATAGTTTATTTTGTCGGACTTTAGCCAGACCACAGCTCACTCTTTGACAACTCACTCTCTGGTCTCTATGAGCTTGGAACCTTGTTCATTATCTGCATACTCTTATATAATACTATATTCGTTAATCAATCGACAATCTTTACCATTGTCGAATTTATATTGGTAGAACGTACCTGCGTAAGATGCCACCAAAATGAGATCATCCAAAAACGCTATTTCTGTTGGCTTATGGTGTTTGAGTTTTATAATGTTAAAAGATCGTCTAGGCGGCAGCAATAACAAATTATTCACATAGTCTTTATAAGGTAAATTTTTCATGATCTTTTTGGTGTAAGAGGAAGTGATCTTCTTCGATAAATTCCAATACTTGGTGTCGGATGGAGACTCCGGCTCTTCAACAGGCTTTGATATGAGAAGATTAGCAAGGTTTTCATTTAAATCCTCTGACAGCCTCGAGCTATCATCCACTGAAGACTCTAAATCAGGCAGATCTTTCGTTACCTCTTGTGTTTCATTTTGTTCAATCTTGGATTCTGTTTCCTCTTCTTTCAAATCAAAAAAGTGTATAGTACTTTCGGATCCACATGCTAATACAGTGGCGTTATGATTAAGCTTCAAGCTATGGATCGTCGCTGGGTTATGACCTCTCCTTAAATTTAAGATTCTAGTTAGTTTCAAGTCCGAGTTCAAATAAAATAGCCGAATTATAGTTCCCTTACTGGAAGCAGTTGCAATTGTGCTATCGGAGACCATAATCTTTTTAACACTTGAAGAATGACACTTGAAAATCAATAGCGGTTTACACCCTATTGTATCGTATAACAACACCCAGCCTTTATAATGTTTAGACTCTTTAAATTCCTTGAAGTTATTAAATTTAACAAAACTCTTCAATTCTCCTTCATCCAGGATTATATCCGTATACTTTGTCTTTAAATATTTGAATGGTATAGCCAAATAAGATTTATCATCGTTGGATAAGTCCCCCACAAATTTGTCATTGTCATCCAATTCTATCTCCACAATTTTCACTAATTTAACACAACTTAAATCATATATATATATCTGTCCTATTTTGAGTACGACTATAAGTCTTTTCTTATTGATCTTTATGTCTATTATGGAACTGGGAAATATCAACTCACAAATCTTAAGATTTTGCTTTAAATTATAAATCTTTAATAGCCTATTATCTTTTATCTTTGGAATTATTATGGTTAAAGATGTGGAAAAGAGAATCCTCAAAAAGAATGCAGACGATTCTTCCAGATAAATCTCTCCAAAAGGTTCACAATTGAATATCTTACTGTGTGAATTAGTTGCAACTGATAAACACGAGCTGTCTTGATTGAAGCTTATATCATTCATGGTGAAGCAAATAATCGCGATTTGTAGGTTCCAGTATATAAACTGACAATCGACAGGTAATACGGCCTGGGAATATCTTCTTAGTGGCTATAGAGTTGAAGAGGATGCATCCAGATACATTTCATGGAGTGTATAAATTTCAATGATCTATTAATCAATTTGTTTAAGTTCAACACCACCTTTCTTCTTCTTGGGCTTCTTTGGCTTTTCCCATTCATATAATGGAATAAAACTTTCAATCACTCCCACATCAGCAAATAAGTTAGGGAATAACCAGAATGGCTTTCCAATGATCAACGTTATAACGTAAATGATAAGCCTGATAATTGCAATCACAAAGAATAAACCTAACAAACCTAATAATGCCATACTTAAGTAATAGACTCCAGACTTCATCTTTCTTGGCCATAATGGGAATAAGATAACTGTGAAAACACCTATTAAAAGGAGAACACCATAAAGAATGATAAATGGACTTGGCTTGGTGTAATTCCACATGAAATAAGTATCTGGTTCCAAAGTAGCCTTATCGGATTTAATTAAAGTGGGTTTTTCTTTGACAGGTTTCCATTTCTTATTAGCTTTCTTGATTTCATCATAATGCAATTTTGTTACTGGAATAATCAATTGGGTTTGAATCAATAATTTACTGAGGTCTTTAGCTGCTGCTTCATTCTTCACTTCAACCAATCTGTTCTTAGGATTTTTTTGTTTCTCTTTGAAGTCATCACTGGTTAATGCCCTAATAAGTCTCTTATATCGGAAAAATTCAATATCTTCACTATTATTCAATAATCCTTTACGATTCTTCAACACCTTATTATCTCTCAAGTAATCAGCCAATCCAACTGCGATTGGTTTCATTTGTGCCATGGCTTGTTGTAAAGCTGCGGGATTGATGGTTGGTCCTCCCATAGGCCTTGGGCCAGCCCCACCAGCCCCCTGAGGAACGCCAAGTTGTATTCCTGGAACTGACATATTAACAGATGTTAACTTTTCTTCCACTGATTCTCGCGTTGTAAGAGAAATTAGCCTGAAACACGACCTTTTTATTAAAACTATTAATGAAATGAATGCTAACTACTGAAACCTACTTATCTTTTTGGGTAATTGTAATCTAAGTGAACTTTTGTTTCTAGTGTTCAAGTTCACGGCAGAATTGAATGAACGACTTAACAGGTCGTTAATACTTGGTAATGACGCAACTGATTGAGATTTGCTGATATCGAATCCAATTGCCAAATTGCTAATTGAGCTGCTACTCCCATCATACCTGGGAGATAAATCGTATCTCATATCTTCTTCTTCTTCAACTGCTTCATTGTAACTTGGTACTTTACTTAATAAATTTAGATCAAGAGATGATCCATAAGTATTGTCTGTACGACCTTTATGGGGTAATTGGAAATAATCTGATCCCAATTGTTCCATTGGTGATTTGGGGTTGGAACTGTCATAAACCTTATCAAATTTAGCTTGCTCATACATAGGAGGAGCATCTATGTTTGATGAATCTTCTTCTTCTTCTTCCTCTATATCAAGATCTCCTTGTGGATCCATATCAAACATGGTTCTTTGACTTAGTTCACTCAAGTCAACAGCTGATCCTGCAGGTGTGATTGAAGGGGATACTAAGGGTGTATTATTGTTGGAGATGAGTCTATCTTTCTTGAAAATAGCTTCATCTTTATGCTTATTGAGATTGATAAGGCCATGGGAGTCTATTTCAGCATGACATCCATACACATGGCCTGAATGTGGACTGATATAAATTGATACGGGTAAATTTGCTCTTAATTCTGAAATGTTTCCATTTGGGTTCTTAATTTGTACACAAACTCTTAATCTGTGTCTTGTTTGAATCAAATCATGATTTAAAGTACAAGTTTGAGTAATATCTTTAAGATTATTTGGTACTTTGTAATAGCATGTAAGATCCCAAGAATCTTGAGATAACGTTTCAGGACTAAGCTTCCCCATAATTTGTTGGTGACCAATGATCAGTTCAAACTCGGGTGATTTATGTTCAATCGAGCTGACATGATGATGTTGAACTATTTCACAAGTAATTTGTTTTAGCTTTAATCCTTTCATCAAAGGAACTATCATAACTTTTATAGGAATCCTGGATCCAATAGCAACTGCTTTCTTACTTAAATATACCTGATAATCAACTTTACCAGGCCAAGTATTGTTTATATCTATATTTTCACTTAATAAAATACTGGTTGGGTGTACAGTTCTAACCACTCTAATATATCTATGTTTATTAACAGGTTTATCAAATAATCCCTTGTGGATTGAACTTTCAAATTTATAAAGCATTTTACCAATAGATAAACCCTCAACTGTTTCTGGAAGATTGGTTGGTAGAACCACCTTAAAAGGTAAACTATAATTACCCTTGGGTAACAAAAATGAATGATTTGATGAATGATTTTTAAAAGGAGTACCATCAACTCCACTACTTGGAAGCTTAATAGAACTTTGTTCTCCTCCTTCAAAATGAGGAGTGGATGTGGTCCGATGAAAGCCTGGTCTCACAGGAGAACCAGATCTGGTAGGGGAGTTGGTACCTGAACTATAATGATGTTTTTTAAGCTTATATGATTTAATCGGTTTATCTCCATAACTTCCAATCTGTAAATCCCCTTCCTCATTTATAAGTAAATTGTCCCAATCCACCTTAGTAGTAACGAGTCTCTCGATAATTTGTTCTTTAACATTCCCATGTTCGTCCCGACAGAAATAATTAACCGTCATCTCTCCTATCAAACAAAGTTTGACTTTCTTAAAATGTACATTTGAATTCAATGAAAGTTTAACAAATCCTTCAAGAAGTATTGGATCACATTCATTTTCATTCCCCTTAATTATAATCGTATCCTTATGAGGACTCGAAACCTTGATATCAAAGTATGAAATCTTATCTACCATCTTTGGGAAAGATTTTATTCGGTGTCCGTTGCTATATAAAGATGCGGCTGCAACACGCGCCGAACTAAAAACCCGGATCATTTAGGGAATTGTTCGGAACTATATTTTGGTTGCAAAAGGTATCAAATACGATAAATGTGGTTTGATTAGTAGAATCATAAGTTATTAATATTAAAGTATCTATAATGGTCCAGGTTAATATCTATAAAAATGTCATCAATTTGAAAATTTATCTGACTATCTTATAGGACCCTCGAATTAAGGTTGACAAGGTCCGGGTCGGAACCCGAGATTTCTATACCACATTTCTAAACGGTTTCTTCCATGGCTTCAATAAACTGATCAATGACCTTTACACACCAAAATTCCTTGGCCGGGGTAACATATGCCAAATGTCCTCCCAAATCGGTTGCAAGAGAGATGGTGTTTGGGTTTTGTTTGAATAGTTCATGGGGAATATAATTTCCAGTGGTGGGATCATCGAGAGATGAGATTGATAAGTAAGGAACTTGGATCAGGGGAATTCTTTGGCCCGGGGATCCTTTGGCATAGTATTCTGCAGCCGTGTCAAACCCGGCGGTTTTGCATGTAAATACTTCATCAAACACTTGGGTATTCTCGCTTTGAGTGGTCTTAGTTAAATTATCTTGACTGTAAAGCTCCGGGTGGTATTTTTGGAGTTCACTAAAATTATTCTTTACCAATTTATTAAGAAATGATGATATAGCCTTATTAAACATGTAACATCCACTCCAAGTTGATTGCATATATTTGGTGGAAATTTCAAGATCAAAAGGACATCCAACTACTGCAGCACCTTTGATTAGTTTTTTACTTTCAGTTGGATGTGTTCCCAAATAGTTGGTCAACATAACGGCCCCAAAAGAAAAACCAGCAGTATAAATTGGTCTATCAGGATACCTATTCTTCAATTCTACCAACACTTCATGAATGTCATTAACACTTAATGCATTGAATAATTTGCCACTAGTTATTTTAGTTCTTCCACATCCACGAGTTAAACTCACCACAACGTCAAATTTCCCTTTATTCTTACCAGTGGTCAACAAATCAGCGAAATTTCTAACTAATGGCTCATGTGAACCACCTGCTAAACCATGAAAGATAACAACTATTGGTTTACCCTTGATGTTATTTTCTTTAAGGGCTTTCAATTCATTTTCATCGAAAAACCTAGTTCTTGGGAATAATCTAGGCCAACCTTCGGGTAAAGTTTGAGTATATTTAGCCTTAAATTGGTCTACAGGTTCCTCATCGATAACCCAATCTAATGAACAACAACCTCCATCTTGATAGTTAAAAAGTTCTCTACCATACCATACTTTAAATTTATCTTTTGCTCCACTACTGTAGAATAAAGTCTGTAAAATACCATTGAATAATAAAGGATGTAAAAGTAATTTGGAAGAAATGGAAATTTCAGGTATCTTCTTGACAAGCTCATTAAGGGTAGTATTCTCCCCATTTTTGAGAGTTAAATCTACCGTTTGCTCAGGAACTTGAAGAAATTTATTGGCTCTAAAACCCCAATCGAATAAGAACATACTGTGATAATTATTTACAAACTTAGTGTGGAAGATGTATAACCCAAAAAATTATCTCGCGTTTATCTAGCCGTCGGATCTAACAGATTTATATTCTATACGTAACGTCTAAGTTGTATTGTTTTGGGAATTATTCCTTGAAGATTCCGCTGATTGAGCTGCTGCTGCTCTCATTTGTGAATTTTTAGACAGTTCACTATTTCTTATGTGTCCTCTATCATCTAATTTAACTGAACCTGCGGTTTCAAATAATGAAACTTTTCCACTTAATAATCCTAATGTGTCCAAGATCTGTGCAGGATTTGCCAAGTGTGCTGTGGCAACTGTTTGTTTAGTAGGAGGTCCTACACATACTGTGTAAACTCCGAAATGTCCAAATTCATTCTTAGGATAATCTTGTTGATGCCATTTAGTTTCGATTTGTTTTAAGCTTGTAAACATATCTTCATCAGTTAGGTCATCACCAGCACAGAATATAAAGTCTGGGACTTGGTCGGGTGGTAATTCGTAATTATAATCCGTTACGGGGAAAGGTTCTTGTTTTGACCCATGGGGTGCCAATACTAATCTTTTAACAATTTCTCCTTTATTAACGAACTTGGGCCTCACCTCAATATTTGCCTTTCCTGCCATCACTTCCACATCGTATTTGGTAGCAACATTTTGTTGTAAATGTTCCATCAATTTTTGGGATTGATAAATTCCTAGCTCGGGGTCTGCCCTACGGTAGTGCCATGTTAAAGCAACCTTCTTCTTCTCGGTATGAGAATTTGGTGTTTTGTCACAGAACTCTTGAAAAATTCTTTCAACCTCTACTTGCCATGACATATCAAAAGATGCAGCCAAATTAACCCATTCTTCTGATTCAAGATCTTTCATAAAACATCCATGTTCTGCTGAAAGTCCCACATTTTTGTTTCCAAACCATTTATTCAAAAATTGTTGATCTCTTCCACTAATGATCCAAATTATATTCTTTGGATCAGCTGCTAACAAATCAATTATATCATCCAATTTCTTGGATGGGATAGCCGCATCTGGATCAGTAACAATGGGAGTTAATGTACCGTCATAATCAAACAAGAATAATCTTCTTTTACTTTGTTGATAATGTTCCAACAATTGAGGTCTGTTTAAAGCCGGGGTATAGTTTAATTTATGACTGTTGTTCAAGCAATTGGTTAAACCAGTAAGAAAATTGTTTGTCCAGTTTTGAATTGTGTTGGAAGCAACTTTTTTATAAAGTTTCTGTTCAATCGCCTTTTTTTCATCCTTAGACATTAAAAGACATTTGTTCATAGTCCTTGCTATACCAACACTATCCCATGGGTTGACGAGAATTGCCTCGTTCAATACGGTTGCAGTTCCAGTGAACTCACTCAAAATCAAAGGAGAATAATTGTCCTTCTGGCAGGTTACAAATTCCAATGATGTTGTATTCATACCATCTCTGACAGAGGTGATCAATGCTAAATCTGCAACTCTCAATAAAGCTAAATATTCATCTTTATTGATACGAATCTGATAATGTAATATAGGAGTGTAATTCAATGACCCGTATTCACTATTGATTCTGTTGATTATTTCACCTACCTTCTGTTCTGTCTTTAATGAATGGCCCGAATAACTTGGACTAGACACTTGGATCAAAATAACCTTGTCCCTCCACTCTGGATACATTTGTAGAAACATTTCAAAGGCTTCTAGCTTCTGAACTACACCTCTAACAGAATCTAATCTATCCCTACCAACAATTATTTTTTTATCAGGGTATACCTCTCTCAAAGCAGATGTTATTGCGTCAACATTGGAATTAAAACCGTCATGTTCAATTTTCTTAGTATCTATACCAATGGGAAGTGTGTCAGTTGTTATACTAGTACCATAAGCAGATACTTTGTTACCTTTAACCTCACATCCCAAAACCCTGGAACAACAACTAACAAAATGTCTTTGGAAAGAGTCAGATTGAAATACAATCCTGTCACTACCCAACATACCATCCAACAATTGAGACCTTTTAGGTATACACCTGAAATATTCTGAACTAGGAAAAGGTATGTGCAAGAAGAACCCAATATAAATGTCGGGAAACTCCATTCTTAATAATTCCGGAAGTAAGAGTAAGTAGTAATCATGAATCCACACAATATCACCTGGTTTATAAATGGATTTGATTTTTTGTAAGTAACTTTCGTTGAATTTCACGTAATCGTACCAACTGTCACTTTCTTTTTTACCATTCGTTGGCTGACTTTGAATATAGTGAAAAACCGGCCATATGCAGTTTTCTGCATACCTTCTCCATCGTTCTTGATCACGTCTCAATAACCAAATTGGATGAATGTTATCAGTCTTATTAATGTCTTTTATCTTATCTTCTATGACTTGTTTATCCTCATTCGATAAGTATAATGGATCGTCTTTAATGTTTTCACTAGCAATCGAATTACTATTGGATTGTTTATTGATCAATTCACCTGTCCAACCTATTAAATGACTTTGCCATTTAGTATGACGATTCAAGAAGAAATATGATGAATATAAAGAAGATTGTCCTCTAATTGGTTCCACATTCCAAGTATTATCCTTGTAAATCTGGTTTGGAATTGAGGTCATACAATTTAAAATCCTTCCACTATACTTAACAGAATTCCCTTTAACATCATCTGGTGAAATTATCTTTTCATCACTTGGATATGCAAATAATGATTCCATAATCAATTGAAGTTAATAAATATTTAAATTGCAATTCAAATTTATAGCAATACCACCTGAGATAGTTGAGGAAATTCTAGAAATTCTGGAGATTTCGCCGAAATCATGCGAGAAATATGTATGACAAGAGCAGTGGATAAATTCAAACATTTATTAATTTTTTGCCTATTTTTCTTTATATATATAAATAAATCCATAAAAAACCCAATTTCACCAATCAAAATATTACATTATATATACTAAAAATAGAATTATAAAAACAAATAACTCTTAGCTTGTTATAACTCTAAGCTTGATCTTCAGAAGATTTTTTGTATTCTTCGTAAGCAGTCAAAGCATCTTCAAAATGGTTGTTAAATAATTCATCATCTTCTAATAAGGATAAGATTTCTTGGTTGTCCAAATCTAACATCATACCAGTAATTTTACCAGCAGCTTCTGGTTCACTAGCTTTACCAGTAGCAACAATCTTTGGATATAATTCTTCACCCAAAATTCTCTTTTGTTGTTCAACTGGAACTGATGCTAAGATAGCAGCTAAATCTTTAGCTTTAGCTGGTTGTCTACCATTTGGTGGGTATGGGTAACCACCTCTGATTGGTCTACCTGCTTGAGCAGCAGCCATAGCTTGTTGTTGTTGAGGAGTTGGTTGAGCAAATTCACCATTTGGACCTGGTTGACCTTGACCATAAACTGGTGGCATACCGTAAACTGGTAATGGTTGACCATTTGGACCTGGTCTACCCCATCCTTGGCCAGCACCTTGTGGTGGCATTTGTCCACCTCTCATCATCATTTGTGGGTTACCTGGAACATTTGGACCTGGTTGGCCGTTTGGACCTGGTCTACCATTTGGTGGGAAGAAACCTGGTTGTTGTCCGTAGAACATTGGGTTGATGAATTGACCTGGAAGACCACCACTAGCAGCAGCATTTTGCATTCTCATTTGATTTCTAGCTTGGATTTGTTGTTCCAATTGAGATCTTCTGACATCCTTTCTTTGGGCTAAAGCAACATATAATGGTTTACCTTCAATCATTCTTTGGTTCATTTCAGTGATAGCTTTAGTAGCTTCTTCTGGAGATGAGAAACAAACAAAACCGAAACCCTTAGATTTACCAGTTTCATCAACCATAACTCTAGCAGAGGTGATAGTACCGAAAGGTTTGAATTCGTTTTCCAATTTTTCAGAGTCAATAGTATCATCCAAGTTTTTGATGAATAAGTTAACACCTTGGTATTTAGATAATTTTTCTAATTTGGTGGCTTCGTATTGTTTTCTTAATTCTTCCATTCTTTCTCTCTTCTTTTGAGCTCTACCAACGTAAATTGGTTGACCACCAACTTCGGTGTCATTTAATTCTTCAACGGCTTTAGCAGCTTCTTCGTGTTTTTCAAAGTTAACGAATGCGAAACCTTTAGATTTACCATCTTGGTCAGTTTCTAAGAAAACAGAAGTAATCTTTCCGTATTTTTCAAAGACTTTGGTCAATTCTTCTTCAGTGAATTCAGGGTTCAAGTTTTTGACGAAAACATTAGTGAAGTTAGCCTTTAATTCTTCCAATTTAGATTCTCTGTCTTTTTTGGAGATGTGTTTACCAACGAAAACTTCACGGTCATTCAATAACATACCGTTAACATTTTCAATAGCAGCTTCAGCGGCTTCAGCGGTTTCATAATGAACGAAACCAAAACATTTGGAGATTCCCATTTCATCAGTGGCAACTTTACAAGACAAGATTCTACCGAAAGCAGAGAAAGTATCATGTAAAGCTTTGTTATCAATAGCTGGGTGTAAGTTTTTGATGAAAATGTTACCTTCACCGTTCTTTCTTAAAGATGGATCTCTTTGAGACCACATAATTCTACATGGTCTACCTTCAACTAATGAGTAGTTTAAGTCATCGATAGCTTTTTCACCATCTTCTATCTTATTAAAGTTAACATAAGCGTAACCCAAAGATTTCTTGGTGATAGCATCTCTACAAACTCTGATGGAAGAAACTTGACCAATTGGGGAGAAGATTTCGAATAAAACAGCTTCATTAACTGATGGATTTAATTCACCAACGTATAAAGAAGCAGAAGTTTCATTGGAAGTTGAACTTTCATCACCAGTGGTGGTAGAAGCTGGAGTTGATTCAGTAACTTCTTTTGGTTCTTCTTTAGATTCAAGGTTCAATTTTTCTAAAGATTCGGCAACTTGACTTGGATCACTTGACATTTTGGATTGGATTTTATTTATGGTAAAAGAAAAATATTAGTTTTTTTAAATTTTTCAATTTTTTTGGGTTTTTTTTAATTTTATAGTATCAACAATTAATTATTTATAATAAAATAAATAACTGAATAATAATCTATTAGATGATAAGTCTTAGTTTAAAGCCCTTTGTGGATTTTGCAAAATTTTCTCTGCGGTTTTCAAGAAGAGTAAAAATTTTAAATGGTGTATACACGTTTTTGCGATGTATTTTATTACCCGGCGCGCTCCCGACCGCGTATTTTTTTCCTGGCAGAGAACAAAAGAAGTCGTGGCGATGGCGAAATTATAATTATATGTTAATACCTATTAGTACATCTATTTACTATTTTGTGATTGTTTAATTTTATTGTACATATCATGAATTTTAGCGCTTGGAACTTTAGCAGGCCAAAATAATGATGCATAACTCCAAAGATGTTTACTGAGTTTTGAATCAGATGGTTCGGTATTGGTGGTACTGTCAATAAATTCACCAACTTTGAATAATTCAGTTTTTAACATTGCTTTGAATTCCAGGATTTCTAACCCTTTTCTTCCCTTATGTAATGTCATTAAGGATTTAGAAATTGGTTTTAAAGTCTTCTTACATGTTACTTCATCCATACTATCATATTCTAAAGCATCATCAACTTCTGGAGTAGCAGATTTTTCGGATTTTATCTTCATCTTAGGTTTGGTATCCTTTTTCCTAGTACCGTTCTCTCCATGAGGTCTATCAGCTTTGCCGTTATCCAGAGCTTTCTTCCTCTTTTTGAGTACTTCTGGTGAATCTGATTTAACTCTCTTCTTAGGTTTGGGTTCTTTCTTCACGGGTTCTTTAGCCTTTCTCTTCTTTCCATTAGATGGTTCTTCATCTGTTTCATGCAATAAGGAGAATAAATATTCTACTCTTCTTCCCAAATGGATGGATCCCGGAACTTTAGCAACCTCAACCTTCTTTTCAATCTCATTACCATTTTCATCCTTGGCTTTTTCAGTTTTTGATATTTTTTCTTTGTCCAAGAAAAGCTTGTTTTGTAAGCCCAATAATGGATCATCTCTGATTTGATGCCATGATCCATAACCAAATTTCTTGATTCCTAGAAGTAACTTGGAATCATCTTCAAGGCTCCATTCACAGTCCCAGGAAGATACCGGCTTGGGTGTCTTGGGAAGTTGGAATTCAAAACTGTTCTCATCAGGAATCAAAGTCTCTAAGAGTTTCATATCTTTAGGTCTGTTGAGAACCAATTCAGCATTGATGTTTTTGACTCCTTTATATTCGAAAAGAACGGCTTTCTTTTCCTTCTTCTTGGCGATCCATAAAGCTGTTCCATCATTCAATTTACTGTTGTTATCAACCTGTTGTTCCAATTCTGATAAAGCTTTCTCTCTACGTATCTCTTCTTCTTTTACCAATTTTCTTGCTGTGTTGATAATTTCGTTATAGGCATGTTTGATTAATACTGGGTTTTTGTTTGAGATACTTCCTTCCCCAACTAATTGTTCCCATTTGCCTGATAGATCACCTACTCTCAAAATTGATCTATAGATTCCTCTGATTTCCTTCTCACTCAATTCATGGTTGAGCTTGGCGTTGGTCTTCAGACTTGCGTTAGGAATGTCGGAGTCATCTTCTTGTTCTTCGTGTTCGGTTAATTTTTTAACGGCAGCACGTCTCTTAGAATACATTTCAATTTGTTGTTGTAAGAATTCTTCATCAGCTTTCCTCTTCTCTTCATCTTTCAATTTGGTCAATTCCTCTTGAGGAATAATTTCATCCCACTCGATGTCAGCCTTGTAGTCAGTGACCTCGAACTGTTTTAAAAATTCTTCAGACCCAAGATTTGATTCTCCTAAATCTGGAGTGGTAACATGGTCTTGTGCATTATTCAAAACTTCATCCAAGTTCAACTCTTCTAATTTCTTTTGATTATCGTTTTCTTTGAACATATTACCAGCTCCAAATTTTAAAATTTGACTTAATTCATTAGCATTAGGATTAGCATCATTTTTCTTCTTTTGATTGGGGTCAGTAATACCCAAGGAAATAATGGCATATTCCAAAATCATCTTCTTTCTTGCTCTTTCTAAAATCTCTTCTTCTACCGTATCTTTACTTACGAATCTGTAAACTGACACATGCTTGGTTTGACCAATTCTATGGGCTCTAGCCATAGCTTGTAAATCAGCTTGTGGATTCCAGTCGGAGTCAAAAATAATGACAGTATCAGCTGTCATCAAATTGATACCTAAACCACCTGCTCTAGTACTCAATAAGAAGACGAAATCTTTAGAATCGGGGGCATTAAAATGGTCAATAGAAATTTTACGCTGACTACTTGGAATACCACCATCAAGTCTCTGGAACTGATAACCCTTGATTGATAAATAGTCACCCAAAATATCTAAAGTTCTTACCATTTGACTGAAAATTAAGACTCTATGACCCTCCTTCTTTAATCTTGTTAAGAGCTGTTCAAGTAACACCATTTTACCAGAAGACATAATCATTCCTCTCAACACCGCGTCTCTAGAGCTGGAGCCATAGTTAGACAATACTCTCTCTTCAACTCCGTCGAATAGATAGGGATGATTCGATGCTTTTTTCAATTCACTCATCACGTTCAACAAACTTATCTGGCCGTTCTTTCTATCAACTCCACTATTCAACGCAGCGTAATTCTTGGTGATGATGTTTCTGTAGTATTCAGTTTGCAAGTCGGATAATTCTACTCTCAATATTCTTTCTGTTTTAGAAGGTAAAGATTTCTCCACATCTTTCTTCAATCTTCTCAAAATGAAAGGTTGAATTTTCTTCTGTAAATCTTTGATATATTGTTCTTGTTCATCATTTGGCGTTTCAAAGTCAATCTCTTGCTCTATATCAAATTTTCCTGGCATCAAGAAATTACATAACGCACTCAATTCTTTGATGTTGTTTTGTAATGGTGTACCAGTGATCAATAATCTATTAGCTACTTTGAAAGAAATCAAGGATTCGTATAATGAACTTTCAGTATTTTTTAATCTGTGGGCTTCATCCACCGCTAAAAACTGCCATTTTATACTTCCCAATTCATTTCTATCTTTCAAGATGTACTCATAAGTAGTCAATAAAATATTGAACTTAAGTTTTTTATTTTTGTTGTTGGTTTGTTCGTTATAGAATTCATAATCTCTGATAACTTTACGGGATTCAGAGTTACCCAAATAATAAATGCAGTTTACTTCGGGAGACCATTTTTCAAAAGTCTCTTGCCAAGCAGGCATAGTTGACAACGGTACAACAATGAGATGCGGACCATTTTGCCTTCTAGCATAAATCAACCAACTCAAGAATGCAACGGTTTGGACAGTTTTTCCCAATCCCATCTCATCAGCTAAGATACCATTTTCGTTTCTTGACCATAAGAAGGCCATCCAGTTTAAACCGGTCAACTGGAAATCTCTAAGCTCTCCATTCTTGATGAATATTGGTTGTTTGACTAATTTTTCAAATCTAGGACGTTGACTCATTGGATAATTGGCAGATAAATTAGGTAATATCTTTGAGTTCAATCTTGATTGATATTTATTTACCTGTATGGGTGCCATTTTTGCAATTTGTTCTGCATCTTCCCAAGTGTTACTATCATAGTATAGTCTCTTCCACTTGACAAAATATTGCAATTTACTTTGACCATTCTCGTCTTCGATTCTTTGACTATCAACTATTCTATCAACTTTACGGAATTCTTCGAATTCATCTAATCTTCTTTCCTTCTCAATGTCCATGCTTTCGATGTCTTCTCTAGTAGTGTAAGGGTCCGATCTGATTTCTTGATCCATCAAAATATATTGTTTGATGTAATTATCAACCTTTCTAAATCCCTTATAGTTCTTCAAGTAAGCATAGGTATGCCACGTGTTATGAAGATGGGAAATACCCACCCATTTTATCAAAAATAAGTAATCCAATTTAGGTTCATTAGTTATTTCTGCATTTTCTTCATTTAATTTATGATTTACCACTATGTCAACTGCATCTTCAGGAGTTTCGGGTTCAAGGGAATTTTGGTACGTGTCATAGTCATAAGCATCAAGATCTTCATCAGATTCTAAGAGATCTTCATCATTACCATAATCTACCACGTAATTCACTTGTTTACTATTACGGGAAGAAAATCTTACTTCATTTGTAGTTGAATTAGCGTTTGATTGTTTCTTCCTCCTTCTTGAGGATTTCTTAGATTTATTGGGGTTAATTTCAAACTCTTCATCTTCTTCTTCTGAATCATCCATCAGACCATCAAAATCTTCATTCATTGATTCAATTGATTTTGGTTTAGGCTTTTTCATAGACTTGTTATTTGAAGACTTCTTTCTAGAAGATTTACTCTTTCTAGAACCGAAACCAGAGTCAGAATCATCTTCATCAGAAAATTCATCTTCTTCATAGTCTACTATAGATTCTTTATTACCTTCATCCAGTTCATTATCATAAATTGATTGATTCAGAGATCTAACAGGCCTATCTCTACCAGATCTTCTTAATCCATACAATTCAGGAAATTGTTCGGCTTCTTTTGGAATATATTGTTTAACCATTGTGTGATATTTTACAAGGTTTAACGTCTATATAGTTTAACCCTTTAAATTCCAATATAATCCAATTTTTAAAACTTGTTGTTGTAGAAAAACAATTTATTAGTTTTTGAACTCAAAAAAATTTTTGAGCTTATGGACAGAATTTTAGCATAGCGGAAAAAATTATCGGATACACAGATTTTGCGGCCAATTTAAATCAGGTATTCAATTATAGACTGAATTGTGTAGATTCAGATCTCCTGTTAGATTATAAAGAGAAGATTTATTATTGGTTTTATTCGGTTGCAACTGTAAAAATCGGTTACAATTGAAAGACATTTTGATATTATTGGCATATCAAATTGGCTGTAGTGTGAATTTTGCAAAAACTGATAACACCAAGCAAACCAAATATTACTGACCAATAATCAATTTTCTACAAGTTACGTATCACATGAATTTGCCACGACCGGTTTAAATAAAACTTTATGTTCTCCAGTAAATATTCAGAAGATACGAGAATTTTAACCGGCTATCGAAGGTGGTTAACAGCACACTACTAGATTCAATCAGGGTTAGAAGGGCGTGTACATCTCAATTGGGAGAAATAGTCATGTGACATATATCACGCGAATACATGTTGAAGAGAAGTGGTTTAAAAACGGGTGGAGAGGAGGTGGTTACATGTAGTAAACGGCATGATAGAGGGAGGTTGAGTATGTTGTGATGGATGGCGTTTGAAAGGTATCAGGGTTTTTCATGTATTACCTTACTGTGAACCAATGAAAAGCAGTTGATTTCTAATTAGCAGTATGAAATGTACCAGAACCACTCATTTTTTACCTCATTGATCCGCGTCTTGCCTTGCCAAAAAATTCGCATTTTTGGCGGTAGACTTCAAATTAGTGCGGAAAATGGACCTAGAACTTGGTACTAGACTTAGGTGTAAAATACATCATAATTATTTTTTTTACACATCTCGATGAAAAATTAAAAATTTTTTTTTACATAACAAAGCATCTAATTTATACACAACAGTAAACATGAGTGACAAAAATTCAAGAATTGCTATTGTTTCTACAGATAAGTGTAAACCTAAGAAATGTAGACAAGAATGTAGAAAAGGGTGTCCAGTTGTTAAAACAGGGAAATTATGTATTGAAGTTACACCTGCTAATAAGATTGCATTCATTTCAGAAACCTTATGTATTGGTTGTGGTATTTGTGTTAAAAAATGTCCTTTTGATGCAATTAATATTATTAATGTTCCAACCAATTTGGATGCTGAAACAACTCATAGATATTCTGCAAATTCTTTTAAATTACATAGATTACCAACTCCGAGACCAGGTCAAGTTTTAGGTTTAGTAGGAACTAATGGTATTGGTAAATCTACTGCTTTAAAAATTCTTGCTGGTAAGCAAAAACCAAATTTAGGTAGATATGACAATCCTCCAGATTGGCAAGAAATCTTAAAGCATTTCAGAGGAAGTGAATTACAAAATTATCTTACAAAGATTTTAGAAGATAATATAAAGGCAATTATCAAGCCTCAATACGTTGATAATATTCCTAAGGCATTGGCCAAATCTCCAGTTAAACAAGTCGAAGCTGTTTTAAAATCTAGATTGGAAAGAAAAGATGACTATGACTACATAATTAAGATTTTGGAATTACAAGGAGTTTTAAATCGTGAAGTGGAAAATTTATCCGGTGGAGAATTACAAAGATTTGCATTAGGTATGACATGTGTTCAAGCAGCAAATGTTTATATGTTTGATGAACCATCATCATATTTGGATGTTAAACAAAGATTAAGAGCCGCAGAAATAATCAGAAGTCTTTTGGACACAACTACTTATGTTATATGTGTGGAGCATGATTTATCAGTTTTGGATTATTTATCTGATTTTGTTTGTATTTTATATGGTTCTCCATCTATTTATGGTGTTGTAACATTACCAAACAGTGTAAGAGAAGGTATTAATATTTTCTTGGATGGGTTTATTCCAACTGAAAACATGAGATTCAGAGAAGAATCTTTACAATTCAGATTAGCAGATGCTGCTGATGGACTTATATTAGATAAATCTAATGCTATGACTTACCCAACAATGTCCAAAACTCAAGGTGATTTTAAATTAACCGTTGAACAAGGTGATTTCACCAATTCAGAGATTTTGGTTATGATGGGAGAAAATGGTACTGGTAAGACAACTCTTTGTAAGTTGTTAGCTGGTATTTCTAAACCTGATAATGGACAGGAAATTCCAAAATTAAATATTAGTTTGAAACCTCAAAAGATTGCACCAAAATTCCCAGGAACTGTTCGTCAATTATTCTTTAAGAAAATTAGAGCTAGTTTCTTACATCCTCAATTTCAAACTGATGTTGTTAAACCATTAAAAATTGATAATATCATCGATCAAGAAGTTCAAACTTTATCGGGTGGTGAATTACAAAGAGTTGCAATTGTTTTAGCATTAGGTGTTCCAGCCGATATTTATTTAATTGATGAACCTTCAGCATATTTAGATTCTGAACAAAGAATTGTTTGTTCTAAAGTTATTAGAAGATTCATTTTACATTCAAAGAAAACTGCATTCATCGTTGAACACGATTTTATTATGGCCACATATTTAGCTGATAGAGTTATAGTATTTGAAGGTACTCCATCTAAGGATACTATTGCCAAATCTCCAGAATCATTATTGACTGGTTGTAATAGATTTTTAAAGAATTTAAATGTAACGTTTAGACGTGATCCAAATTCTTATAGACCAAGAATCAATAAATTGGATTCTCAAATGGATAAAGAACAAAAATCAACTGGTAATTATTTCTTCTTGGATAATACTGAATTATAAGTAAATAGCATCTGTATTATAGTTAATATCTTTTTTAATATATTTTATTAATATTATTCTTTGTTAATTTTGTGTCACAATAGACACAAAAAAAAAGCGATGCGATGAGTGAAAAATTCTGTAGAATGAATCAAGTAGTAATTCACAAAGACGATGAAAATCGTTTATTGAAGACCAAAAATGTATTAGATGAATCTGTTTTAGATAAGTATAGAACCGCTGGTCAAATCACTGAAACTTGTATGAAATATGCCATAGAATTGGTGAATCAAATGTATCATTATAAAACCCAATCTGTGAGACCAATTTCAGAACTTTGTTTATTAGTTGATTCTTTAATGACAAAAATGTTAGATAAAGTATACGTTAAATGTGAAAGAAATATCACTATTCCAACAAGTTTTAATGTTAATGAAATTATCATCAATTATTCCCCTGAATTAAATAGTGAAGGTCAAATTGAATTTTTCCAAGAAGGTGATTCTGTTACTATCAGTTTAGGATGTAGTATTGATGGATATGTTGCAGAATTAGGTCATACCATAGTCATTTATCCACCAGGTGACAAACCTTCTGGACCTATATTGGGACCAAAAGCTGATAGTATAGCTGCCAATTTCTACATTAAACAAGTCATCACCAGTTTATTGGGTTTAAGTTTAACACCTGAGAAGATTCCTCAACAAATTCAACAAGAATTTGGTAATAAGATAAACGGGAAGTTATTAAAGACAGTCGTTGAATCTATTGCTGATGCATTTAATTGTAGAGTTGTACCAGGTAGTGAAATAAGAATGATTAGAAGATATTTGTCTGGGCAAAATGATTTATTACAAGAAAAAGGTTATAAAGGTATCAAATGGACAGAATTAGATCAAGAGGCACTCATATTGAAAAAATTAGGAATCGAAACAACTGCTAATCAAACAACAGATGATTTTATTGTATTACCAGGTGAAGTGTATCAACTTAATATAATTGTTGCCAGTATTGATGATTTTAAAGATTTGGGTATAATAACAACCGAAGAAGTTAATAAATATACTGGATTAAATAACAGATCTAATGATTTGAAAATGGAACCAACGATTTATGTAAGAGACTTCATTATTACTTATCATTTAAAATTAAAAAATTCCAGAAGTTTATTAGGAAGAATTGATAAAGATTTTTCAATTTATCCATTTAAATTAAGTCATTTATCACCAAATTTCCCATTAAAATCCACTGAATCATCAGAAGAAATTGAAGCCATCAAATCTTCACTTAATGAAAGTAGATTTGGTATATCTGAAGTTGTGAATCATAACTTAATAAATTCTAAACCCATTAAAATCTTAAAATTCTTACCAGTAAAAAAGATTTTACAAGAGAATAGTATATCATATAAAGAAGTTAACGGGTTAAAATTAATTAAACATGAAAATTTGGTTAAAAATAAATCAATTGAAAGTAATACAATTGTATTAAACAATTTGAATAATGAAATTATTCAATTAACCGGAAGCAGTTTCCTTCCATCTTATTCTCATTCAAACTATAGATTAGAGAATCCACTTGTCGACAATTTAATCAAATTATTAGGAGACAAATTTGGTGTTAAAGTGAAGAAAGTTAAAGCATTAAATGTGGATATGGACGGTAAAGATATGGATATGGATTAATAGAATATACATCCCAAATCACATTTTCGAGAATTGTGTCAAATTAAGGATTTTTCAATGTCGTGCGCAACCCAACGCGCTCCCAGTTTGCTCACTCTTTTTTCAACGAAAATTTCTCTCCCTTAAATTGTTGTTGTTTTTCTATAAACACTTGTAAAATCCCAATATAGATTGAACAAAAAAGTATGTATAATTATCAAAATTGAGTACAATTAAGTTAAATACAAGAGTTTATTTCATTTCAGAATGGTTTCATCAATTGATTCAAATTATAATAGAATGGTTTCCTTTTAAATTACGTGTTTGTGATTCTCGGGTGTACTATACGCCTTTTGATGATTTATTATGATTAGTCAAGTAAATTAAGATTTAAAGGTGAAATCAGTTATATTCATCGTATACAATAATGATCAAAGTTTATGGGATTATTTGTTTGATATAATTTTATGAGTTGTTTCTGATTTATTGTGTCGGGTGGACGTGACTCAGTAAAGTCATTCATTTATATGTTTTTTCCACTATAGATTTAAATCCCAAAATATCAAATTAGTATGATCCGTTATTTGACCGTTTGATTACTGTTCTTAATTATGACAAAAACTGAATCTTAAAACCCATTTTTTTGTATTGCCTCAAAAATTGCTATTGCCTCGAATACTAACAATTATTATAGTCCTCAAAAATGTCAACTTCCCGCGAAGACTGTGTCTACTTAGCCAAGTTATCTGAACAAGCCGAAAGATATGAAGAAATGGTTGAAAACATGAAAGCTGTTGCTTGTTCAGGCCAAGAATTATCTGTAGAAGAAAGAAATTTATTATCCGTAGCTTACAAAAATGTAATCGGTGCCAGAAGAGCTTCATGGAGAATTGTAAGTTCTATTGAACAAAAAGAAGAAGCTAAAGGTAATAAGAATCAAGTCAGTTTAATCAGAGATTACAGAAGTAATATTGAAACTGAATTATCCAAGATTTGTGAAGATATTTTAGATGTTTTAACCAACCATTTGATTAATTCTGCTCAAACTGGTGAATCTAAAGTTTTCTATTACAAAATGAAAGGTGACTACCACCGTTATTTGGCTGAATTCACTATTGCTG
The DNA here is from genome assembly GCA_030574895.1 of Yamadazyma insectorum. Taxonomy (NCBI): domain Eukaryota; kingdom Fungi; phylum Ascomycota; class Pichiomycetes; order Serinales; family Debaryomycetaceae; genus Yamadazyma; species Yamadazyma insectorum. The sequence continues at coordinate 69,384 of JAJMFT010000014.1, forward strand.
AAAAGAGAAAAGAAGCCACTGATTTATCTTTAGAAAGTTATAAAACTGCAAGTGATGTTGCTGTAACTGAATTATCACCAACACACCCAATCAGATTAGGTTTAGCTTTGAACTTTTCTGTCTTCTATTACGAAATTTTGAATTCCCCAGATAGAGCTTGTCACTTAGCCAAACAAGCTTTCGATGATGCAGTCGCTGATTTGGAAACTTTATCCGAAGATTCTTATAAAGATTCTACTTTAATTATGCAATTATTGAAAGATAACTTAACTTTATGGACAGACTTATCTGAAGCTCCTGTTCAACCAGAAGATCAACAACAAGATTTAAAAAATGACGAAGAATAAATAAGTTGTAAATTATTTATTTGGGTTTCTTGAATTATTTGAACTGAATTATTATCTTTTGTTGTTTGTGTTTCCCCTGATAAGTTAGAATCTCGAAATCTTGAATATATATCACTGTGAATTCCCTCTAACCCCTTTGCCGTATGACATCAGATGTTTCGCAGCCTCAGTTGAAATTTAGTGGAACTTATAAAATAACGTGTGTACACCGAAATACGCGTAAAGTCCAACGAATCGTCAAGTTTTAAACAAAAACAATTAAACACATAAATTATGGTTGAAGCAGTTGGAATTGCCAATTTACCAAATCAAAGGTACAAAATTGTATCTCGTCAAGGTGCAACTTTCACTCTTATGGTTGCAGGAGAAAGTGGATTAGGTAAAACCACTTTCATTAATACTTTGTTCCAATCCAATTTGAAACCTTATTCGGATCCTAATGAAAGACATAATAAATTTACTTCAGCTCATCAAACAGTTGGAATTGATATTATAAGAGCTATTTTAGAAGAGAAGAATTTTAAAATTAGATTGAATATTATTGATACCCCAGGTTTTGGTAGTAATGTCAATAATCATGATAGTTGGACACCAATAATTGATTTTATTGATGATCAACATGAAAGTTACATGAAACAAGAACAACAACCAACTAGAACAGAAAAGAAAGATTTGAGAGTTCATGCTTGTCTTTATTTTATTAGACCAACTGGTCATAGTTTAAAACCTTTAGATATTGAAATTATGAAAAGATTAAGTACAAGAGTTAATTTAATCCCAGTTATTGCAAAGAGTGATACATTAAATCCAGTTGAATTAGATAATTTTAAGACAAGGATAAGAGATATAATTGAAGCCCAAGATATTAATATTTATACTCCTCCATTAGATATTGATGATCCAGCTAGTGCAGAACATTCTAAACAATTAATTGAAGCAATGCCATTTGCTATAGTTGGATCTGAACAAGAATATGAAGTTTCTAAAGGAAATTTTGTTAAAGGAAGAAAATATCCATGGGGATTTGTTGAAGTTGAAAATGAAAATCACTGTGATTTCAAAAAATTAAGATCTTTATTATTAAGAACTAACATGTTGGATTTAATTTTATCAACTAATGAATTACATTTTGAAACTTTTAGATCTATTAAATTAGGTAATGATGAAAATAATGATGAAGTGGTCAACGAAAAAGGTGAAGTGATTAAAAAATCATCAATCAGAAAACCTAGAAGATTCCATAATCCTAAATTTAAACAAGAAGAGGATGCATTAAAGAAATATTTTACTGAACAAGTGAAATCTGAGGAACAAAGATTCAAACAATGGGAAACTAATATTCATGATGAAAAAAATAGATTGAATCTTGATTTAGAAGAAATGCAAGCTAAATTAAAAACTTTAGAAGAACAAGTTAAAAAATTACAATTGAGTAAAAGATAATCTATATGTTGTATAGTTCTATATATGTGTTGAAATCTGGGATGCGATGTGTAGAAAAAATCGCTCTGCGGTTATTAACGGACAAAAATGTCTTCTGAAGAAGTAGTCGCTAAAACTAAATTTAAACGGAATTATAGAGCTTGTTTAAACTGTAGATTACGTAAAGTTAAATGTGATCTTGGATCTGTTGATAATCCGATTGATGGTAAATGTGCTAGGTGTAAAAGAGAGAGGAAAGATTGCGTTTTTGTCGATAGTAAGAGGGGAGGACAAACTAATCTTCAAAAGCTTAAGAAAAGACGATTTGAAAAAGATTATTCGGGTGAAAATACAGGAGAGCAAATGGTTCGTAGTCCTTTACCGCCAATATCCAATTTGGTACCCAATGAAAATTATCAATATCATCTTCAAGCAGGGGAAACTGATACTCAAGGGTCTCACATTAATCATATGAATCAACCTCGAAATTACTCCAATGATTCAAGTAAAAATTCTTCTCCCAATGTGAATGCACTGGAATATGGTAATTCTCCCAAGCAGGTGGACCATAAAGGCTCTGACGATCAAGCAGAAGGAGGGCATTTCTCAACAATGGAGGGAGCCTTAGTTTATTTGGCAAAAGCTGCTGGTACTATTGCCAAAGCAGATGAAAGAGATAATATAAATGCCAATCAAATGCACCAACAACTAGAACAAGATATGTCACACTCCAAAAATAGATATGAACAGCTTTTATCGGAAGCACCAAATCAACCTAACAAAATTCCTAAGCACATTCAAGATCAGTCCAACTATTTAAGCATTCCCATAACCAACGAGTTCTCAATACGTCCACAAGGATCTAGTAGGCTTTCTAACATTGATTACATAGGAGAGAATGGCTTATTAACTGAATATGAAGCTGAAATGCTTATTAACTTATTCTTTACAACAATGCATCCATACTTTCCTTATATACCTAATTTCCTTCATACCCCACAAGTTTTAGCAGGATATCCTATATTGTTATGTGCTATTTTAACTATAGCTTCAAGATACCATTCACTTGAGGACAATCCAAATAATATAACCACAGGAAATGTTGAAGGAGTTCCTCGTCACATTGAAATTCATGACAAATTATGGTTATACGTTCAAAGATTAATCTCCCAAACAGTATGGGCGGAAGCAAGTACAAGATCCATTGGTACTATCTTTGCATTCTTGATCTTGACTGAATGGAACCCGAGAGCAATTCATTGGAGATGGACAGACTATGCCAATAGACCTGAAGATAAAACTAATGAAGTAGAACTGGTGGATGAAGGTGGAGGAAATGTTGGTTCTGAATCGAGTTTGGCAGGGTTGGGTGCCATGAGAAGAAGTTATCGAATGGCATGGATGTTAATTGGTTCGGCTGTAAGGTTGGCACAAGATATGGGATTCATGGAAGTAAGTTCAAAAACTTTTTTGGCTACACATATAAGTGAGATAAACAGTGTTATGAATATTAGTAGAAGATCTATGTTATCACACTCACTTTCTGAACTAGAAATAGATGATGATCTTGAAGATGTTGAAGGAGTGGAAGATAATGGATACGATAAAGATAATGATTTCAAAATCTTGAATATGACCGAAGATGATATTAAAGAAAATTCTCAATTACCCATTAAGTTTACTTTCAAACAGAGGGCTAAGATCGAGTTGCTTCAAATAATGTCTTTATCTCATGAATCCTTATATGGGTACAAAGCTCAATTGGGTAGTCTTAGTCAAAGGCAAAACTTGGCTATGTTAAACATCATTAGTCCACTCATTAACAATTGGGAGAGGAGATATTCTTCTTTGATGAAACCTTCCAATTACAGACAGCATAATTTAAATAATACTGATATGTTATTGGATAGGAAATCAAAATTGGCTAAAGATCTCTACGAATGCATTGAACACGAAGGATTCATTTTTGAATTTAATTATACAAAATTGTACATTTTTTCATTGGCATTGTCTTCGTCTCCTAAAGCGGATTATGAGCCAAACGGTAGAAAGTCAAAGAAGAATAAGATCAATTTGAAGCTTGATGAGATATCAAAATCTGCCAAATATATTGAACAAGCGTTTATTGCTGCTAATGAAATGCTTGCAGTTGCACATAGAGTTCATAAACTTAAAATGCTCAGATTCATGCCTGTGAGATGGCTAACTCGTATGGTTAGAGCTGTTGCCTTTATAGTTAAGTGTTATTTGACCATAACAGCTCATAAAAAACTGACAAAGGATCCAGCAAGTAATACAGTTGACAATTTTGATGCTACAATTCTATCATTATCTTTAATCCCAGTTGATGAAATCAGATCAAATATTAAGAAAGCAGCTATTACATTAAGAGATTGTTCGCCCGATGAATTACACTTATGCACAAGATATTCGAATGTGCTTATGTATTTATGTTCGGAGATGAAAACTAATGGTAAGGGACCTGAAGAAAACCAATGTTCGAATTATGGAAAGTCTGTGGCGGGTTACTTTAAGAATAGAAGTGATTCCAATATTTCCAATTCTAGTTCTGATATCAATTTGAATCATCATTTGGGAACAACCTTTTATTCTAATGATGTAAACTCTTCAAGTTCGTTGAATAACTATAATGAGAAGGTTCCCACAAGTGATATTGCAACTCCAATTCAAAGTGTAGTTGGTGACAGTGAAGTCATGGAATGGTTTGTGACCAATAAAAATATTGGATTGGATTTTGTGGGTCCTTGGACAGAAATGATTGAGCAACAATTATCCAATGATCAATTTGATTTTGATGCTGCCATGGGATAATTAACTATCTGGACCCTGTAAACTATCCATCATATTCAATAATGTACTTTGAGAGGTTCCACTCAAATTATGAATTCTATTATTAGTAAATACATCATCCAAGCTAAAACCAACGTTATTCTCATATTCTACTGCTTGGTTGAGGTTGACGTGTTCAGGATACATTGGTTCCATTCGTATTTGTCGGTTTATAGGTACAGCTCTTATAGCATTGGAGTTCATCAGGACTCCTTGTTGTGAATATATACCATCCATCGTCTGTTGTGTCATTTGATCAATTGTTTGTTGATTTTGGGAGTTTTGATCCTGAATATATGACTGTTCTGGCACCAATGGTTGATTCTTATGTTTAAAAAGCTTAAAATTAGATAATGAAGAAAACGAAAAATCTTCGTATGGATTGTAATAATGAGAGTTCAAATTGAACTTTCTGTCGACCGTCGCAACGTCATTGATGTCTATGTTCAAGTTAAGGGCAAAATCAATTTCAGGAGTCTTGGATAAGAATTCATTAACTTGAGTCAATTTTTTCATACAATTTTTTGCATTAACGTTTCCCTTATTGGCCATGAATTTGAGCAAAGCTATGGCTTTGTTAACAATATCAACACATGATCTATCAGTTATTGAAGACATTATAATGATGAGAATTGAAGTATAAAGGTATTGACTATCATAAAAACCAGTTATAAATAGTCTATCAATTTCATAAAGTTTAATACAAATATTAATGTTGGCAATTGACGTGAGAATTGCTTTATTGATGGTAATCTCTACATCATTTGGGTCATAGACGAAATCTAGTTGGTTCGTCTTGAAAATTGTTGATATTAAAGGCTTAGTGACAATGGCAACCAATAAGTTAAATCTGAGAAACAAATTAATTAACTTCCTACCTGAATTTTCTATGATATTACAGTTTTTGTACTGAAACAAATATGGTACTTCAAAATCTTTGATTAAATTCTTGAAACAATCTAATACATTATTAATCAACTTTTTCTGGTTGAATTGATCAGTATTGATATAATTCACTGAGAAGGTTCTCATATGAGCTCCATAGATCTTACCAACGAATTTCGAAATATACTTTGCAAGGTGAACATTGACTTCAAGAAAGTTCGTATCAAAAGTATCATTCAAATCAACTGCATTTTCCGTGGGTAAGTCAACATCAGTTTCTGTATAGTCCAACTGTGCCGGCATATTCATTTTTGCAGTCCAAGTTGCATCTGTTATGAAAATAGTCCACCATAATCTCTTGCGCTTTTCTTGGCTTATTAGATCCTGTGAGTCTGCTGGATTTAAATTTGTGGGTTGCCTATGCATACCTTGAGATATAGCTGATCTAATTGCAACTCCGAAATAATTATAAACTGTATTATAACGGTTTAGATTAGCTGAAAAAAGGGCCAACAAAGTAGCAGCTTGAACAAACTCAAATGTCACAACTTCATGTGTCAAATTTAATAATTCTGAAGCCATCAAGTAATATTGTAAACCCGGAATATCATCATTGTTAGATCTATTATTGGAAATTTGTTGACCATATGCCAAAACAATGAAGAAGTAACAGAATGTGTGACGTTTTAACTTTTGATTAAAATAGCTTACCTTTTGCTCATCATGTTCGTTTAATCCATCAAACAATGAATAAATTTCATCAACTGTTTTTCGGAGTTTGTCTAAGTCCATTAAATAAAACTCAGTAGCATAATTCTCATGAACAGTATCAATCAATCTGAAGGCTTCTTCCTTAGTAGGTAACCGTTTATTTATGAAATTTATAAGCTTTAATTTGATCGTTTCATTAGCATCATCTGAAACAAGAAAGTTCTCTAAGCCTGAATTGTTAAACAAAAATTCTTTAGTTTCTTGATTGGACCTCTCCTGGATTGACGCTTCCCGCCTGGAAATTTGGGACTCAGGATTATTTGACAACAAATTCTCCAAGTATTTGACTCGATCGTGTAATTTATTCACATCACTTTCCATGATTACTACTTTCCTATCTCTCTGAGGATAAACACAATCATCGATTTTATTCACATTTTTACAATTAGAACATGGCTTTTCTCCAGAACATTTGATCTTAGACATCTTACATCGTGTACAAGCATAATGGGCTCTACCATAAACCTTTAGTGGTTTGGGTTTATTAATTGCGCTCATGATATATAACTGAAACGGAATTTCCTATCTGCCAAGGTTCGCGATCTAAAATTGGATGCAAATTACATGTAACGGAGGAAAGATTCCCATAATTAACCAATAAACGAAAAGACATATCATTAAATACAAGCTACTATACACAGGTCATAAACTTTATGATTAAGTTGAAAATACTTCGATTTTAGCGTCGGCTTTATCTTGGACAGTAACAACACAGTAAGAAGCTCCTAAAGATTTATTATCAGAAGAGCCAGAAATACCATTGTAACCATCTTTTGAAGGATCGATTTCACATTTTAAACCGTTACATTTACTTTCATCATCACAAGTTACTCTAATACCGAAATTTGGTAATTTGTCTTGGAAATCATCAATATATTTTGGATTCCAACCAATTTTAACAAATGTATTACCATCATCATCCATATTGGCACCAGCAACGTAAGGAGCCCAATTACCTTTGGCTTCATCTTTAGAACCCCAAACACATCCATCTTTGGTGGAGGTACCAGGAGAATTGATATAATAATGAGCGGCGGTACCTGCATAATAATCAGGACCAGGAACTGCTAAATCATTTTCGTCGTTTCCATCAACTTTAGTTGGAATTAACATAGCTTCATTACCAGGTAAGACAGTTTGACAGAAAGCAACAACATCATCAGCAGAATTTTTAGCTTTTAAAGTACCTTCACCATCAACACAATAATCTTTATTACTAAATGGTTTTGAGATGGTACCATCTTTTTCACAATAGATACCACCATTTTGAGAAGATGGATAAGAATATGAAGTAGCAGAAGAATCCCATTGAGCCATAAGTTTACCTGGTGGACAAGCATAAGGACAATAAGAACCACCAGAACATGATTGATCTGGTGATAAAGCCCAACCACCATTTGATTTATCTGGTGTTACTTCTACTAAACCTTCGTTTGATGGGAATTTACAAGTGTTACCTCTCTTTTCGATTGGGAAACTTTTAGCTACTAAAGCTAATGAAATAATAATTAAATGATTGAATAACATATTAAATGAATGTTTTATAAAGAATGAATGAAAATTTGAGTTAACACTTTAAAAGAATGTAATTAGCTAAAGAGAATATTTTACAAAGATTTTCACCATATTTATAGTTGATGATGTTCATCGGATATGACACTTAACATCTGAAAATTTGCAGTCAAGCCTTATGAAAATTTTTCAAGTCTAGAATCTCCCATACAAATAAGGTTTAATCTGACATAATGCGTCTAATATGGTTAACAAATCAAGTAATTCATTATACCTAATTAAGTAATGGGATCGAAAAATTTCTCGGAGGACCGTTGAACAAAAGAAACTAGGTGACATTCCCCTGTTCTGTGGGGCATATAATCGGAAAAAGGCTTGGGCGAGGACCCCAAGGGTTCAAAATGTGGGACGTACACGGATTTGTTACAGATCGGATCAATATATGTAGGAACGGTCTAATTCTAGAATTGGCTTGGTTTTAAGGGTATTTTACGGTAATTTCAGATGAGTTAGAGATTTTAGTAACCTAACGTAGAGTTACTTAACTCACGATGCATTTCCCTTAAAACCTAATATTAAGGTAAAATTACAACACCTAAATTGTGAAGCCAGAATCGTCCAACTGATAAATCCGTCAAAAACCTCTGGCAAGACTTGAAATTTTTCAGCGGCATCGACCCTGGTCGTGCGCGCGCACCGCCAAAATCATCGGAACTAGTTCGTAAGAATAAATCACCTATTACAGTAAAATGGAAAGTGACATACAGCAACTAAAGAAGAACTTGGAATATCATAATCTTTGGACAGAAATAGAATCCTTCCAAATTCAAAATCTTGATCATAGCCCCTTACCAATTTTAAAAGGGTTACCACCTAACAAATTAACGTCAGAAGATGAACCAGAAACTAAAGAGTGGGTAATTCCCCAAAAAGTTAGTCCACAAGAAGATTTAAGCGTGGATCAGATCGACAATTGGTTTGGCCAAATTAAGCAAATTGGGTTTACACGTCCCAAGAGAGTAACTGTAGGATTAATAGGGGATGATTCCACCGTAGTGTACTATTTCATCCATGATGGAGTGGTCAAGCCACGTCAAAATTAGACTAGGGTGGGTATGCATATAATAAACTTAATTACTAATTATGTACTTAATGAATGAATGAATAATGGATCTCTATTGGTTGGTTGAATCCATCGTTTTGGGAGACTGCAGTCTAGAACTGGTCAATTTAACTTTTGGAATTTTTTGTGGAGACCTCAGTCTTTTAATTTCAAGATCTAATACTCTAGTTGGAGATGGCAGCCTAGATTGTTCAACTCGCTGTGGAGTATCAACTTCTTGTCGTGGAGTAGCAACTTCAAATATGAATTGGGGTGTCAAATTCGGCTGAAAACCACTATATCTCCTTATTGAATCATCGTCTTGTAAAGTTTGCCGGGGTTGTAAACCATAAATATCTCCGGTTATTGAAAGTTTCTTTTTTATCACCGAGTGATGGCTGTCATTTGTGATTCCTCTGGTTAAATTTTGGCTTGTCAGTGATTTCCGTCTGACGGAGCCTTGGGTATACACTGAAAGTCTATCATCATCATTGTAAAAGTTTGAAGAATCATACGTTGATCTCCTATATCCAGATATTGGGTCGAAAAAGTCCTCATCCAGCGAATTGTATTCTTCGTCAATAGCGTTTTCATAAGTATCACCATACAGCTCGTCATCTTCACTAACAGAAAAGTCCGAGTAGAAATTATGCTCTGGCTTTGAAGAAGAAATCATACTATTGTCAGCATAAGAGCTATGCCTTATAGTATTTTGAAGCATATCTTCACTTTTATTTACCTTAAATCGTCTTTTTCTTACCGAAAATACTGATCCATAATACTTTAGAATATGATCACTTATATTTTCACACTCTATCATGAATTCTATCATCTCTTTCTCTGGAATCAATTCTCCGCCAAATTTGAACTTCTCGTATAATTCGGTAAACCTTGAAACATTTGGAAGATTACGACTTTGGACTAAATTCTTATCCACAAGATTCTTCATCATATATGTGATTATTTGCCTGAAGGTGAAATACTTTGGAAGATTTAGTGGAGAGGTAAACCCATCGTGGAAATTGAATTTATCCCCAAAACTTCTAATTACATCCTCATAATTTAAATTGGCAGGTAAATGTTTGTCAGTTTCATCTTTGACGCCATTTCCTACATGCTGTCTTTGAATGTACAATGGTGGAGATATACCAGGATGATTTAGTTGGGTATTACTATATAATGGTCCTGCTTTCACCTTTATTTCTTGACATTCATTTTCTCTTTGTTCAATATAATGGAAAACCCTTTTTGGTAGATCTGAATCTCCCAAAACATAAACTGATTTTCCTGGGATATCATTCATTGATACTCTATGTTGATATATTCTCAGAAAGTATAAAAACATTGATGTTACAAGGAAAAGAACACAAACAATTATCACAATGAATAATTTGATTCCACTTGAAGAAGCTGATGATGTTTTAACAATAACATCTATGGGGGTTACTGAAATTAATGCCAATAATAAGGTAACTAATATCACCAAAGAAAAGGAATAAATCCATCTGAACAATCTTCTATGTAAGTCAAATGAAGGAATCAATGGGGCAATATCATTTGTCATGGCCTTGAGCTTTATTGAACTTAGATTGGTGGCGATTTTGGTCACCGGTCGTACGGATAATCCATTATTTATGTCTTCAGATCTTCTTATTCGATCTATATATTCAGATGACTCCTCGAGTCCTGGTTCAGAGGACTCGTGGTCTGTCATTATGCTAGTAGGATGTTTGTTATTAGTGCGAAAATGACTTCTCAGTTTTACTGATAAGCGATTATTACTAAGTATGAAAGATAGTCAAAATAATTCATATGTGAAGGGAAAGCTTCAAAGGAAGCTATTACCTGCATTATTAATAGTAATAGGTACCTTATACTTCTTTTTGAGAGATTTTGAACCGAATTATATCATAAACCAATCGTTTGAACATTTTCATGATATGAGACTAATAGACACTAAGGCAATTGACAGACAACCTACCTTAAACCCTGATTCTTCTCACCTCCATGTGGGTAATAGTGCAATGGTTAGTAGTGATTCAGATATTTGTTCCACGTTGGGTAAAGAGATTCTTTTAAAGGGTGGTAATGCAGCTGATGCCGCAGTTACAGTAGCTTTATGTATTGGAAGTGTTGTATCAGGTTCGTCTGGAATTGGGGGAGGTGGTTACATTGTAAGCAGATTGAATTCTACGGGAGAAGCGATCAGTATCGATGCCCGGGAGATGGCACCTGGGGGAGCTTTTACGGAAATGTTTGAAGATTATCCGATCTTATCAGTTCTTGGGGGGAAAGCAGCTGGTATACCAGGAGAGTTAAAAGGATTAGATAAACTATTTCACAACCATGGGTCTGGTAACCTTACGTGGTATGATGTTATTGAGCCGGTTATAACGTTGAATAGAGAAGGATTTGTTTGTAATCTTGTCAATGCTAAAATGATAGAAACCTTAGATGAGAGATACTTGTCAAAGTTGCCACAATTCCAGAAATCTTGGGATTTTATCTACAACGAAGATGGAAGTCTTAAAAAAGTAGGTGACTTAATAACCAGGCCAAATTTGGCTAGGACTTTGGAATTAGTTGCATTGAATGGATCGTCTGAAATATTTTATGACCCTGAAGGTCCAATAGCTTCAAATTTGATTAAGGTGAATAAACAATTTGGTGGAGTATTCACTGCCAAAGACTTCCAAATATATGATGCTAACATTGAAGAAGCATTAAGATTCAAATTTAATGGAGATTTAGAAATTATGACCACTAGTGGTATTAGTTCCGGACTTGTATTGATAAGTGCTATCAACTTATTTGAAAAATTGTATAAGTCTACTGACAAACCAGTAATTTTAGTTCATAAAATTATTGAAATTATGAAATGGATGGCAAGTGTTAGAACCAGATTAGGAGACGGTAATACTTCTGAAACTTACAAACAATTAATTTCAAAATATACTTCCGGAGATTGGGCAGACTACATTGCTAAAGAAAAATATACCGATAAACAAACGTTTGATTGGGAACACTATGATCCTGCATACCAAGAAACGGAACCTCATGGGACATCCCATTTTTCAATCCTTGATGAATATGATAATGGAGTTAGTATGACAACCACGATAAATTTATTATTTGGATCGATAGTTTATGATCCAATTACGGGAATTATTCTTAATAATGAAATGGATGATTTTCTGAGTCGTTCATATAACAATTCATTTGGTCTTGCCCCTTCAAAGTTTAATAAGGTAAATCCTTATAAACGACCATTATCGTCTACTGCACCTACAATAATATTAAAAAACGGTAAACCGGATCTACTTATTGGAGCCGCAGGAGGAAGTAGAATAACCACTGCAATTTTTCAAGCCATTGTTAGAATTTATAAATTAAATTTAGATTTGTTACAAAGTATTTCGTATCCAAGATTTCATGATCAATTAATACCCGATTATATATTAATGGAAAATATTAAATTGACTCAAGAAGAATTTGGACCTGATTTGTTGCAAGGGTTAAAAAAATTAGGTCATAAATTTAAACAAACTGGTGTGGAAACTACAATGAATGGGATTAAAAAGGAACAAAATAAAGTTCACGGAGTTTCGGATTATTGGAGAAAATTGGGTGAGTCAGATGGATATTAATATTGTTCCTTGTGTCCTAACCGGATATTCATGGAAACTTGAAAAATCTGGAGATTAGACCTCAAGCAAAACTTGGTTAGCCACGTCCCCCAATAATTTATGAATTTTTATCTTAAAATTTGTCTTAGATAATTTATATATATCTTTATAAATCAATATTATTTATAGTTATCAGCTCATGTCAAAAATCATCCAATAATCAATTAGTAAATGTTACCCCCACGCTTTGTTCCCTCCCCCACAAAAACTTCCACAATTAATGTAGCCACCCCACGACCCTCGATATTTCGGAGTTTACAAGCATCATGAAAATCCTTATTTTACAGAATAATATAAATAACTGAATATCCTCAAGATTTTAATTAAGTTCAAATGACTTATAAATATCAAGATGAATTAAAAAAGTTACCAATTCCTGATTTAACTAAAACTTGTACTAATTATTTAAAATATTTAAAACCTTTACAAACTGAAAAGGAGTATGAAAAGACACTTGAAGCGGTTAAGCAATTTTTAGAGAATGGATCGGGTAAAGAATTAGATAAACAATTAAGAGAATATAGTTCTACCAGAAATAGTTATATCGAACAATTTTGGTATGATTCTTACTTGAATCATGATTCACCCGTGGTCTTAAATTTGAACCCTTTTTTCCTCCTTGAAGATGATCCATTTAATAATGAATCTAATTCAGTTAATCCTCAAATTAAGAGAGCCGCTTCTTTAACTTTATCATCATTAAAGTTTATTAGAGCTTTAAAAAATGAAACTTTACCCGTTGACCGGTTAAAAAATGGTCAAGTTTTAGATATGTACCAATATTCAAAATTATTTGGTTCGGCAAGAATTCCAACCGATAATGGATGTGTTATGCAAAGTGATATTAATTCTAATCATATTGTGGTTATATCAAAATCTCAATTCTACTGGTTTGATGTGTTGAATAAACACAATGATTTGATTCTTACCGAATCTGATTTAATCATCAATTTCAATTCTATCATTAAAGATTCTTTGAATACAAATGCAAATGATATTGCCAAATCTTCTTTTGGGATTTTAACCACAGAAAATAGAAGAATTTGGTCCAAGTTAAGAAATTCCAATCTTAATAATAATTCTATTAATCAAGAAATTTTATCAATTATTGATTCTGCTTTATTTGTATTATGTTTAGATGATATCAAACTTCATGACTTATCAGACTTAGCTAAAAATATGTTATGTGGGTTATCTATTTTGGATAAGGGTGTTCAAGTAGGAACCTGTACTAACAGATGGTATGATAAATTACAAATAATCATCACACAAAACGGTAAAGCTGGTATTAATTTTGAACACACGGGTGTTGATGGACACACCGTGTTAAGATTCGTATCAGATATCTATACCGATTCAATTCTTTCTTTTGCTAGTCAAATTAACTCAAATTCCCCTAATTTATGGGGTGATGACAAAAAATCAGGTGGCCCAGTTGACAAGGATGAAAATTTAATCACTATTCCTAGAAAATTAGAATGGGACTTAACCCCTGATCTTTCATTGGCCTTAAGATTTGCTGAAACCAGATTAAGTGATTTGATCAATCAGAATGAATTTAAACATCTTGAATTTAAGAACTATGGTTCTTCAACAATTAAGAACATGAAATTTTCACCTGATGCTTTCATTCAAATGGCTTTTCAAGCAACTTACTATGCATTATATGGTAAAGTTGAATGTACTTATGAACCTGCTATGACCAAACACTTTTTCCATGGTAGAACTGAAGCCATTAGAACTGTTAGTCAAGAATCCAATTTATTTGTTAGGAAATTTTTTGATTCATCAGTACCAAATGAAGATAAATTGAAATTTTTATCTGAAGCTTGTGGTTCACATACTAAACAAACCAAATTAGCCTCCAATGGGGAAGGTGTTGATAGACATTTATTTGCTTTGTTTTGTATTTGGAAACGCTATATTGAAGATGAGTCTAATGAAATTCTGACAGACAATGATTCTGATCACACCATTGGGAATGATGAAGAACATCCAGGTAAAAATCCTGCTTCGTTCTTAAGAGAAATTCCTTCAATATTTGCCGATGCAGGATGGGACAAGTTAAATAATACAATTTTATCTACATCAAATTGTGGTAATCCATCTTTAAGACTTTTTGGATTTGGACCTGTAAGTGCCAATGGATTTGGAATTGGGTATATTATAAAAGATGATTCAATTTCAATTTGTGCATCATCTAAACATAGACAAACTTCAAGATTTTTGGTAACATTGGAAAGTTATTTAAATGAAATTTATCGTATTTTCAAATTGGTTAATAACCCAAGAGAAATTTTATCTTCACCAATTGAAACTAAACTTCAAGGTGAATCGAAAATTATTTCAACCATTCCAAATAAATTATTAAACATGTCTCAATCTAATTCGAGTAGTTTATCTAATTTATTAGGAGGTTATGGATACTTTGATATGGGAGAAGATGATATTAAATCTCGGGGTCCAAGTCCTGAACCACCATTCTTAAATAGACACAATAGTGGATTTTCTATTAAAGAAATTGGTAAAAAGTTAAGATTGTCCGAATATTAACGCCGTATTTTATTTATTTATTTATTTATTTTTATTTATTATGAATGTACATGAACAGTTCAGTATAGTTGCAAATATACCACGGGGATAATTGACGGAGTTAAATACCTAATAGGCCTTTCGGAGTTAATCGGCGGAAATAACTGGCGTTGACACATAAGAATATATTCTTCCTTAAATAAGCCTAGTTTTGTCGGGTATGAGTCATACATTTTGTTCAGTTGCCTTAACTATGGGCTCCTGTTTGGCTAGTTGGGGATTGTGTACAGGAGATTGTGTATGAGCCCTCTTTACTATTTGGAGACCGGTCTTTATGTGCTGGGGAAAATCTATGACTCATAGATTTGAATTGGATGAATGTAGTAGAGATGGATGTAGATGGTGAAGTGGATGTGTGGATGTTAAGCGCTGGATGTTAAGTGCTAGAAATGTTACACGTATTAAGTAGCTCTGTATTAAGTAGTTCTGTATTAATTAGCTTTGTATCAAGAATCATATTTGAAGGCCGAGAGAATGACACCACGTAAGTTGCCCCTAACACGTAAAAACATACTGTATAGTGGCTCAGATTCAGACAAACCGTAAATGGCAATTATTGGAAAAGTGGTGTATTATTTTATGCATTGGGGCTTCTTTGTCATCTCCTTCCTGTCCATAACCACTTTGAAGTTTTTTTATTCAGCTGACCAGGCATGTAAATATAACTATAAATATAACATAATATCCCCTAAATTAATTCATTAACATGAAGTTTTTACAACAATTTACTATATTGTATTTATTATCTTTCGCCTATTGTGCTGAAACGCTTATAAAAAGAGTTGGACCCAAAGTTGACGGAGGTGCCGACGTAAAAGGTCACACAGTTGGGGATGCTCAACCTACTACTATTAGTTATAGTTCATCATATTCTCCAACTTCTGGATATGCTGCTGCTACTACAGTTACTCAAGTTAAAAGTGAATCAAAAGCTAGTCATGAATATGGTGCATGGTCTGTAAGTGCTATGGCTATATTTATTGGTTTAGTAATTGGTTTTTTTACTACTTAAAGGGTATTAAAGTTTACCTATGTTCTTAACTCGTATTGATTGAGTTATAATTGATGATTTTGTTTATCATATTCACATTAGTCCAATCCAATGTTTGATCTATCAAATATTTTTGATCTATCAAATAATTGATTTTCCAGCATGTGACGCCATTCGGCGTCTAGTTAATATTTGATGACATTCTGCAGAATATGCGGTGGTGTTCACCAAAGCTGCAACTATTCTACTGAATCTGTAATCATTCTACTAGGTTTGCAGTAATCTTTACTGAATCTGCAGTGAACTTTGCTGAATCTGCAAGTACTAAATCACTTGCAGCAACCAATTTCGTTGAAAATTGGTTTAGAAATTTCTAATTGTACGAATTATGAGTTACGACAATAGCATTTATTATGACATGAATATTTACTTTAATAAACATTCCCAAACCAACTTTTAATCGTATTCTAATTCTTTTAAAAAATGTATTCTCTAGCGTCCAATTTCTTTTTTTCGCCAGTAGATTACCCAATTTGGACAGTTTTTTGCGGCTGGTATTTTTATTTTAGCCTCGCCATCGAGAAAACTTACTACATTTTTAAACTATTTGTTATGGCTAAAAATTATATGGAAGGAGTTCCTATGAACTTGGATTTAAGTTGGAATAATATACTTAGTATTGTGTTTGTGTTATTTATTATAAATCTGACGGTAGCAGAAATTGAAAGAGCTCAAGTTAGAAGAGTGGCCCAAGGTACTTCAGGTGGAAGGCAAATAGAACCTAACTTAGATACAACTATACAAAGAGTTATTCTGATATTATTTACTTATATGGCATTATAATGAATTTATAGATATGATAGGTATGACTAGGAACATTTACGGATAATATATGACAGGAATGTTTAAGATTATGTATGAATAATATATGAACATTAATGAAACAACCTCTAAGAGAAATAGAATAGATTTGTATTATATATTACGAGAAAATATCTAATATAATCTGAAGGATGGACCCATAGTAGATTTAATAACTAAAGATCCAACGTTTTGCCAGTGCTTCTTTAATAAAGAAACCAAGAAGTTAGTTGACATTAAGATTTGGTTAACTAAATCATCTTCTGACATTTCAACGTGACCAACAGCAACAGCTAAACATAAAACCTTCTTCAATTGGAATTTGATAGT
This sequence comes from Yamadazyma insectorum, assembly GCA_030574895.1. NCBI lineage: Eukaryota > Fungi > Ascomycota > Pichiomycetes > Serinales > Debaryomycetaceae > Yamadazyma > Yamadazyma insectorum. Next base: position 86,733 of record JAJMFT010000014.1, read on the forward strand.
AGATTTAACATCTTGAACTTTTTGGTATAAGTCATCAGTGTGAGAAACTGGGGTTGGGAACTTACCAGCTTTAGATAATTGAGGACCCAATAATCTTGGAACTTGTTTAATCAAAACTTCAGAAGCAACGAAAGCGTTGTATTTCTTAGCTAATTTTTTGATTAATTTTTTGTTCTTGTTTAATTTCTTTAAGTCATCAACAGACATAGCATCAACACCAATAGATTTAGCTCTATCAACATCGAAAGCATCACCAAAAATACAGATGGTCATGTTTGGTCTTGGAACAACTGGTAATTTTAAAGTACCAGAGAAACGTTTGTCTCTTTGAGGATCATAGTTCTTTAAACCAACTTGTAATTCAACGGTTTCTAAAAAGTTTCTCTTTTTAGTTTCGTTGGAGTGAGTTAATAACTTTTGAACGTTTTCACGAACGTGAGTAGAAGTAAGTTTAGACATCTTTAATTAATTCGTCTCCCAATAACTTGGTAAAATAACTGATTCGACGAGGATAAAGATTATATATTAGGAGTGAAAATTTTACCCTGCGAGTGGGATGCCAGGGAGAATTGTTCGGTAGAGGACACGACCTTCTTTTTATTGTTCCCGGTGGTTGAGGTAAGTTAGGGCTGTCGCCCTAATTATCGCGACTACCAAAGTTACGTGTAACTTCCTTACTTATGGCGTTTAAATTGTTTGGTGGGGCTAGGTATTTGGGTCTGACGACTCAATTCTTGGCCAGAGCTTCTCAGGTAACTGGCCGGTCAAAGACCATAAATCCTTTGAAATTGACACGACAGGAAAGGATTAATAAGGTGAATATGAGATCACAAAGTAAGCTCTTTCTCATAGATAATGAGTTTAATATTTTGAATCAAAATGTTACACGTATTTTGGATCTTGGATATGCACCGGGTAATTGGCTTGAGTTTTCAAAGTTTCGAATGTGTGAAATTCATGATCTTGAAGAAGAGAAAATCAATGAAAAGTGTAATTTCTTGGGATTTGATATATTAGTTGGTACTCCACCGCCGGGTACATCTGCCATTCAGGGTAATGTTTTCTCCAAAAGCTCATTAAAGCATATAGAAGACCATTTTAAGGAATTGGCCATACGAAAGAAGTATCCAGGCATTGATTTCACACGTCAAGGTTCTTATTTTGATAACGAACAAACGGATTCACTAGTTGAACATGACTTAGAAATATTAACAGATAAGTTTCAAAATCTTAATATTGAAGAATTAGATTATAAGCCTCAGCTTATACTCAGTGATCTATCATCTCCTTTTATTCAAGAGAAAGGATTTTATCTTAATACCCACACAAAACCACACTTGAGATTTTCCAGCAACCCCGGATTAAATCAACCACTTGTAAATAAAGAAAAGAGCTCAATAGATATGGCTGATGCATCCTTGGCCATCTCATGTGATATACTTAAGGAAAAAGGATCACTTGTAATTAGAATGGCATGTGTTGATATGAATGATGAAGAATTGGATTTACTTAGTGATAGACTAAATAGAGTATTTGAACAAGTTCATGAGAGACAACTTAATTCTACCCAAGAGATGTTTTTCATTTGCTTGAACAAAAGGGATGACATTGACAAGAAACTGGTTTTCCGTGTTTGATGGTTCATTTTGTATATTACTGTGACAATAAATGTATTTTAGGCATCTTCTTCGGCTTCTTCATTGGCTTCGGCCTCCACTTCTGGCTCTGCTTCGGCTTCAACAATTGGCTCGGATTCTGGCTCAGGTTTCGACTCGGAGTCATCTAGATCGATTAATGTATCTGTTCCTCCGTTACTTTGGTTGAAATCAGTGATCAATCTTTCACTTATCTTTGATTTGTTATTCAAAACAAGTTTCTTCTTCCAAGATTCTACGGCAGTTGCAATATCATTTTCGGAAACACCGTAATTGGTTCCCAAGAAAGAGGCCTCTGTTGGCCTTTCACTCTTTTTCAATAACTCAAAAGCTTTTTTCTTGTCTCCTACGATCCACCAGGATTGGAACGCTATGTTATATTTTCCTTTGGCTTCACATTCTTCTGCCAATTTTGACAATTCTTGGGTGTTATTTGTCGATGATAATATCAACAACAAAGACGAATAATCTTTAGCCAACCAGAAACAGCTTTGTGCTAATTTTACATTCCATTGTTTTAATGCTAAATCACCCAACTTCTTCCATTTCGATCCATTACTTAAAGCATTTGCAGGGCTTTCATTTTGGTTTTCTAATAATAAAGTGTAGGCTTGCTTCAAGTCATTCTTAGTTAAACTGATTTGGAACTTCGAGTCAAAATCTTGGGACAAAGCAAATGATAAAGATAAATATCCCAATTTTTCGAAGAATCTTGACAATTGGCTTAATTCAGTCTTGCTGAATCCTTTCAATAAACTGGAATATTCCTCTGATAATGAATCTTCTGTTATAGTGGTGACATCAGGGATGGTCTCACCGGTCTCTTCGTCAATGGCCTCATCAGTAGCAAACTGTTCAAAATCACCTCTCATGACTAAAGTTTGTAACTCAAGAACCTGAGAATTTATAAACCATGATATAACATTAAATGATTTATCGATAAGATACAATTTACCTTCTGGGCCAGGTTTATAACCAACAACGTAATACTTTTGATCAAAATGACCCAAGTTGATGACTTCACCTCCAACGAAATAGTTCAATCTGAAAGTTGAAGATGTAGTGTAAACAAAGACATCACCAATGAATCTACCTGATAATATTGGCTCAGAAGTAGATAATGGGAATGAAACTTCGAATGATGCATCAGCACCTTCTTCGGGATCCAATGAGTCGTTCTCTAATGCTTCTTCAAAGACTGAGTGATCATAGTTTAAGAAGAAAGTGTCATTAGTAGTCTTTGTAACACCATTTGCGTCAGGGTTTGAACCGGCCGAAGTAGTTATTATAGATAACAATTCACCATTATCAGACCAAACCACATCTAAAATGTTATCGTCGATGTCAAGTCTTCTTACCAACTTACCGCTGGTCCAATCATAGAAGCTAATACCACCTTCGGATTTCACACCCAATAAGAAACCAGGGAATATTTTGTCTGCTTGATATATTAAATCAAGCGTCAATTCTTCTTGAAAGTTCTTGAAGATTTTCACAGATAATGTACTTTCTCTGATGGCAAATGTACAGTTATTTGTGAAGTCATGAGTATTCCATACCAAGTCCAAGGCTTGGCCATAAGTTTTTGATCTCCAGGCCAAAGCAGTGTAAATGATGTATTCACCATCTCCAACAACGGCAACATATCTCCCATTTGGTGAGTGAGTTAAAGCTTGAGGATAAATTTCGATAGAGCCCAATTCTCTATGTTGTAATGGTAAAGTTTCTCCATCCTTCAATCCTTCAGTAGCATTTGGTTTCAAGACTGATTGGTATACTTCTGAGTTCTTTGCATAGATCAATTTGTTGTTGGAATCCATGGAATATAATGGTTCTTCACTACCTAATTTGGACAAAACAAAACCAGAATCACCACCAACAGCGAATAAGTTGGATTTTGCTAATAATGAAACACACCAAAGTCTTTCCAAGCTATAGTTGATTGATTTTTCTAATTTGAAAGTGTTAGCATTCCAAAACTTGACGGTTCCATCTTCAGAACCAGAAATAATAATTGGTAATTCTGGGTGGAAAACAGCAAATGAAACATTAGACAAATGACCTTCCAAAACTGCAATACAAGATTTAGTTTGGTAATCCCAGATCTTGATAGTTTTATCGTCAGAACACGTAATTAAGTAAGGTTTATCAGATTGAGGATAATAGTCAGCATAGTTAACACCTTTGGCACCATGTGCAACCAAAGTAAAATTGGCAGTTGGGGAACCCAACGACCAAATTTTAACTGTTCTGTCCAAACAAGACGAAGCAAAAGTATTTGGATCTTTTGGATTAAAATTAACCGACATAATATAATGTTGATGACCTTCAAAAATCTGTTCCATTTTCCAATTGTTCTCCCAATTCCACAATCTAATGGTCAAATCATCAGAAGCAGTTAAAACATAAGGTTTAGTGGGGTGTACCGCTATAGATCTAACATAATCCGGGTGTGCTTCAAATTGAGTGATTTTTTCACCGGTATTATAGTTATAGACTCTAAGTTGGAAATCATCACCTCCAACAGCAATCCAATTCTTTCTAGCAATAAACTTACCCGTTCTAATAGGTAAATCAGTTACTTGAATTGATTTAATTAATGTATTGGTGGCATATGACCAAATTTCAACTTTCCCATTATATAACGTGGTTAAAATCCATGGTTCGGTTGGATGAAGATCAATTCCTTTGATTCTTTCAGAACGTATAGAAAACTGTTTAGCAATATCTAACTTCATTATGTTTTCTATCCAACCTTCTACGTTTAAATGATTAATTTAATCTGGATTTTTTCCGTTCACCAGTTGTTGTTGATTTGTTCAAAATCAATTTTGAGAAAATAAGGAGCGGTGGAGGCGCGACTGATTTGGTTAACGACTGCAAAATCTGATAAAATATGGTGAATATCTATTAAAAACTAATATACATTTTCGTATCCTTGACGTTTGTCTTCACGATACTTAATCTCGAGAGAATTCAAATTTCGGGAAATTTTCATCCATTCTTTATCAAACTGTTGGTTTGAGAATGTACTCACTCTTTCAAGTCCTACTATTCTTTTAGGAATCAAATAATCATTTGTAGCTAATTCTGGGTTGAAGATGAATAATTTCATTAAAAGGACAGAAAGTTCGGGATATTTACTTTGGTTTCCCTGGGATTCAAAAGTCAATTTAGGGTATTTGTATAATGTTCCCTGAGAATCTTGGAATTCATATTCATCCGAGTCTTGTAAGACTTTGTTGAAATCAGGATCGGTTTGACTTTTGAAGAAATATCCCGTATCACTTTCCCATCCGATGGAAACAGATGCATCTTTATTTACGGCAATGTCCATTAATGGTCCTGCAGAAGCATGTACTAAGGGTATAACTCCATGAGCCATGTATTCTACAACACCAATCCCAAAATGTTCATTCCACATAGAATTAAGACCAAATTTCACTTCAGACAATAACTGAACTATCACTTCGTATGAACAGTCAACCACAAATTCCACATAATCGGATAAGTTTAAATCTTTGACTTTTTGCTTCAAATTAATCAATGTTTCCGTATCATCTTCGGTTCTACATGAACCCAAGAATATAAGTGTTGGAAGATTCTTTAAGGACAGCTTAGTCTTTTGGAATATTTCCAAGAATTCAGCATAATTATCTAAGATCAAATCATGTCTCTTCTCAGGTCTGAACTGGGCAATGTAAATCATCTTGTTTATTCTTTCACTTTCAGTATTTGCACTTGTGTCTATGCTGCATGGAGGGTAAAGTACTTTAATTGCTTTACCTGAAGTTTCATTTAAGGTCCAAATACTTTTCATATGATTATATGTCCAAGTTCCATTGGTTAAAGTAATATCAACCAAAGATCCTAAATAAACATATAAATAGTAAAGCATGTCCCAGTACACCAATTTGAAGATATGTTTTAAATCAGGAACCGAGACTTTGAAATTCTTGAGATCTTTTACATTTCTAAACTTCAACTTATTAAACATATCTTGTTGAAGGATAGGATAATGTACATATGCTAAAATGGGTATTTTCAATATGCATGATACCAAAAAGTAGCTCCAAGGAAGTCCAATAGTATCCACCCAAATATCAGGAGAAAGTTCAAATATGGCTTCAGCCGATAATAACATTGAACCGAATAATTGACCAAGTAAAGTGAAATGCTTCCAATAATCATTATCAATCAAAGATCCATATTTTCTTAAATATATGAACACAACTCTATTTGAATCGAATTTAATGTTAAACTTATCTTGTACTTTATCAATGATATTTTTAGGTTCTTCCATATTGACGGTGTATACAACAGCTATATTGTTATCATTAGATAATAATGTAGAATGGATTGCTTGCCATAAAACCCTTTCACCCCCTCCTCCATTATTTGCATATGGATGAAAGAATCCATATAATATCTTACGTCTTGAATCGGTTATATCTCTACGTTTAAGCCCATCTAAGAAATAATTATCTTCATTATTACAATCCTCCGGATGAATCTTCAATTTATTGTTGTTGAAGTTATTATAGTATGATGGATATTTAGATGATGTAATTAATCTTCTTCTATAACTTGACCGTTTTTTACCAATCTTCAAATAAATAGGTTTAGGATAATTCATCACTGTTTGGATCTTGTCTTGCCAAAATTGAGGTGGCACCAAGAAAAATCTTGGTAATGCAGTTGTAACCACTTGATGAAAGATATATAAAAATACCAATATTATACAAATCAAATAAACAAACATTATTCAATTAATTGATAATTAATCTGATTTATATTGGATTCTTATCTTCAGTAATTCGCCTATACCCGCAAAATCGCACTAATCCGAAACTTTAGGTCGTGGAATTGCTACGCATTCAGGCGGAACTGGATGAGAATAATTAAGTCCCCTTTGGTCCCAATTAGGTAAAATTGCACTTAAATTAAACGCGTCAATTTTTTTCGTATAAAGTAAAAAGATTAGCCTGACAGAAAAAAAGTCTTACGCTACCAATAAATTATCCAAATAATCTTAGAATTTCATTAGACTTGATTAAAAAATATAGTTATTCACTTAGAATAAATCCCCTTTCCATATATTTGCATTTAAACAAATTTTATAGATTATTTACTCATCAAGTTTGAGTAAAATTCCTTCATGAATACCTTAAAGGAAATTAATCCAACAAACATAAATTCACCACCTCGTACTTCAAACATTTCAACATCACCTAGTATGATTGACTCCGAAAATCCTGTGGTGTCTACTCAACCGGATAAACTTAATAAGACACCACTTAAAAAGGAAGAATTGGAAAAAATTGCTAAAGAATTAAAAAAGAAATTATCTAAAGCTTCTATTACAGCTAAACAACAGCAACAAAACCAGCATGATTATCATCAACAAATTAGTCCAGATAATAGAATTCATAAGGCGTCTACAAATGCTAATCCTAGTCCCCTAAAAGAATATATTTCCAAAAAGAGCTTTGAAAGTCCAAATAAATTCAATTACTTATTGAGTTCTTCTCCTTTATATTCCCCTAACAATAAATCACCTACACATATGAGATCTTCGGCGGCTGCTTCGTTATTATCATCATCCCCAATCATTGATTCTCCTATTAAAAAATCAAAGAATTCCTCCCCATTAAAAAATCAACCCACTATGGTTTTACAATCGGTTGACAGCCCATCCAAAGACCTGGCATTAAAACCATCACCTCCATTAAATACTCAGAAAAAACTGAGCTCATCATCTACCGAACAGACAACACCAACTTTACCAAAAAGACAACTTAATGTTAACACCAATCCTACTTCTAATCCATTATTAAAGACCCCAACACAACCTCAAAAAGGAAATTTCAATGATGAAGAAGGAGCTGACTTATTAATGTATTTAGCAACTTCACCATCACCAGCTAAATCATATTTCCCTAACACTCCTAAATTAGGAAAAAATAAACCACAATCACAACCTGAAACATCTGTTCTGAGTCAAGGTCAATCTCTGACAGAACCACCTCATATCCAGGTTCAACAACATGGAGCAAGTGAATTTTCTGCTTCTGCACCTGCATCATCTCATGCATTTTCATCACATAAGCATTCATCTTCCAATACTTCATCGAATTTATTTATGGCCCCACCTCCACCATTAACTCCCAAGCGTCATATGAATTCGGGTATTAATAGTAGAACTCCACAAAATAAATTAACCCCTTCAATGAATTTATTTAATAACTTGGCTAATAATGGTTCTTCAGGTTTGCCATCTTCTGGATTAGCTTTAACACCTGCTGGATTTAATATGAACGATTATGTTAATTTCTTTTCTCCTTCACCCGGAGGAGCTAACTTGAATAGAAATATGACAAGTGCGTTCTTAAAAACTCCAGATTTCAACAATTTATTAGCTAATGCTACCCAAAATAATCAACAATCTAAATTAGTTGATGGTAAAATGATTAATTTTGATAAAGTTGGTTTATCTAAAAATTCGGAGTATAAGGATTGATGTTTAAATTCCTTTATTCCTTTGTTCTTTAATGATTCTAAGTAAAAATTCCCAACATTCAGTTCTCTTGTATATTAAAATCAATATATACGATAATTAAAACCCTTTGCAGCCTAATTTAGTGCGAAGAAAATTTTTTGTCCTTAAACTATGGTAGCAGTTGAAGAAATTGCTAAAAAAGTAGAGGAGGTGAAGATTGAAACTCCTGAAAAATCAGTTGAAGATGAAGGAATTGATGTAGTTGATTCGGGAGATAAAAAAAAGAAGAAAAAAAACAACAAAAAAAAGAAGAAAAAGTTAACCGCTATTGATAATTCTTACCCTGATGGAGTGTTCCCAGAAGGAGAATGGATGGAATATCCTCTTGAAATAAATAGTTATAGAACTACAGATGAAGAAAAAAGATATTTAGATAGGCAAGATAATTCTAAGTGGCAAGATTTTAGAAAAGGAGCAGAAATTCATAGAAGAGTAAGACATAAAGCTCAATCATCTATTAAACCTGGTATGACAATGACTGAGATAGCAGATTTGATTGAAAATTCAGTTAGATCTTATGCTAATGCTGACACTTTATTAAAGGGGGGTATTGGATTTCCAACTGGTTTATCATTAAACCATGTGGCTGCACATTATACTCCAAATGCAGGTGATAAAGTTGTATTACAATATGACGATGTCATGAAGGTAGATATTGGGGTTCATGTAAATGGGAGAATTGTCGATTCTGCATTCACTTTTACTATGAATGATAAATATGACAGCTTATTAAATGCAGTTAAAGATGCCACCAATACTGGGGTAAAAGCTGCTGGTATTGATGTTAGATTAACTGATATTGGTGAACAAATTCAAGAAACCATGGAAAGTTATGAACTAGAATTGGATGGTAAAACGTATCCAATCAAATGTATCAGAAATTTGAATGGTCATAATATTTTCCCATACTCTATCCATGGAGATAAATCGGTTCCAATTGTTGCCAATGGAGACCAAACTAAAATGGAAGAAGGTGAAACATTTGCCATTGAAACCTTCGGATCAACTGGTAAAGGTTATGTTATAGGAGAAGGAGAATGTTCACATTATTCTTTGAATGTTGATGTGGATTACTCTACATTACCAGAAAATGCAAAAACTTTAAGAAATTTTATTAACGATAATTTTGGTACCCTTCCATGGTGTAGAAGATATTTGGATAGGTTAGGTCAAGAAAAATACTTATTAGCTTTAAATCAATTAGTTAGAGCCGGTGTTGTTAATGATTATCCTCCATTAGTTGATATTAAAGGATCTTATACTGCTCAATTTGAACACACGATATTATTACATCCTCATAAGAAAGAAGTAGTAAGTCGTGGAGATGATTATTAGTTTTGTTAATATAAATTTAATTATGCCTCTTTGCTCATTTCACTACGGTGTCAAATTTCACAGTTGTCGCGGATGTTGAATCAGCAAAAACTCCTTTTCCAAGTTTCAACAACAGCATAATTATAATGGAAGTTTCACCAGGTACTTTAGAATTCAAAGGTATGTAATTATTTGAATCCGTCGACCTTTATAATAAATTGAATTTGATGTATCACAAACATATTTTATTTTGATATAAAAATCAGTGAATTTGATAGCTCGGATGTGCATGACGATTTGTTTTGACATGTACAACGTATCCCCGAAATGCAATACTAACAATAATTATAGGAGATTTCCGTTCTCCAAATTGTGAATATTTAACATTATCTAATAGTTCAGATACTCCTTTGGCGTTTAAAGTTAAAACTACTGCCCCAAAATTATATAGTGTCAGACCAAATGCCAGTATTATTGCTCCAGGTGGTTCAATCAAAGTTGCAATTATCTTACAAGCTTTCCAAGAGACTTTATCTAAACATTATAAATGTAAAGATAAATTTTTAATAGTTGCCTTACCTTGTACAACAGATGATGATCCAACCCAGGTAAGTGAATTTTGGCCAGATTTAGAAAAATCGAACAAGGGCTCTTCAATCAGTAAGAAATTAAGAGTTAATTATGTCATTGAATCTGGTGATGATGATCAAATTGTTGAAGAACCTAGAGATCAAGTTCCAGATGTTAAATCAACTGATTCTACTCCTGCTACTGGTGCTGCTACTGGTGCTGCTACTGGTGCTGCTTTCGGTTCTGCTATTGCAGCTGGTAAAGCCATGACTTCTGAAAAAGAAGTCTCCAGTCCAGAAGTTTTAGACTCTTCTAAAGTTGATGAAAAAGAATTGGCTAACTCTTACAATGAAATCAACAAATTAAACGAAAAGTTTGATAAAACTGAAAATGAAAAATCAGCTCCAACTTCTTCTACTGCTACCACCACCAAATCCTCCGATCCTTTCAGTGGTATTTCATTACCATTAACCATCATATTGATGATAGTTGCCTTCATTGTTGGTTGGTTAATATTTTAGAATACTTTAACTTGAGAATTATTTGTATACGTATCTGTTGATTAATTGTATATATAAATCTACTATATATATTATGGAAATAAAAGTCAGATGAACTTCAATCTATGTCTCTAAAAATCATCTTCTAATCTTCTTAATAAATAATCGATTTCAACTTTCTTAGTCAATGGAATTATGAAATCTTTGTACAATTGTGCAATAACTTCTGGATCAACTTTTGATTGTTTGTTTTGACTATATCTTAAACTTGGATCCGTACCATAACTTTCTGCTTTTACAATCAATCTTTCCAAAATTTTATCTTCTACTGCTTTATTAGTAATGGAATCTTCAATGCCCTTAATATCTTTAGATTTAATCAATTGAATATAATTTTCCTTATCGTTCACAAATTTAGATTCTGCTACAAACTTACCGAAATGAATTCTTCTAGAAATTGCCTGTAAGCAATCAATATCAGCTGAAGATACAGATCCCAAGTTTTCCTTTTGTTCTCCATCTTTGCATGATATTTCCGGAACAATATCTTGTACGTAGAATTTCTTTATTTCGTCATTTACGTTAATATCATTGGAATATTTAGCCAAAATCTTGGGATACTCAACCGAAGGAAGAATAAGTGGAAGAAGTTCATTGGGATAAAATGGAGTTTCATCCGGTGCTTCATATCTTCTAACTTGAGAATGAAGCTTTTCCATTTGTAATAAGAACCAATCCATCATTGAACCATCAAAGTTTGGAAGATATTTCTTTGGTTCATAAACTGAAGGTGAACTGTAAAATTGACTTCTCTCGATTAACGCAAATACAATTGTCTCTTCCATACGTGTCAAAGCCAAACGTATATTGTTCAAATCAAGAACAGTTTCTGGTTTCATAAAATCCATAATGTTAAGTTTCAAATATCGATTACTCCGCGACATAGGTTAGTCACCGGACAACTGAGACGTAATGCCGCCAGGAACCAGTTCTTACAGTATAAGAGAGTATACAAATTCTAGTTCATTTCTTTAATTTCCTAATCATACTTATCTACTTGTTGTTTAGCGTAATCCGTTAAAATTTGGGCATCTTGTGCTTCCATTTCTTTCAATTTTTCATCATCATTAACAGTTGACCTTCTACTTAACAATAATTTCCGAATACTGGAGAATCTGTTATTGGTTTCATCATAAATGAGTCGTTCATGTTCCTGTAAAAGTTGAAGATTTTGAAGATGAATTTGATATCTTTCTTCATTAGAGCTTTCAAATGCTAGCATCAATTGAATAGTAGTAGATATACCCATAACTGTGAGGACTACCATCAAAATTTTGTATTTATTTCTATCAAACTCTTCTTGAGTTGGAGGAGCCCTGTTGTATCTCATTTTGTAGTAATCTTCCCAGGTACCAGCTTTCCAAAACTCTTCGTTATTGTCAAAATCATACTGCTTTCTGTGGGCATTAGCCTTTCTGAAGTTTTCAAAACTTGAAGACTTTCCATTATATTGAGACCATTCTGTTTGGACGTATCTTCCGTAAGCAAGTCTTCTTCTTGGGTCTTTTAATACTTCATATGCCTCTTGTATCATATCAAATCTAGTTCTTTTCATCTCTTCTGTCATCAACGTATCATTTTCGTTATATACTTCCATGTTATTAAGTATATCTGGATGATAAATCTTCAAAAATTTGTTATATTTTTGCTTTAACAACTTGCTAAACTCCAATTGTGATAAGTTAAACTCCTCAGGACTCACACTAAATATTTCTTGTGGAGTAGGCTTTTTGGATTTGGGCCAATGTCCAATTTCATGCTTATCGTGAAGATTCAGAATCTTATTATAAGTAGCATATAATCTTAGGTTTTGCCTTTGATATAAAATGGTATTTTTAGTTATAGAATATATCATAATAAATATTAACAAATTATTTTCCGCTAAATCGATTATCGGATTTTGATTCGTACAAATTATAAAAACCGCATAGTTGCGAAATTTACTTGCAACCACTAAAAACTGACAGAAAAATATTCAAAAAAAATATATTATTCTATAAAGATGCAATAAGTTTAGCAGGTTGATTATGATCATTAACTTTAACTGGTTTACCTAATTTATAAATCAGTTGAATGAAAGCGTTTTGGTCCAACACGACCAAGTCGGCGTCACAACCTTCATTTAAGAAACCCTTTTGGGTTTCGATTCCAATTGATTTAGCTGGATTGTTGGTGGCAGCTTTAACGGCTTCTGCCAAAGAGATATTGGTCCATTTAATAACGTTTCTAACACATTGAATTAAAGAAGTACCTGAACCAGCTAAAGTTTTAGTACCTTCCAACATTAATTTAAATCCATCTTTAACAATATTTCTATTATCCCATTTATATAAACCATCTGGCAAACCAAATAAAAATATAGCATCAGTGACCAACACACATTTATCCGGATGTGACTTATAAGCTAAAGAAGCCATTGAAGGGTCCACGTGAATTCCATCACAAATGATACCAAAATATGGGGTATTATCAGTGATAGGATTATTAATTAAACCTATCACACCAGCATCTCTATGATGAGGTTGTGGCATAGCATTATATAAATGAGTGATCATGGTAGCTCCTTGTTCAACTGCTTTTAAACCGGTTTTATAATCAGCATTAGTATGACCAATGGAATATACGACATTTTTCAGGGTTAAATAAGGAATAACATCTAAAACTCCATCAATTTCGGGAGCAGCAGTTACAATACAAACATTGTCCAATAAGTTATCTCCACCGTATACTTGATCAAGTTTTGCAGTACCATCTTTAGCATCTACAAATGTTTCAGTTGGGTGACAACCTTTTTTGATAAGACTAATAAAGGGTCCTTCACAATGAGCTCCTAAAGAATCACATTGAGTTTCAGATCTTGATTTCTTGTAGATTGGTAATACTTTCTCATAAACTTCAGGAAAGTTAGAAGTAACTGTTGGACATACGGAAGTTACACCAGTCTCTAAAAATTTAGTCATAACATCATTGTAGAATTTTTTAAATAGTTCAATATCTTTTTCAGAACTTGTACTATTTAAATTTGAAAAATTAAGACCAAAGAATCCATTATTTTGTATATCAATTAAACCTGGAGCTAAATATTGTCCATTTAAATCTACTATCTTAGTTTGTTGTGGACTATTAGGATTTTTAATTATCTTCCCGGTTTCATTATTTACATATAAATCTGTGTTATAATAAGTTATACCATTATCAAGAAGGTGACAGTTGGTAAATTTAGTGTATTTCATGTTGCTGGTGGATTATATTTTAATTTTTCAGGCAGTTAAGGTTTTAATATATAAGTTATTATTATTTAAGTGCACCTTTTGATGTAACCTGGAAATTTATGTTACAATTAGATAAAGGCCTGGGTGCGCCGCACGAAAAATTATATTGCAACCGAATTTTAATGTAACATCTGATAATCGTATTACTGTTGTACCCTAATACTTATATAGATTGAATTGCCAAGTTTAACAAATTATCAGTCATGAGACAAGCTACTTTTTCAACCGCTGAAGATGCTTCAACATATGTCGCTCAATATATTGTCAATAAAATTAACCAATTTAATCCTACCCCATCAAAACCATTTGTTTTAGGGTTACCAACTGGTTCATCTCCAGAAGGGATTTATAAGAAACTTATTGAATTAAATCGTCAAGGACTTGTTACGTTCAAAAATGTTGTTACGTTCAATATGGATGAATATTTAGGTTTACCCCCAACTAATGATCAAAGTTATTATTATTTCATGTATAATAAATTCTTTAATCATATTGATATTCCTAAACAAAATATTAATATATTAAATGGGTTAGCTAAAGATGTGGAAGCTGAATGTAAAGCTTATGAAGAAAAAATCAAGAGATATGGTAGAATACATTTATTTTTAGGAGGTATGGGAGTAGAAGGACATTTAGCATTTAATGAATCTGGTTCATCAAGAGATTCTACCACTAGAAAAGTATCATTAGTTCAATCTACTATTGAAGCTAATTCAAGATTTTTCAATAATGATTTATCCAAAGTTCCTAAATATGCATTGACAGTTGGTATTTCTACTATTTTAGATAATTCTGATGAAATTATTGTAATAGTATTGGGTAAACCTAAACAGACTGCTTTAGATAGAACCGTTAATGGACCCAAGAATGATGAGAAATTCCCAGCATCTTATCTTCAAGATCATAGGAATGCTTTAATTGTAAGTGATTTTGAAGCTGCTGGTATTAAATATAAATTATAATTAATATACTTATTAATCTATGTTATGCATTAAGTCTATTTACTATAATGAGCAGCACCTACTGCAGCACCAACAATTGAACTGTTATCAATAGACATCAAATCAACTGTAATACCAAGTTTTTTAATATATTCATCATCGTTAATAAGTTTTAAGATCATATCTCTATAATTTTGGAAATAAACCAAGACAGATCCAACATATCCAATAATTAATTTATTATTGGAGAATTTTTCATTGTTGTGTAAGACCATTAATTTAATAAATGATATAATGGATATGGTTATTGTATAACTTGCTCTAAATATGATGGAATCAACAAGCTTTTTAATTTTATAAATGTCCTGAACTGAACTTTGGATATTAAATTCTTTTATGAATTTTTCATTAATCGAGTTTAAATCATCATTATCAGAAATGAAACATAATAATTCACCCGGGAATCCATCATATTTCAAGTAAATATTATTTGTCTTTTCTATATTTATCTTATTGAAGATTTCTTTATTTTCAATTAATTTAACAATTGATAATCTTGCTAATTCAGGTAAATATCTTCCACTTGTCATGATTTCACTAGGTTGGAAAATTAAATCAGTTTGTGGATCTGTAGTCATATGTGATTTGAAAAGCCTTTTTTTCTGATTGAATCTAACATCAATTTGATTATCAAATTCATTGGTAATATTGTATAAGCTGGATCCAAAAAGAGAAGTTTCTGAATTAACCAAGATTGCATCTTCCTTTAAAGTTTTGGAATCATGAAATTTATCAGAAGTCTTTAATGAACAACACATATTGAAACCAGTTCCTAATACAACTGCTAATTTTAAATTTGAAGACATGAATTTCCCAGCAGCAAAAACTGCTAATGAATCATTAATGATGACTTTAACATTTAAATTTACATTAAAATGTTGTTTCAAGCTATCTTGAAGTAAATATTTTAAATCTTTATTATAACATTCTTCAGAAATTATCCAACCTTTACCAACATGTACAATATTTCCCAGATTATGAGAAAGTTGTTGTAATGGGAAAGACCAACTAATCCCTACATTGATAACTTCATCTTCAACTGATAAAACATCTTGGAGTTTGATAGTTTCAACAATTTTGGTTCCAATAAATTTAAAAAAGTTATAATCAATCAATTTATCATTATTTGCAACTATCCATTTTCTTTCAATAACATTATTTATTCTATTCTTTCTACCTATTTCGTCATCATTTTCTTTTGAAGGGGGTAATATTTGGATGATAGCAATTCTTAAAGTTGAACCACCTAAATCAATAACCAAATAATTCCCTTGTTCTTCACCAGTTGGACTGATATTAAAATTTGGTAACATTGATATAGGAGAATTTTCAATTAATGCTTCATTTAAATCTTGTAAAAATGCTTCTGAATATTCATGAACATGACTTGGAAGTAATTTACCATTAAATTGATTAATTATATCATGAAACAATTCTTCTGATGAATCAGAATTATAACTACTAGTAGTTGTATTACTATCATATTCATCCACTAATGATATACCTCTATTATCAGATATTGGAGATAAATTTAATTCTAAATCTTTATAATTTGATGTATCAGATGTTGAAGGTGTCACTACTGAAGATGTTACTGCAGGAATACTTTGAATCATATAGGTAAATAATGTTTTTGGTTAATCAATAAATAAAAAATGGATTCTCAAGGCACATATAAATGAATCGTCGATAAGGTCCAAAGTCTCAAATGTATCCTAGTTGTATTACCTAATTTGAAAAGGCGAAAATTATTACTTTCCCAGAAAATACAACGAAGATTAGTTTTGTATTGGAACTAGGAGTTTCTTACGGGTTCGGCTACAACACAGGAATGAGAATTTTATGTTGCAGTAACCAGAATTATTTGGGAAAATTTTTATAGATTAGGTCTAGATTTTTGGGACAGATTTGATTTTATATGATGTGTAAGTAGAATTTACAAGAACAATTTTGGATAATTTAATTATAAGAGTTTAAAGGAATTTTTGCCAATTAATTATATAAAGTAACACCAAATTGATTAAAATCAAATCGGTTGTATTTCATTTGAGGTTCCATTTTGGTATTAGGTTCCATTTAGCCCTGAGGGGTCGTGCCCGCGGCCAAGTTGCAAAAATATGATAAGGTGGGGGAAAGAGCCAAAATACAAAAATGGTACGTAATATTTTAAATTTATATAGAATCTGGGATTTCGGGTTTTGATTCACTTAAGTCATCCATTTCAATTTCTTCGGATTTTTCACTGATTTTTGAAAGATTTTTTTGGTGAAATTCGTTATCATCAATCAAAAATTCTCTCATTTTGGCCTTAGCTAAAACAATGGATTCCTCCATCATCTTTTGTCCCACTTGCATTGCAGGCTTAATCAAATTTAATTGGTACATGACGTACCCCACACCACCTAATAAAAGGGACAATGTAAAAAATAACGGACTTCTAATCACTGCTAAGAATTCATTCCAACCTAATACCACTATAATAAGATAAATATAATAGGGGATGGATGTCACTTGTTGAACAATAGATCTTTTTGTTTCGATATATTTGGCATCAATCTCTTTCTTAAATTTATTCAATAAGTCAGCTTTTTCAGTTTCGTTGATAATATGACTAAATTTATTGGAATCTGTATCAAGATCAGAATGTTCTTCATCTTCATCTTGATACAATGAAGTTTCTTCATATTTCTTACGAGATTTTTCATCAAAAATGTCATATTCTGGGATTATTTCAGATGAATCAGATAATCTAATCATAGTCAAATAGGGAACAACTTTAAAAGTCTCTAATTTGGCTTTGTTGAAGTTAGTGTCCAATTCAAATTCGTTTGAATATAATCTAGGTACTCCATTTTCATCGTATCTGAATTTATCATCGAATTTTTCCTTTAAAATATTAAGCACACTCTCTTTCGATAAATTCTTCTTGATTATTTGATAAAATTTACACCAGGATTTGAACTTAAACTTATCTACGCTCTTCTGAGTCACTTCTTCACTAACCCCCAATCCAAAATCATACTTGCCGTCTTTATCATAAGGTTTCAAACAAGTCAGTAATAATTCTTTAAACTTGCTATAAATATTGTCCCATGAATCTTCATTGATATCATTTATCTCTGAAATCATAAATTTATTTAACTGGAAATTCAATCTTTTAATCATCTTACCAATTATGGAGTTAAGTTCAAGCACTTGTTGCTTGGAGATGATATCATTTAATTCCTCTATAAAAGTTGAGGTGTTATTATCAAAGTTTATCTCTCCCAAAGATAACAACAATAAATTATCATTTAATTGGCTAACAGATTGTAATTTCAACTTATTCACTTTGTCAAAAAATGTCTCACCATCTTCTGTTTCCTTTGAAAGATCGGAGGTGAATCCCTTGGATAAAATTGTCATGATCTTCTTACCATAAGAATTGAAAACTTCGTGATACTTAGTCAACATCTTGTCATTGAGAGAAAATTTCTTTTGTTCATAAATTGACTGATTATACTTGGAAGCTAATAAATGGAATTGTTCCAAATAATCGTTTTTCAAATCCGTCATAAGTAATCCTATTTCTTTAAAATCGACCTCTTCAATTGACTTATAATCATTTAATGATGGCTTATGCAATAATTCATTAAATTTGGTTTCGAATTCCTCATATAATGTAGTCACTATTTCATCACACTTGAATTTGGCAACCAATATTTGCTGGGTTGGTAAATCCAAGTCTTTATTAGAATTAATTTGTTCCCAACAATTTGATGCATACATAGTCCAGCCATCTATTGGTAAATTGTGATGGTAATTTGGTTTCCAATAATATTCATCGTTTTGGCTGTCAACAAATTTATCACCAAGAAGCTTTATATCATCAGCAAATTTGTCCAGTTGAAGAATTTTATGCCCCAAAGCATGAAACTTCACATCAAAGAAATCATCAAACTTGAAGTGATCTAAGTCTGCAGGCTTATTAAGGCTTTCCCACATCTTGATCAAATCAGTTTTAACAGTTGAAGATAAGCTGGAGATTGGAGTGGTACCAATATGATCTCTAATGACAAATAAAAGCAAAACTTTGTGATCATCATTTGTGTTACTTAATTTATTTTTACCAAACAACGATAAATTGACTTCAAAAACTGTTTTTAATAATCCCATATTTGCACCTTGATATAAACCTATTTGAGTTTCCCAAATATTAATGATTAATACTTCACTAGTAGATAATGCAAATAATGCTGATTTACGTTCAAAATCTTGATCTTCACCTCTTTCTCTACCATCGGTACCTTCTACATCCATAACGAATATATTCTCAGCCTTATGGTTCTTGCCAACATGCTTACTACTATTAACAACTGGAGAATATGCTAACCAAATTCCTTTTGTGGTTTGTTGTCTTCTGGTCTCATCCATTACATCAAAATTGGTATTGAATAATCTATTCAAGAGGGTTGATTTACCAGTTGATTGAGACCCAAACACCGAGATTATATGATAATTATCCCCGATAGTATGAGAAGGAACAGTATCATCGATATAATCAATTAATGATTCATTAAATTGTTTATCTTCATTAACCACTTGGATTGCGTCAACAATATTTTGGGTTTCAATTGGTACAAATGATGAGTCGGATGAATTGTTTGATCTGGAAGCCGAAATTGAAGGAGAACTTACCAGTTCACTTTCATCAATGGTAGGAGGTGGAAGTCCTTCAGTTTCCTGTAAATTTATTTGATTAGACATTATCTGGCCAGAACGGTTTCGTGTGATTTTGTTCGCGGAGAAGTTGGTGATTCACAGCTGGAGTCCAGCGGCCAGAACAGGGGCCAGAACAGCTGGAGTAGCGGTTAGAGGTCTGGAGGCTATATAAGTATGGGACATTGCCCACCACCGTGTCCATTTATTTCACACATATTATTTTACACCCGTATAAAATTATATAAACTATTTTTAGATGATATACCTCATATTAAGCTGTTCAAAATCGGTTAAATCTAAGAATTCTGCATTCTCTGGAGCAGGAGGAATCTTGCCTTCTGCTTGAAGTTTGTCCCTACGACGATTTTCCATAATATTGACAATTCTAATTATTATCAAAGTACCTAAAGCACATCCATAGAAAACTCCTACAAGCATTTTACCAGTTGGATAAGTTGGAGCTTCATTACTACGCCATACTTGAGGACCTATCCAATTACCAGCTGCATAACAAACGATTTGACAAGTATTAACCACACTTTTTTTGGTTGACCCCAAACTACCGGCTCCAATCATTGACATAACCAAACCCCAAGAAGCTCCTGCAGCAGAAATAAACCAATAACCAACTAATAAAGGACCTTTTTGTGACACATCAAGTGTACTCATCATAATCCCTCCAATCATTGGGAATGCAATTGCAATCATTGCTGGTAAACTTTTATCCATTAATTTATCAGATAAAATTGGAATTACAAGTTTAGCAAAAACATCAACTGCTCCTCCAGGCATTGAAAGTAATAAAGAATGTTGGGGATCGAAACCAAATGAATTAATGATTATACTACCAAAAGTAGTTACTCCACCATTTGGAGTATTCATTAAAAGGGAATAAAGCATATACAAATATGTTCTTGGATCCCTAAAAGCTTCTCTAAATTGATACCATTTCCATGATTTAGATCCAACACCTTGAAAATTAACTCTGATTCTATCGACTGCAATAAGCTTCTCTTCTTCCGTTAAAAACTTAGCATTCAATTGGTTATCAGGAAAGAATAAGAAGAAGATGACACCTAAAACAACCGTCACCAATCCAAAAATCAAAAAGAGGATTTTCCATGATGCAATTGAACCACCAGTTATAAAGGAAAGACCAAAAGCTACTGGAGAAATACAAATCGTGGCAGTTCCATTAGCTGCTAAAAGAAAACATAATCTCTTACCTTGTTCTGATCTCTTATACCACATACTAATAAGTAATACCACTGCAGGAGTAATACTACACTCGAAAGCACCAAGTAAAAACCGAAGAACTAATAAGGATGCATAACTATTTGCAGCACATGTACATGTAATAATTACACCCCAAGCGATTATATTAAACGTAAGAAATTTCCCAATTGGAAGCTTAGTCAAAAAATAAGTTGAAGGAAATTCAAAAGCAATGTAACCAGCATAAAAAATGGAAGAAACCCATGAAAAATCTTGTCCAACATCTGTATGAGTATCTTGTCTAATCCCCATTAATGAAGCATAACT
This sequence comes from Yamadazyma insectorum, assembly GCA_030574895.1. Classification (NCBI taxonomy): domain Eukaryota; kingdom Fungi; phylum Ascomycota; class Pichiomycetes; order Serinales; family Debaryomycetaceae; genus Yamadazyma; species Yamadazyma insectorum. The sequence continues at coordinate 107,907 of JAJMFT010000014.1, forward strand.
TATAGAAGTTTTATCAGCAAATTGAATAAAATACAAAGCAAACAATAATGGCATAATATGCCAATCAATTTTCTTTATAACAGCTTCCTCTTGTTGTTCAGTATATGAGATTTCTCTACCATCTAAGAATTTAAATGCTTGATCTAATCCAGCTATACCTTTAATTGAAGCTGGTTCATCAACTCCTGAATTTGAATCTTGTTCTTCCACCAGAACTTCGTGGAAGGTTTTTTCAATCGTCATTGTTGAATTACCACTTCAAATCGGATGGTTTTATACACTGAAATTGAGGCATGGTGCTTATCTATGTCCACCAGTTTCCTTTTACGACATCGGAGCTCCAAGATAACAAATATACAGGAATTTCTGTTATCGCGGTTACCTGGTCCAGTTATAGGAGATTGGATATTGAATTCCGCCGGAGGACTGGATGGACATAATGTCAGAATTAAACAGAAATTAAGCAGGATATTGTTTAAGAGCGATAGAGGAATAAAAGTTGTTTATTGGAAGGTGCTCTTTCATATTATTGTTTGGCTGCAAAATATCTGCAAGAGAAAAGTTTAATTAGGGGTAAATCATATTTGAGTAAATTGGATTGACTACTTAGGTCTTAACTAAAAAATCTTTAAGATATTCATCTGAATATTTAGGCTCTTCATCTTTCTCATCTAACAAACCCAAATACCAACTTAAATCTCTATTATCAAATTCTCTACTGTGAAATCCATTACCAAAATAAGAGAATCTGTTACCCAATTCAAAGGTAAGGTTATAATCTTCCCAACGAGGAGTCTGCATGATTTCAAAGAAGTGGATTCTGGAACCAGGCCACATCATCAATTCCCCATCATAGGTTCCTTGTTTAAACCAAGACCGACATGGATCATTCCAGATGGTCCGCAGTAAGAAAGTCTTTCTTTGAGTTATAAAGTCTTGAACGGCTTCTAGTTTAGGCTCAAATGAAGTTATCGACTCAGTAACAAATCTAAGGATAATCTTAATAAAATTTTTGGCAATAGCTTCTGTCATGGGAAGGACAGAACCATGAGCATATGGAGCATGTGGTCCCATGAAGATTAAATAATTAGGAAATGAAGGTACCAGAATGGATAAATAAGTTTCTGGTTTCTCCTTCCATTCTTCTCTAAGGTCTTTTCCTTCTCTACCTACCAATGGGAAGTGTGGTTTCCAGGAAACATCAAATCCAGTTGCACAAATCAAAACATCAAATTCGTAGTGTTTTCCATCTTTTGTTCTTAAACCAGTTTCAGTAATCTCGTCAATATCGTCAAATACCAAGTTGGAGTTTTCATCACATAATGCCTCTAAAAATCCATTTCCTGGAGTTGGACGACGACACCCAACTCCAAAATCTTGAGGAATAACTTTAGAAGCAATTTCTGGTTTAGAAGAAAGTTTTTGTTTCATTTCATTTTCTGCAAAAGATCTGGCATCTGCTTGTTCTACACTTCCTTTGAGCACAGATCTAAATCTCTTGTTAAGATCAGATTCAATATTTTTCCTGTAGGTTAAGTACAATTTGGGGTCATTTTTCAACATCTGTATTTGCTCTTCAGTATAAGTGAAATTTGAACCTTGTGGACCAGCAAACTTTTGGGCAAAACCAGCAGTAATCCAAAATTTACTTCTAACAAATTGAGTTAATGATTTTACTTTAGGTAGAATATTTGGAACAATTTGAACGGCACTTGAACCAGAACCAATTACGGCCACTCTTTTTCCTTCTAATGATAAAGAAACATCCCAGTTTGCTGAATGAAGCTTTGGACCTTTAAAGTTATCTAACCCTTTAATTGCAGGCCATTTCCATTTGTTCAAAACCCCTGTGGCATTAATAAGAATTTCTCCCGAATCTACAAAAGTATTATTAGGATCATCATCTTTTTGAAGGGTAACAAACCACTTCTTTGATTCTTCATCCCATTTACATCCAATTACTCTACAATTCAAATGAACATCCTTATCTAATCCATGTTCCTTTGCAACGGTTTTAAAATACTGCAAAATCTCTGGACCAGAAGAGTAGTACTTTTTCCATTCAGTACTTGGAGCCCAAGTATATTGGTAGTTGATAGATGGAATATCACAAGCAACTCCAGGGTATCTATTTTCATACCAAGTACCACCAATAGATGGATTTTTATCGTATATAGCTAAATCAGCATTGGGTATATTCTGATAAACTTCTCTGGCAAAGTTTAAACCGGATGCACCTGCTCCAATGACGATAATTTTTATCTTTCTTGGAGTACAAGCCGGTTCTTCTTTAATCTTATAATCTGTAGCTGTCATGAATAATGAATAATGGAGTCTAAGAGAATCATTTAAGTAGTCTGGTTCCGAAATCCTGCATGATGCAAGTTGGAGCTCCACAAGATAAGAGATAACACTTCGGAAACAAACTTGCGACATTTTACTATAAAGGATCATTTATCATGGCATGGAATGATGCTGCTCCACAACTTCCAACCCCCCAAACATTCTTGGAGGATAATACACTTTCTACCCATTTTTCAAAAACTTCTCTATGAACAATTAAGTCTGAAGTATTGGGCTGGATACAATTAAGCATATCATCTATTAATCTTTGAAGCATGTAAACCTTTTCAGAATCACCCGAATCATCAGGTTTATCTTTCTTAGCCACTCTATCACTGATACTTTCAAATGCATTTAGTATTTGCCATGCCACTAGAGCTGCTTTATAAAACATAAACGTAAAAATTGGAGACGTTTCGTCAAAATTTGTAGTGAAATTATGAAGAAAGTAGAAAACATGGCTGCTGGCTAATGAAAACACTTGATAAGGCATTTCTGTAAAATCATTACTGAGCAATGCAGTTCCAGGGGGAGGTTTCGATTGGGGTTTGGCTAACGCAGAAGCGGTGGCTATAGTTTCATCTAAAGTTATTTCAACAATTCCAGAAGTGATAATTGTATCTGGAAGGTGAAGATGAATATAAGCTAAATTCCAAGTTACTGTGAAAAGATCCCACATGTCAACTAAAATTTCTGGTCTTCTCCGTTTAGGAATCAAAGCTCTTAATCCATTAAGAGCTGAACCAAGCTGTGATCTTCTTGAAAATGCATCGTGTGCATGTAATGAAGAAGTTTCAAGAATACCGGCATATTGGGCCATATTTCTTATCATAATGTGAATTGCCAAAAGACAAGAAAGGCCACCAAATGAAGACATCGGGGTTGAAATATGACCTAGAACCAAAACTTGTTGAAGAGCTTCGAATAAATGTTGACCTCTTTTATCAGTAATGTGAGAAGATCTAGTTTCCCATTCTTCAACTGTTTCTGCCAGCCAAATCTCTTCGGTACAAGGTAAAGTATGCTTTATTTCATAATGTGACAAGCAAGGAGGGTAATTGAATAAAATAGCAATGACCGCATCCGTTATGTATAATCCATATGAAAGTCTTTTGTTACTTTCTGTATCAATGAATAATTGCCAGTCTTGATATGAATCATTTAGGGGATTATACTGGAACATTGACATCTCTCTCATGTAACTAACTAGTCGGGTATGTAAATTGAAAGACTTTTTGAGCCACACGTCACCCCCTGAATAGATTCCCATGACAATTGCCAATAATACGGCCTGTATATCTGAAAGTCTTGAATTTCGTAGTGGTTCTTCAAGTCTATGGAAAACAAAATTACGAATCTGACAGGTAAATTTTCTATCCGATTCTATGTACATTGACCCAATTGCACATACAACCTGTACCAAAAGATCCGTGTGATAGTTATCTGTCAATTCAAAGCATGAATGATGAATTATTGTAAATGAAGGATGGAAATTCTCCTTATATTGTAACACATATTTGCGAATTGTTTCATGTGATAAAGTCACCAAAGGGTTTGCTGGATCTGTTTTCAACCCAACAACATTATGAGATGCTTCATGAACTCTCCTTTTATGTGTTTTAAGTGAATCACTTCGGGAATAAACCTTGTTACAGATCGTGCATGTATGCTTTTGTTGAATATCTATATGTTAGTACTAACTACACAAAAGAATAAATTGACATACGAAGTTTTCTATGACGAATAAGATTCTCCGCCCGAGTAAATCCTTTCCCACAGTCCTGACACACAAATGGCCTGGGTTTATTCATTAAAAATGAAGAATTATTTATTGGAATGTCGCATAGATAAGATGTGTCGCACTGGGCGTGTGCAACACAAAAGAGATCTTGTTTTTTGCAGCCGTTAATTTCTATATAAATCACTGGGACTGGCCTGGCAAGAGGGCATAACAACAGATTCGGCAATAACCACGGTAGGTCTACGGGAACAAGAGAACACAATCAATTCAGCGATATCTTGAGGAACCAATACGTCAATTCCTTGGTATACTTTTTGAGCTTTTTCACTATCTCCTTTAAATCTGACCAAGGCAAATTCGGTTTTAGTATTACCTGGTGCAACTTCTATGACTCGAATATTAGTGGAAATTAATTCCTTTCTCATGGCAGCTGTAAATGATCTAAGAGCAGCTTTGGAAGAGCAGTAAACACTTCCTCCCCCATAAGTACTACGTCCGGCTATTGACCCAATTTGAACTACATCTCCTGAGTTTCTTTGCTTCATTCCTCTTAACACAATTTGGGTTATTTGCATCATACCAATAACGTTGGTGTCAAATACCGTTTGAATGTCCAGTGGATCAATGTCTCCCACTTTGTCTTGTCCTAAAGCCTTACCAGAATTATTAACAAGAATATCAATACCACTATATTCTGGTGGTAAATTTTGGAAGAACCGTTCAATTTTACTAATATCCGAAACATCGAGTTCTCCAACATATATGTCAATTTGAGGATACAAGCTTGTTAAATGGTCTTTTAATTCCTGTAATTTGGAAACTCTTCGAGCTCCAAGTACTAGTTTTATATTTCCTTCAGTACATTTAGCAAATTCACTAGCAGTCGATGCACCAATACCAGCGGAAGCACCAGTAATAAAAACAGTCTGTCCTTTTAAACGGCCAAACATTAATGAATTTTAAATTTTCACCAAAATTATAGAGTGCCAGCTAATAAGATCCGAGTGTCTTGACCAACCCCGGATTTTTATCACTCCATGCCGCGTCCATATTTGTCCATCATTGTCCATCATTGTCCATTTCCAAGTGTAAGTAACTATTTATCGGTGTAATTACCACTATCCGAATAATGTCTAAAGTGGTTCCAAAAGGTCTCCGCCCGCTAATACTTCATACGGATCCAATAAGGTACGGACAGGCGTCTTGGAATGGTATATCTGAAATTGCCGAAGTTATTCATATTGGAGACTATTCTAGAGAACAATTCATTAAAGACCTTAAAGGGAAGTACAAACATGTTGTTGGTATAGCTAGAGGATACTTAACGGGTGGGAAAGTGGGCCGCTTTGATGAAGAATTGGCTTCACATTTCCCTCCAAGTTTGAAATATATAGCCCATCAAGGTGCTGGTTATGATCAAATTGACATTGAGCCAATGACAAAACGGGGCATCCAAGTGTCCAATTGTCCAGATATAGTTAGTGCTTCCACGGCGGATAGCAATTTGTTTTTATTGATAGGAGCCATGAGAAACTTTGAAGCCGGAAGAAGACAGTTACTTAACGGTAATTGGCCTGCTGGGGGATTTGGAGCCGGAGTGAAAGAAGGAATGAACCCCAAAGGGAAGATTTTAGGAATTGTAGCTATGGGACGAATTGGTAGAGCATTTAGAGATAGAGTTGAACCTCTTGGGTTCTCCAAGATAATCTACTATAATAGAAGTAGATTATCCAAAGAACTAGAGAAAGATTGTGAGTACGTTGAATCCATAGAAGAATTGGTCCTGAAAGCAGATGTTATCTCTCTTCACTGTCCATTAAACAGCTCCACGTTTCATTTGGTCAATGATAATCTTATTTCTAAGATGAAAGATGGAATAATCATTGTTAATACGGCCAGGGGTGCAATTATTGATGAAACAAGTTTAATTAAACATCTAAAATCAGGTAAAGTTGGAGCTGTAGGTTTGGATGTGTTTGAAAACGAACCACATCCTCCCAAAGAGCTTTTGGAGCTCCCAAATGTTTTGGCGTTACCTCATATGGGGACCCATGCAGTTCAAACTGTTTTAGATATGGAAAATTGGGTAATAGAGAACATTAAATCAGGGATTTCTACGGGTAAAGTGATCTCTTTGGTACCAGAACAATATGGATTATTTTGAGCCTATCTATTGGTATTTTTCCTCATTTGCCCACCAAATCGTATCAAAACTAATGTTGTACAGAATCCTAGAAATAGAAATATAGATGAAATTGTATTCGTCCACCCAACTCCTATGGTATCTATTTGCATAACACAGGTTGCACTTCCAATTGCACCAGCAATATATCGAGCAAAATAGTTACTGGCTATAGCATCTGCTCCCAAATGAGGAAGACAGTCCACACAATATGCGTTAATACTGGGAAAGCAAAATGTCTGCCCAACTCCGTTAAGGAACAAAGTAATTATTGGAATCACTTTCCCACCGAATTTCTTATCTATCAGCCATCCATATAATAATACACTTACGGGTAATACTACTCCAAATGAGAAGTAAGTTGACCTTAATCTATCTTCTGGAATTCTTTTACCTCTTATTTTTTCATATTTCCTTACATAGTAATCAGCCCATCTCCCACCCAACAATGAACCTACAAGATATCCAACCCCAGGAGCTAAGTAGAATAATGAACCATAAATAGGAGTGGTGAGGTTGAATCTAGGATTTATCACATTAGGTATTGGTGTGAGTAATCCGTACATGTTATATAAAAGAACTGTACTCATGAAGCCACCAAGGATTAGGTTTGGATATTTGAAAGCTCTAACAACTTGTAAGGGATTATAAGGAACCCAGACAAATCGATTGGAATATTTTTCTGGGTAAGTCTCCCTGTATATATCACTTTTCTTCTTTAAAATGGTTTCTTTCAAGAAGATCAATGCCACACCAAATGTGACTCCTCCAACTCCTGAAAGAACCCAAAATATAACTCTCCAAGACGTATATGTTATTATAACGCCTCCCATGAAAGGGGAGAATGCAGGTCCAAGCTGGGATCCCGCAAGAGTCCAACCCATTGCATTTCCTCTTTCTCTTGGAATATATATATCTGAAACAATACTACCACCTAATGGAAAGAATGCAACCCCAAAGAAAGCAGAAAAAAGCCTAAATATCACAAACATAGCTAAATTTTGTGACAACGCAACAACAACTGTTGAAAGGGTGAATCCAGCAGAACATATCAAGAATATGATTCTTCTTCCATATATATCAGCAAGCGGAGATGTGATACACGGTCCAATTGCCATAACAATACAATAACATGCATTTGAGACATTAATAATGGTTTGTGTTGTATTTAGATCTCTTGATATATCTGAAACAGCTGGTAGAAATGCTACTGTAGCAGATGGAGCTAAAAAAACTGCCATAGCTATTATTAACACGAATAAAGATTTCTGATTTTTGGTGAACCTTTCATAGATATCATTGGAGTCCAGCAATTCCACCACTTCAACCGTGTAATCCTCGTCGCTGGGCTGTGTCACTTTCTTTTCCTTGTAGGTCATTTTGATATATTTTCAGATCAACTGAAAAGTCGTTAATATGCGGGGCCCCTCTTCCGGGCCTATTTTTTTCGCAGCCATTGGAGCTCCAACCTTCGGCTAGATCCCCAGCTAGTTACCGATCTGGTCCTTGGAATTGTTTATATAATTTGTAATTCCAGCTTCAAAAACTTCAAGAATGGTTTCAGGAATCAGAATTTCAATCGATAGAGGTGGAACTTTCACCGATGTTCATGCTTCAATTCCCGGAAAAGAGGATTTGGTATTTAAACTCTTATCGGAAGATCCTTCCAGTTATCCAGATGCTCCAGTTGAAGGAATTAGAAGAGTATTAGAATTAGGTACAGGTCAGAAGATTCCTAAAGGAACATTAATTAACCATGAATCTATTGAATCTATTAAAATGGGTACAACGGTGGCCACAAATGCTTTACTTGAAAGAAAAGGTGCAAAAGTAGCTCTTTTAACATCTAAAGGGTTTCGGGATGTATTGGCAATTGGAAATCAAACAAGACCAGATGTTTTTAATATTAGTGCTAAAAAGTTAGATCAATTGTATTCTACAGTAATTGAAATTGATGAAAGAATTACTTTAGTCAATTATACTGAAGGTGGAGGAGCTAAGAAGAAAATCGAGTTGGATGAGGAATTCGAAGGTGAGTTGGTGGAAGCTACTACTGGAGATGTTCTTCAGGTGATTGAAAAACCGGATAAGAAAGTTGTAAAAGATCAATTACTGGAATTGAAGAAATTAGGTTATTCAAGTTTAGCCATTTGCTTCCTTCATTCTTATCTATATCCCAGTCATGAACAATTGGTAGCTGATTTGGCAAGACAAATGGGTTTCCAAGTGTCTGTATCGACAGAACTACAACCTTCAATAGGAATTGTTAGTAGATGTAGTTCAACTGTTGCAGATGCTTACCTTTTACCAAAAATTCAGGAATATTTAGAAGGATTTGGTCTGGGATTTGAAGGAGGTTTACAAGGTTTGGATAATAAGTTATTATTCATGCAATCAAATGGAGGACTTTGTCCATGGCATAAATTTACCGGATTAAGAGCTATTCTCTCGGGTCCAGCTGGTGGGGTTGTGGGATATGGTAAAACATGTTTTGATTATAGAGATGGTAATAAAATGGCTACTTTAGGATTCGATATGGGTGGAACTTCCACTGATGTTTCAAGGTTTTCTGGAACATTTGAACATGTGTTTTCCAATGTGGTTAATGAAGTTCATTTAAGTACTCCCCAACTTGATATTTCTACAGTTGCAGCTGGTGGTGGGTCTATTTTACAATGGAAGAATGGTATGTTCACAGTTGGTCCTCAATCGGCTGGAGCTCATCCAGGTCCTGCTTGTTATAGAAAAGGTGGTCCATTGACAGTCACTGATGCCAATATTATGACAGGAAGACTTATGCCTGAATTTTTTCCTCTGATATTTGGCCCCAATGAAGATGAACCATTAAGTATAGAAGCTTCAAGGAAATTGTTTGAAGAATTAGCAGAAGAAATTAATAAAGAAGAGTTGAATCTTACCCCAGAAGAAATTGCTTGTGGGTTTCTTCGGGTTGCCGATGAAGCTATGGTAAGACCAATTAGAACCATAACTGAAGGGAAAGGATATAGTACTGGAGATCATAACTTATCTGTTTTTGGTGGAGCTGGTGGTCAACATTGTTGTTCTGTTGCAAGGAATTTGAATATCAGAAATGTTGTAGTTCATAAATATTCTTCTTTGTTATCGGCTTATGGCATTGCTTTAGCAGACATTGTTATTGAGAAGCAATGTCCTGTTTCTTTGGTATTTTGTGATCAGAATCTACACAAGATAGAGGATAAATTGAGTTATTTAACTTCAGAGGTCCAAGAGGAATACTCCAAACAAAAAACTGGTAACGAAAGAACATCAGTAGAAGTATTTTTGAATATGAAATATGCTGGAACGGATACTTGTCTTACTATTTCTAGACCACAAGACTTGGATTTTAAAGATAAGTTTATTAAACAACATCAACAAGAATTTGGATTCACTTTAGAGAGAGATGTATTGGTTGAAGATGCAAGAGTAAACTTGATAGTTCACAGTGATCAGTCTAGTGAATTTAACCCATTCAAAGAATTTGAACAGATTTCTAAAGTTCCAGCTCCTGAGCCAAAGAAATTATCAGAAGTTTATTTTAAAGACCAAGGTGCTGTAGAAGCTAAAGTATATTTACTTAACCTGTTGAAATTGGGAACTACGGTTGCTGGACCATCCATTATAGTTGATGACACTCAAACTATTCTAGTGGAACCTGATTGTCAGGCAACAATTCTTTCTGAAGCAGTATTCATTCAGGTTTTGAAAACTAAACCCGTCAACTTGTCTACTACAGAAGTTGACCCCATTCAACTTTCTGTCTTTTCCCATAGATTTATGTCAATTGCAGAGCAAATGGGTAAAACTCTTCAAATGACTGCTATTTCTACAAATATTAAAGAAAGACTTGACTTTTCGTGTGCTTTATTTGATTCAAAAGGAAAATTACTAGCCAATGCTCCTCATATCCCAGGCCATCTTGGATCCATGTTCAGTGCTGTGGAGAAACAGAATGAAATTTGGGCTGGTAAACTCAAACCTGGGGATGTTTTATGGGCAAATCATCCTTCTACAGGTGGTACTCATTTACCAGATATAACGGTTTTAACTCCAGTGTTGGATGATAATAATGATGTTTTATTCTGGACAGCTTCTAGAGGACATCATGCAGATATTGGTGGTATATCAGCAGGGTCAATGCCAGCTGATTCAAAAGAGGTTTGGCAAGAGGGTGCAGCCATAGAATCAGAAAAGCTTTACGACCAAGGAGTTTTCCAAGAAGATTTGGTAATTGACCTTTTATATACTAAACCAAGTCAGTATCCGGGATGTGAAGGGTCTAGAGCCCTTCAAGATAATATAAGTGATTTAAAAGCTCATGCATCTGCTAATAATAGAGGAATTAAACTATTAAAAGATTTGATCCAAGAATTTGGTTATGACGTTATTCTGTTGTATATGGATGCAATTCAAAAATCTGCAGAATCAGCCGTTAGAAATTTATTGAAAATAGCATATGATAGATTTGGAGGTAAACCAATGAAAGCAGTTGATTATCTTGATGATGGAACGGCTCTTGCAGTTGAAGTAACAATTAATAGAGAAGATGGTAGTGCTATATTAGATTTTAGTGAAAGTGGTGAACAATTTTATAGTAATTTGAATTGTCCTACTGCTGTATTATATGGAAGTATCTTATACGTATTAAGATGTTTAATTAATATTGATATTCCATTAAATAGTGGATGTATGGCTCCATTAGAAATAATTGTTAGAGATGGTTCTATATTTAAACCTTCTTTTGATGCAGCTACTGTTGGTTCAAATGTTGAAACTGCCCAAAGAATTTCAGATGTTTTATTCAAAGCTTTCCAAGCATGTGCTGGATCCCAAGGTACTTGTAATAATTTTACTTTTGGCTCATCTGACGAGAAGTACGGTTTATTTGGATATTATGAAACTATTGCTGGTGGAGGAGGAGCTGGTGAAAACTTCAATGGTCAATCAGGAGTGCAAGTTCATACTACCAATACTCGTATGACAGATTCCGAATCATTTGAAAGAAAGTTCCCATGTATCTTGAGAAGATATGAAATTAACACCGGAACCGGTGGTAAAGGTATTAATATAGGTGGTGATGGAGTTATTAGAGAAATTGAATTTACAATTCCATTACAAGCTACTTGTCTTACTCAAAGACGAGTATTTGCACCCTATGGTATGAATGGAGGATCTCCAGGTAGAAGAGGATACAATTATTGGCTTAAAAAGTTACCTGATGGTAAGTACCAAAAGATTGCCTTAGGAGGCCAAAACAGTGTATGGGTTAAACCTGGTGATAGAATTAGGATAGAAACTCCATCTGGTGGTGGATGGGGAGACCCAGAAGCCAAACCAGATTCAGAAACGGTCAATTATCCTTCCATAACAGCTCCATTTAGTGAGTCTTCTATTTTAACTGGAAGTGTGGGTTTGAGAGCTCTTACTCAAAATACCAATTAGCAATATATATACAAGTTGATGCTCTATAAAGTTAATAACTCGAATAATCTTTACAGATAGATTTGGCTCTTTGCTTGGAAGCTCTCCTCATACCAAGTAAAGTCATATCAAATACACTTCTTCCCTTGGTAATTGATCTCAATTTACTAAGATATCCAATCATTTCTCTTAAAGGAGTTTCTGCTATGATTATCTTCTTATTTTTGATGTCGTTTTCATCGGCTGCTGTATTCATCGTATAATCTTCCGGTAAAAACATCTTATTTGCTTCGTCTTTTGCCCAGTTAATCATTTCAATATTATCAGAGCCTTCATCCTCGATACTTAAAATGGTTGCTTGACACCTTTGATTCAAATCATGTGTTACATCTCCCAATTTGTCAGAATTAATGTAAACCTTAGTTTTCATTATGGGTTCTAGTATGGTAAAACTATCAGCGTTGTGATCATTAATGGCTTTCAATAAGGTTCTTCTACTAATTTCTAACATCTTACTGAGATTTATGTTTTTGTCCTCCACTGGGAAGTCCCATTTATGAATCCGTACAACCATACAACTGAGAGGTAAACCAAGTACTGGTCCTCCAATTTGTAAACCAATTTGGACCCCTTGTGCAATTCCATCTTGAAGAGAATCCAAGTTATAATCTGATTTCCACCGTCTTTCTTCAATTGCATCCACAACTGATTTAGATATGGAATCAGACTCAAATATCAAAATATTATTATCTTGATCCAACACTTCAGAGCTTTCTTCTTCATAAAATGAACAAGTTTCGGCTTCTCCTTCAAAACTGTCGATACTCAATTCAATTTCAACACCATCTTCTTGTATAGAAAACTTTTTATTGTTTGACGTAACCAATGTTTCTTTATACGATACAGCAACATCTCTTAATTTAACCTTTGCCTTTAAGTCATTAACAAGTCGTTCTTTGATAATTTCAAGATGCAATTCCCCCATCCCACTAATAACTGTTTGTCCTAGTTCTTCATCTTCAAAAACATGGATAGATGGATCTTCTCTCATCAAAGCGGCAATACACTCTTTCATATATCTTTCATCACCAGCAGTTAATGGTTCTATAGACGAATTGAAAAGCGGTGGAGGAATTTCTATTGGTAACAACTTCAAATTAGACTCCAATTCGTCGAAACTTTTGGAGTTCTTGGGTCCGTGAGATACCAAGGTATCACCAGTAATTATATCCTCATTACCTGCTATAACAGCTATATTCCCAGCACCAATGGCTTTAACAGGCTCGGGTTCATCTCCGTGCATCAAAAGAAGATTTCTTACTGGATGCTTATTCCCAGTTCTGGTATTTATAAATGTCGTATTGTGGGTTAATGTTCCACTATAGACTCTAAAGAAAGTCATTACCCCTCTTACCTTATCGGTTATAACTTTAAAAGCCAATGCCACCGTCAAATTAGGATTATTGTTGATCACTAACCCCTTTTGGTCCATTTTGGCAAGCACCTCAAGAGTGCTAGAATCAGTTTTACCTTTTTGCTTCTTTTTGGACTTGGTAAGTCTCTTGCTAGTAGTCATCTTGGGAAGTTGAGTCTCAAGAGGAGAAGGTAAATACTTTATGACACCATCAAGGAGAGGTTGAACTCCCACATTTCGGAAAGCAGATCCACAAAACACAGGAGTAAGTTCATTCTTAATACAAACAGATCGAATTGCTGAATCTATGATAGAATTAGGAATGGCCATACAATCTTCGTCATGCTCCAAAAATGCATCAACAACAGCATCATCAAACTCTCCCAAGGTTTCAATCATTGATTCTCTAGATTGCTTGACTTGTTCGTAAATAAGACTATCTTTCTCAATATCAACCACTTTGATCTTTTTACCAGTTGGATCTGCTTCAAGGTCCCAAGCCAATAACTGCTTGTTTAGCACATCAATGACCCCTTTAAACTCAGGAAACCCCGATTTTCCGGGCTCAAAGTGTGGTAAGGTCAATAAAACTACTCTGGTTTGAAGTTTTTCAATTATTTCTTTAACGGTCCTACTAAATCCAGCTCCAGGTCTATCCATTTTATTCACAAATGCAATTTTGGGAAGTCCCAACTCTTGTGCTTGTTTCCAAACCTTTTCTGTTTGAGCTTCAACTCCTTCAACAGCATCTAAAATGGTAATGGCCCCATCTAATACTCTTAAAGATCTTATAACTTCAAATGTAAAATCTGCATGTCCTGGAGTATCGATAATATTTATTCTATGATTATTCCACGGAATGGAAATGGCAGCCAGTTGAATGGTAATCCCTCTTTCTCTTTCACTATCCAAATAATCCGTTACCGTATCTCCTTGATCTACATTTCCAATTCTTTTCGTCTTACCACTGTAGAACAACATTCTCTCAGTTGTGGTGGTTTTACCAGCATCAATGTGCGCTATTATCCCAATATCTCGAATCTTTTTAATGGGAACATTGGATACATTGTTGTTGAATAGCAAAGAAGTTGTTCCAAAACTTCTGGTCCATGATTTACTACTTCTTAGCCTGAACATAGTTAATGATGAAAATTCGCGAGAGATGGCTACAAGTTAGTATTCTTCAGGAAAGCTATAGGTGTAGGCTCCTGCTAGCTGTAAAGTATTATTGCAAGGAGTTTGTAGGTTTTGGTATGATATGGTGTTTTTTGAACAACAACGGGGGAATACTGGGGCAGATTTTATCGCCAATATTTGAATATTTGACTGCAAAATAATGATTAAGTATTTTCCTCGGCGCCATAGAGGTCTGTGGAGCCCCCAAGTGAGTCCCCAAACCCACTGGGCGCTAGTAAAACTATCTACGTCAGACTTATCCCTTAAAAAGCAAGGTGTCAGTAGCAAATTAAAAAAATTAGACGGTCACGTGACCCATACAATTTCTCTCGACAGCAGGAAAAAAAATCAATATCCTGTGATTATAGGGCATGTGGTCTAGAGGTATGATTCTCGCTTAGGGTGCGGGAGGTCCTGGGTTCGAGTCCCAGCTTGCCCCTGGTTTATTTTTTGCAGTAATTTAGACTTACTGGATTCGTCTTAAGAGTTTTAGCTATATTTTTTTATTTTTATATGGAAATATCATAACGACAATCCATCAAACTGTTGAAGTACTTGGTAAACCTCGAAATATCTACACCTCGTACTTGGTTCCGTTTCGGGATTCTGTATCAGAATGAGCGGATGAAAGAATTTGTCAAAAAACCCTAAATCCCGTACTTCGGATCAATTTGACTGAAGCATCGGAACTCAGTAAAGTTAAACTCTTCAAATACGGAACGAGAACGGCGGAAGCCTCTTCAATTGGGTGGAAAAGGCGTTGTGGCTTAAAAATACGGAGTTGTACCGTTGTTTCGGACCGGTTTTGGGGTGCGGAGCACTAAAAATTTGAGTCATTGTGCCAATATAAAAGGGAAAAAGAATCGATTTAAGGTCCCAGTAACGAGAAATTGACAGTGGAATTGGGAAGATGTCACAAGTAGATCTCACGGATCATGAGACTGGAAGTAGTCATGGAACGGAGGCTCATATAGATCAAGGAAATGATAAACGAGACCTTGAAAAAATGGGGACATCAGAAGTCGATGAGCTAGTATTTGATAGTGGATATTGTTGGGTTGTTTGTATAGGATGTGCTATGTTGAATGGGTGTACATGGGGGATGAATTCTGGATTTGCAGTTTATTTTTCCATTTATTTGAATAATCTGACATTTGCTGGAGCTACAAAACTTGATTATGCTGCAATTGGAGGAATTGCATTTGGTACCGTTTTAATGTTTACTCCTTTTATAAATTATATTCAAGGATTTATTGGTACTAGAACAATTATTGTAATTGGTAATTGTTTACAATTTACTGCATTAATGTTAGCTAGTTATAGTAAAAAATTATGGCAATTATATTTAACTCAAGGTTTACTACAAAGTGGAGGATTAGCATTAATATCCTTACCAGCATTATCAATTATTCCTCAATTTTTTAGAAAACGTAAAGCATTAGCTAGTTCATTTGCTGCTTCTGGTTCAGGTTTTGGTGGGGTAATGTTCAATCTTGGTATGCAAAAAATTGCTCAAGTTAAAGGAGTTTTTTGGGCATTAAGAGCTCAAGCAATTATTTCATTTGGATTGGTATGGATTGCATTAATGATTATTCGTACCAGATCAAAGCATCATAAAATAGAATTTTCAGCTTTTGATGCTGCAGTTGCCAAAAATAAAGGATTTATATTAACCTGCTTGTATATGATGACATGTATGTTTGGATATGTAGTGGTATTATATTCAATTGCTAATTATACTACATCTTTAGGTTATTCAGAACATGATGGTTCAATTGCCGCTGCAATGATTCAAGTTGGTTCAGTTTTTGGTAGACCTTTAATTGGATTCTTTGCTGATAGACTTGGACCAACAACCGTTGTACATTGTGCTTATTTATTAGCTGGCATATTATCATTAGCCATGTGGATACCTTGTAGAAATTATGCAACTGTTCTTGCATTTGCTATAATTATGGGAGGTATAATGGGGACAATATTTGGTACAATTGCCCCAATAATGGCCAGATTAGTTGGTATGAGAAAGATTAATATTGCATTTAGCATGGGATGGTCTATTTTAGGTTTATCAGGAGTGGTTTCTCCAGTTATTGGGATCAGTTTGGTTAGGGGTGCAGGTGGTAATGTGAATCCAACTCAATATATCGATTGTTCAATTTTTGCTGGAGTTTCCTTCTTAGCCTGTTCAACATTTATGCTTTTATTGAGAGGTTTTTTGATCTCTAGAGATCAAATTATTGAAAGAGATGAAAAATTAATTGATATAAATCAAGATTCTTCAGCTCTTGTAGCAATAAATGTTCCAATACTGCAAATTTTAAAGAATTGCTTCAAATTACATAAAGTTTAATGGTTCATAAAAGTTTTACATATAATACATAATATTTAATTGATCTTTCTGTCTCGCACCAAATTCTCAAAAAAACATTTGAGATGAGCCTAGATAAGCCCGAGAAGATGGAGGGAATAGAGCCCATACCGGCAGACGTTACCGAGGAAATCCAGCCAGTGGACGTGGAAATGGTAGAAGCAACGGTTGGCGATTCTTTGGGAGCTGATGATCAAGCTATGGAATCAGAAACTGATGCTGATGTGGCTAAACAAATTTCAGACGCTACTAGTGAAATGACTGGAAAGCAAGATAATTCCAATAATCTAGAGACTGGGGAGTCGAACGAGACAATTATAAGCCAACCTAATAGTTCTACGACAGTTTCTGGCACTTTGGATGGAAACTCCAAAAGTTTAAACCAGAATAAAAGTACCAGACGTTTAATAGTGCTATATGACAAACCACGATTCAGACACATCAAACGACTTATAGACCAATTGATTCAACTACAAGATCATGATGTGCTTTATTTCAATGAATTTGATTCGTTCAAGGATTCTAGTATTGTTGAAAAATCATATGGTTATTTGAACATATGCCTTGAATATAATGATGAGTTTGAAGCCAATATGAGAAAAGTAAACGAATTTATAAAAGGTAATGATTCATTCATGAGTCAATTCAGTGACATAGCATATCATATCAGTTTTGATAACAATAAAAAGTGGGAAGACTATTCTGAATTTGAAAAGCAACAATACGGTAATTTTATGGAAAATCTTTCAAAGTACAACGACAAAGTTACACACATTTCCATTATTAACAAGTATGAAATCAGTACCATATACTTAACAGAAAAGAACGATCTAACGAAATTAGGAGAAGAAATTCAAGGAGACATAAAGCATTGGCCAAATTTGAAAACATTTGATTACGGAGAAAATTGTATAAGGTTTTTCCCTGGTGTCAAGTTCCCCGATACACTTGAAGTGATGAATATCAGTGGTAGTTACAGTTTGGAAACATTAAATGGGTTCAAAATGCCACTGAATTTGAAGACTTTAATTGCTTGTAATAATTCGATTTCATCCATAGACAACTTAGAATTACCAAATAAATTGGAAACATTAAATTTGATGGACAACAAGATATATTTCTTGAACTACACTGAATTTCCTCAATCACTAAAGGTACTTGATTTATCTAATAATAGGATAGATAACATTAGAGGAGTCGAGTTCCCAAAACATTTAAAATCTTTATCGTTGGCATTCAATCCCATAGACAATATAAAAGGATCAAAGTTCCCAGACAATTTAACATTCCTTGATGTTTCATGCATACCTAATGATTCTATGACTGGTTTAAAATTTCCAGATCTGTTAGAATCATTAAATCTCCAAGAGTCTATGACGAATACCAGAGGCCTTAAGTTACCGAATTTTTTGAAGCATTTGAATATTGGCAACAATGGAGTTAATAGCATTAATCCTTTGAAGCTTCCCAACACGATAGAAACATTGTACATTAGTAATAACAACATTAAGACATTGAACAAGGTTCAATTTCCAATAAATTTAAAAAAATTATATTTGGGTAATAATCTTATAACTACATTAAAAAATGTAGTCTTCCCACCAAGTTTAGAGTACTTGGATATTGAAATGGATCCTGACTTAGATAATAATGATAAAAGAATAGGAAATCTTAAAGACGTTATATTACCACCTAATTTAAGGGTTTTAAAATTAGGTTACCAGGGAATAAAATTGTTAGAGAATTATGATTTCCCTATCAGCCTTGAAGAATTAGATATCAGTTACAATGATCTTAAATTGATTAAGAATGTCAAGTTTGGTCTCAACCTTAAAAGTCTTAATTTGAGTGGTAATCAAGAATTGATTGAAATTGATCAATTTTTGATCCCTGATTCCTTAATAGATCTCAAAATTCCATCACAATTGATACCTAATTTACCAGGTTATATTATAGAAAGGGCCAATAGTAAACAGTTGACCATTACGAAGTCATTGCCATTTTAGTTCAAAGACTGTTTATGTATATTTATAAATGTATATTATAGGTATTAATACAAGAAGAAATAATTTCTTAAATAAATGACGTTATGATTAATCTTCATCTTCTTCATCAGAAGAATCTTTATCTTCAGCTTCTTTCCTTTCCAATAAAGCTTGTAAAGCAGCATCTTCAGTTGCAGTAACAGCTTTTGGTTCCATTGTGATTTTACAAGAACCACCAGATGATTCGATTGAAGATTGAACTTTTTCAATGGCATTAGTTAATAACTGTATACCTTGAGACTTATCTAATGCTTGACATGAAATAACGTATAATGGAGCTGCAACCAATTTAGCTTTAACTTGCATTTGTTCAGTTGATAAAGCTTCTGCTTCACTTAAAGCTTTCTTTATAGCATCAATACCTTCATAACTAAAGCAACTAACTTCAACGTCAGCTCTTATTTTAATTGCTTGAGGAGTTAATCTTCTTGAAATGTATAATTTTAATTCTTCTAAAATTGGTTGTGAAGGTGGTTCAATACCTTCCCAAACACTTGAATCAGTTATAGAAAATTTGAATGCTTCATAGGCATGACCGTATTTTCTACTTAATGGCCATCCAATGGTGGTGTAAAGTTCTTCTAATGAAATATTAAATTTTTCAGCACAATGTCTTAAAATTGAGTGAACTGCTTTAGATTTATTATATCTTTCATCACATTTAACAATATCTTCAGCAGAAACTCTTCTTTTAGATAAATCAATATAACCTTTTTCTTTATCAACTCTTAAAACAACTGCAACTTCATTTTTACCAACTCTTATTAATTTTTGAATCGACCGAATTCTTCTTCTGGATAACTCAGATAATAATACCATCCCTTCAATATTATCATATTCCAAAAGTTTTACATATGCTCCCATCTCAGCGATTTCTTGAACATTTACCATAACCACTTCATCCACTTCGGGATATTTATTCTCGTAAAACCTACAATTTGATGAACTCATTGTAAAATATCTTCCTCTATACCAATTTTTGTCATTTGCGAAAACTTTTCATGTCGAGGGGCGTGCGCACACCAGAGAATTTGGATAATTGATCTGGGTCGTGGCATACGCCAAATCAATTTGCAATTACCGCAAAAACAACTTAATTATGGGACATGATACGTCGGATGAACATCCATTTTTCCTACTTAAACCCAGATATCAAATGGTTAAAGTTCTAGGAAGAGGAAGCTATGGTGTGGTTTGTTCGGCAATTGATACGGAAAACACAAGACAACATACGAAGCATGATAAAAAATGTGATTGTAATAAGTCACTGATTGCAGTCAAAAAGGTGAATAAGATCTTTGGTAAGACAATATTAATGAAGAGAGCCATTCGAGAAATCATGTTTATGAAATTCTTTAATGGACATAATAATATTATTTCATTGATTGATTTAGATATTGTTTATCAAGCACCATTTACTGGTTTATATTGTTACCAAGAATTATGTGATCTAGATCTTGCCAGTGTAATTTATTCGGGAGTTCAGTTTAGTGAGTTTCATATTCAAAGCTTTTCATATCAAATAATGTGTGGATTAAAATATATTCATTCTGCTGATGTCATTCATAGAGATCTTAAACCGGGGAATATTTTGGTTTCATCCCAAGGGGCATTAAAGATTTGTGACTTTGGGCTTGCAAGAGGTATTAATAGAAATTTTTTTCCCGGAAATTCCCCAAAACACGAACAAATTACCAATTATGTGGCTACTAGATATTATAGAGCTCCTGAAGTATTATTAGGAAGTCAAAATTATGATAAATCAATTGATATATGGGCCGTCGGATGTATCTTAGCAGAATTATACGGAAGAAAACCGATGTTCTCCGGGGAAGATCAAATGGACCAAATAACAGTCATATCAAGTATATTGGGGGCACCAGAACCACGATTAATACTAGAAAATGGATGGAAAATTGGATTACTCTCAGTTGATATTTTACCCGCAGATTTCACCCAATTACTCCCCATGGCATCACCAAAAGCAATTGATTTACTCCAGTCTTTACTCAAATGGAACAGCAAAAAACGGTTAGGAATCTTTGAATGTTTGAATCATGCATACTACCGTAAAATTAGAGACCAAAATACCGAACCCATTTGTAGTGAACCATTTGATTTTTCATATGAGAATAAAGTCGCCTCCACTGAACAGTGGCAGCAAAAATTAGAATATGAAGTAAATGAATTCAAAACTGCCAGACTGGAACAACGGAACATATTTCAGTGAAAAACATACAAAGCAACGCCACGCAAATCCATGTGTGTCAATTGCCTTTCTAGGCGTTGTTCCGGTCGGAGTGCCTAACCGAAACCTCCCAACCCCATAGTTCCCCCACGAAAACTTACGTAGGTGCGGGTAAATGTTCATTACCTCGGTACAGTAGTTATTCTGTTATTATATATATTGGATGGCAATACCGCAAATTTTTTTAATCAAAAGATGGCATTACCAGAAGGAGGAGAATTTGAAGTTTTAAAGTTTACAGTTAAGATTGAAGGACAGGATGAAGAAGTAACTGTTCAAGTCAAAGATGTTGAAAAAATTTATATGGCAATTCCAGAAGGATCCAAATATACCACCACCATTCACTTTATGGTTTATAAACCAGTTAAAGATTTCAAATATATTCAAATCGGTAAAAAAGCTGGTGTTGTTATTAAAAGAACTGAAAGATTTTTAGGAGAATCATTTGAACCAAGTGATGAACCATATAAAGTTGAATTTGACCCAGATCAAGCACCTTCAGGATTTTTACTTAGAGGTCAATTCCCAATGAATTCAACTTATTACATTGAAGGTAAAAGTGTCTTGTCAGTTGACTGGGTAGTTGAAATTACTAAAAAACAGTAGATAAATAAATATGCCTTCAATATAAAGAGTTACCGTGCGCAATTTATAATGTGTATAAACCTAAATGTCATTAAATTAACCCCTTAAGTATGACAATTAGACCAGCAACTCATTCAGGTTCTTGGTATAGTGGACAAAAATTAGTATTATCAAAACAATTGGATAAATGGTTTAATAATTCACTAAATATCATACCAAATGCCAGAATTCTTATTGGCCCCCATGCTGGGTTTGCCTATAGTGGTGAGCGATTGGGAGAAACATTCACCATTTGGGATACATCAAATGTTAAACGGATCTTTATATTAGGCCCCAGTCATCATGTATACTTTAGAAATACAGTACTTACCACTGGATATGATTTTTATGATACTCCGTTGGGGAAATTACTGGTGGATACTGAAGTTATCTCCACACTAAAATCTACCAAAGGATTTGGTGTGATGGACCAAGAAACTGATCAAGATGAACACTCATTTGAAATGCATTGTCCTTTCATCAAACACAGATTAGATCGTGATGGTATAAGTAATGTGAAAATTATCCCAATCATGATTAGTTCAATGGATTCTAATTTACTAGCAACCGTTTGTAGTACTTTAGAGCCATATTTCAAACATGAAGAGAATGCATTCATTATAAGTTCTGATTTTTGTCATTGGGGTACCCGTTTTGGTTACACTGAATATATCCCTGATTCCATAGATGATATTCAAACACTAAAGTCAAATCTGTCACTAGGAAAAAATCAAATTTATCAGAGCATCGAATTATTAGACAAGATGGCCATGAAGATCGCTTCGGAAGGAAATTACCAAGATTGGATTCAATACATTAAATCTACCGGAAATACAATTTGTGGTGAAAAGCCGGTAAGAATAATCTTAAAATTACTCGAAGATGTGGGAATTTCAAATAGATTCAAATGGATCGGATATAGTCAAAGTTCAAACGCCAAAACCATTCATGACAGTAGTGTCAGTTATGCATCGGGCTACGTTATTAGTAAGTAAATGGCACGGGAACCGTAGATCTGCCCGTGCTCCGGGGCCGAAGGTACGGGTTGCGGGCTTAGGACAATTTGGGATTTTTCCCGTCGTCAGCCTTATACGACCTGCGGCACTAAGACGGGATGATTAACTTCCGATGCTGGTATACGAGCTTCCAAATACGATCAGTATAGACTCCATATATAAATTGCCACCATTCCGGTTATTTTAATAGTTTATATTATTTATATTAAATGCTTAAATTATTTTCATATCTTCACTTCTGGAGGAAAAAAGATGAAAAAAGAGTAATGACAAGAAGTCAGGCCAAAAGACATATAATATGAATCTTGTGAATTTGATTGAATCTGATGAATCATATAAATTTGATGAATCTTAAAATTGATGAATCTTGTAAATAATTGTACAATAGTAAATGTATGTTTGAATTATTTGAATCCTCTAAAGCCTAGTTGATTTTTTTTTCACCTGCATATGTATGGCTGAAATGCATGACTTTGCCGTAAATACCTAATTCTCCTTTTACTTAGGGTTATTGTAAGGTACAGACGACCTGTATAAATACTTTGGAATTGCTAGTTATTGTCATCCCGACGGCTGACTCACATCCCGGCATCTTCGCTTATCTGATATGTTAATAGTTTAGGTAAAGGTCTCTCAGTAAATAATATTTGTAGGATACTTCCAGTGACTAATATCATTGGAAGTAGTAGGTACCAGGATTGTTAGGTAACATGAACTCTATTGGGGAGTTTAAACTGTTGTTCTATGACCCGAAATCTAGAATCTGTCAATGAAAAGGTAAAATCTTGGCAGAATAGAAGTTCCCAGGTCATCGGGGATAAGTATGTCGTGTCCTGGAATGCTATCCCGGTGGTCATCTTTGTATTACAATCCTGGTTAAGTATTGGTATTCTAGATTCTCTTGTATTATTCTTTCGTTTCGTCGATTCCTTTCTTCGTTGTGTTGACTCATTCCATACCTTAATTGGGTTGTTACCAGCAAGTATCAAGTAGGTTTGATTTGATAGCAATGCAACTCAATGAACGTGGCAAAAAACAGACAAAGTCGTATTAATATCTTGTTCAAATTTGGAGATTAACAAACCTAGAGCTGAAGTCAGTGTGGAGACCTCCTTAAGTTAACATGGAACCTTCCTCAGGTAATTATGGAATCTTCCTTAGGTTAGGAAGTCTTAGCTTATTATACGCTTGAAAGCACTATTTTAGGAACATCTTTTCAATTTTCATTAATTCAAGGAACAAGAGTCAGGACAATACACGTTATATATCGTCATTGTCCCTTCTTAAAGAACATCCTCTTGTGAAGACTTATATTATGAAAATAAATTCCTCGATCTTTCTTTAACTTACGATTCTTTGAACATAGATCCAATCACTTTTTATTACTAGACATACACCCAACTTGCTTACTTGAACTAAATAAGACCCGGAATGTAGCTTTGGGCTGGTTTAAACTGTTCTTTCAATGGCTGCAAAATAATAATATTAGCATATACACGACCAATATTGTACATATTTTGTATCCCATCCTATACGTTCATTAGACGGTACCAGCTATATTAAAGGTCCCCATAAGGGTATAAACCTAGTGACATGCAGAAGACAAATAACAAGTCAGTTTCTTCTGTAAAAGAATGAAGGATGAGTACATATATCCGGACTATATCAGGACTAAAAAACATTTCATCCGTTTTCCATGAGCCACCAGGTAGTCAAACGTAGTTAAGGCTTGAAGAGTAAAGTCAAAAACAATAGAAACCCATACAGCACCTGAGATTTCTCACTTTGGGAATAACAGACGTAAACCCAAACTCAAAACAACAGATAAAGCGTAAACTCCAAATGAGAAAATACAGATTGTACGTTTGTTATGTTCTATTTGATGTAGAAGACATGATAATCTGGCTGACTCGTTATAATCAGAGGAATGTGTCTCTTCATTCTGTAATTCTTGTGATATTTCCAGTACAGAATTGTTTCTAAAGGATTAATTGTATAAATACGATAATCCCAACAAGGATTATAAATAAATCAATGCAAAGGGATACCCAATTATGCTTCCCTTTTCCGAGCTCTTGTACAGCGGATGATAAATATGTTTTGTATAAATCACGTTGAATGCAACATTTGTATATAATAATTGTCGGGTAAACTAGTACTCTAAATATGTCTTTGCAGCTATTGGTTCCAGTCGGCTATCCATTTCTCCAAATCCCGGCTGATTGTGGTATGGAATTGTTAATCGGGATCACAATTAAGCACAAAATTCCCATAATTGGAGCTTCTGAAATTGCCAATAATACTGAAATAGCTGTTAAAGCATATAAAAGAATATCCATGAGGTTAATACTACAACCATTAGATCTTGCTCCGCTCTCCAGAGATTCTTCTCTCCCATGGTAGCTAATGAGTGTAATTGAAGGTGACTGTTGGGAAGAATTGTGGTCTTTGCAGAAACAGAAGCATTGTCCCAACCAAAATAGATGAAAAATGGGACTTGTTTTATATCTAAAGTTTCGTATGCCCCTAAATAGATCAGAATAAGAGTTACCTAAAACCAACTATCTACATGACAAAATCGCAAAGACAATACCCTATCAAATCAAGATCATTTAGTAACACACGACTACACGAAATCTACTCATCAGCAGCATCTACAAAGTGCCAAAGTAAATTGAAAGTACCTACCTAACCAGAATTTGCACTCGTTTCCAAATCCGGTAATCAAGCAACACTGCCAGTTTCAAAAGTACCTAAAAAAAGAAAAATTTCGCGCCTATGATTGTTTTTTGACACCACCGTGGCAAGTCGCCACTCCCGGGACGCGCTGTCGTGCCAAGGCCACCGCCAAGTCGTGCTAATTCTTAGCATAACGACCTGCGTTTGAGCACCTGCGATCATTAAAATTTTTTTGAGGAAACGGGTACAGTTCTTTCATAACAACACATTTACCTTTAATAGCTATTAAATTATCAATCGTTTTAAGCTAAAAAAATATATCAAGTACATTACAGGTAATTTACAGTTTTTTGCATTATCCATTCATAAACATTTTAAAGAATTTTAACTAGATCTATTATTAACTGATAGTTTCATCATGAAATTCTTTTTAGTCTTTTTCATATTATTTACCAAATTATTAGCAGATGTGGACTTAAGTAGTCCAAAACAAGGGGCCAAATATACTGCATCAGGAGGATCAGTATCAGTGGAATTGAAATGGTCAGATGATTCAGATGATTCAGATGATTCAACAAATTTAGCAAACGCAAAGACTTATACGGTTTTATTGTGTACTGGAAGTGGTGATTACCCAATAGAATGTTTCAAAACTTTGGTAGATGAGAAGAAAATCGATGAAGACACCACTTCTACTACGGTTGACATTGATGCAGATGATTGTGATGACGGATATTATTTCTTTCAATTCTATACTGTTTTCACCGATCTGATTGCTACCATTCACTACAGTAATAGATTTCAATTAAAGAGTATGACTGGTGATACTGACTCTTTAACTGTTAAAAACACATATACTGGTGATGTTCCAGCAGCTCAAACATCTGGTGATGCTGCTACTGCCATTAATTCCAAATCATTTTCAATCACTTACACTTTACAAACAGGTAAAAGCAAATTTGCACCAATGCAATTACAACCTGGATCGACCGTAACTGCTAAATCATGGTCAAGATTATTCCCAACCAGTGATGTGACATACTTCTCAACCATTCAAAAATCTCCTAAAGCTGTTACCACCATAACACCAGGTTGGTCTTACACCATAAAATCTAAAGCTAACTGGGCTTCAGTTGCTCCAACTCCTTCAGTTAGATACGATCCTTCCGATAGAGTTACAGCTGCCAGCTTAAGTACTGCCCAAAAGAAGAGAAGATGGTTAGATTAAATATCATAAATGTACAATAGATTTCCTTTTATCCTTTTGAACAATTCTGACTACTAAAAACTACAATACCAATCTTTTCAACCCTCCACTACTCTTTCTTAGCCTATAAAGATGAATTCGAGCCTCACACGAAAAACGCGTAGTATCAAAAATTATTGACGAAAAAATATATCAACAAATGTCACAGTACCCAGACACTTCAACTTCCACAGCATTAAGAAAGAGGAAAACTCTTAAGAAATCCATCAACTTCTCAGTGATGGTTATAGGAGAAAGTGGAAGCGGTAGATCCACGTTCATAAACTCGTTGTGTGGAGGAAATTCCATTGTACCAACCTCTTCCACAGTGGATCAAGATCCATTTACAAAGAAACTTACTTTAAGACATGAAAATGTTGAATTAGAAGATAATGAAGGACACAAGATATCTTTAAATATAATTGACACCCCAAACTTTGCTAATTCCATTAATTGTGATGAAGATTTTAAGATTGTGGTGGATTTTATAAGACATCAATATGATGAAGTCTTATTAGAAGAAAGCAGAGTTAAAAGAAATCCAAGATTTAAAGATGGTAGAATCCACGTTTTAATTTATATGATCAACCCAACCAGTCATGGATTAAGTGAAATTGATGTTAAATTTTTATTACATGTTAATAATTTAGTTAACGTTATACCTGTAATTTCAAAGGCCGATTCATTAACAGCTGAAGAACTTAAATTGAACAAAAAGTTAATTTTAGAAGATTTGAAGAATTACGGAATAAATTATTATAAGTTTAATGAGTATGAATATGAACAAGATTATATTGATGATGAAATCATTGAATATAATAAATATTTAAATTCTTTATTACCATTTTCAATTATTGGTGCTAATGAGTTTAAACCATCCCATAATGAAGATGATGAATTATTAAAATTAAGAATTCTCAATCCAATCAATACTAAACCCATCAATATCGAAATGCCAGAATATAATGATTTCACTATATTAAAAAATGTATTATTAATTACCCATTTAAATGAATTTAAAGAAATTACCCATGATAATATTTATGAAAATTATAGAACAGAAGCATTATCTGGTAAACAATTTCAATACATTAATGGTGAAAGAGTTAGTCAAAACGGTTCAACCAATTATAATGATTCTGAAATTCTGAAGAATGATGAACCAGATGATTATTTGGCTAAAGAAGAACAAATCAAATTAGAAGAAGAAAGATTAAAGAAATTTGAAGAAAGAGTTCATCAAGATTTAATCAATAAACGTAAGGAATTATTGGAACGTGAACAAGAATTAAAAGAAATCGAAAAGAGGTTGTTGGCAGAAGGTTTAAAGATGAATGAAGAAGGTGAAATCGTAAAAGTTGACAGTTGAAATGTATAGATTATCAAAATATGTTATACAAATGATCTTTCCCTAATTTTTGTACTTAGTAATGATTTCATTAAACTTCTCTAACTTAGCAGTTCTATCAACCACATATGCATGATCAGGGTTTAAGTTCTTTAAAGCTTTAATTACTTCTTCATTATCTTCTTGTTTACCAATGGCATAATTTAAAGCAATCTTATTAGCTAAGAAATCATCTGAAGGCTTCATTTCTAAAGCATCTATTTGTTTCAAAAGTTCTTGAGCTTCAGGATAATGTTTCAATTGAATGGTTAATACCAAAAGGGTGTTTAATATTTTATATTTTCCAAGCGGGTCATTGTCAAAGTCATTAGATAAAATTTCATCATAGAAGTAATATGAATTATTAATATTATCTGTTTCACCTCTGATACTTAAGATCCAACTTTCCAAGACTTGATATATAATATTATCTCTGGAGCTGTCTGGGAAGTTTTTGAAGTTATTAAAAATCTTAATAGCAGAATTGAAATTACCCTTAATTAAGTATAATTGAATTAAAATCAAATATGGTTCAAGTTCATTCATTTTTAACATATTGGAATTATCAATGTATCCAGTTAAACAACCGATAGCTTCATCAATATCTTTAACGAATTTAACCAAATAAAATGACGTTAATATAGCTTGTAATTCAAATGATGCCTCTTTAATATCATCAAAATAAGTCGAATCATCGGTTCCAAAACTATGTAAATCATTCCATGCACTTAATAATTGAAATAATCCTTCATTATCTGGGAATTTAACTTTTCCTCCATCAATTAACTTGGAAGCATCTTTACCAACCGCTACAGCTGATCTGATTTGAAACTCCAAAACTTTGAGTTGATTTTCTTCACTGAATTGGTCCAATGAATATTCAAGTACTTTAGAATGTTGACTTGTATAGAATTGGTTCCTAATGGTATATAATTCACCTGAATCTCCGAAGTCCATGTTGTTGACGTGTGAGTATGTTGATTCTGGTTGAAAATTATGGGACTTCGCGATAATGTGAATGAGCGTCACACGACCAAGGTATTCACCGTTCATTAAAAGTCATATATAAGAGATTTTTACTGGGCTGTACCTACTTCTTTGCATTTCTGATCTTTTCCCATGACGATAGATTTGTGGTTGTGTCTTTTTCAGGGTCTTTTTCGGAGTCTTCATCAGAATCAGTCGTGTTATCTTGTTCTACTGGATATGAAGACTGGCCAAACCCATTTGCAATTCTAATCTGTTCCCAATGAGTTAATTCTTTGGTGTTATTATCAATCACTTGTCTATCATCATCTCTACCCAAAGACCCGGGTCCCTTTCTGGCAATTGGACTCACATGGACTTGGTGCATTTGCTTTTCACTATAAGAACGAGGATCCGTTAATATATAACTTGGATCTTCACAAGTTCTTTTGTAATAAATATAGAATAATGAAGCTTGATGACGATCCATTGTTCTCCAAACTGCCAATTGTCTTGATTTCTCTGATTGTTGATCCAATTGCTTCATCTTATTATCAAATAAAATACTACTAGTAATTTCTCCTCCTACAATCATACTAGCTAATCCAATTAAAAAGGATAAAAAGGGTTTATGTACAAGTCTAGTTGTTTGTAAAGGAGTATTGGGTTTACCTCTCAATTTCGTGAATATTGTTAACCCAAAAAAGCCTGTCAACGCAGATAAATTACTGATAATTCCAATCTTAGGAACTATTCCATGTAAATCATTCGAGATTTCTACTCTATCCTCATGAGTTAATTTATGATCTGCTTCATAAAAGTGAACACTAGCATTAAACTCTTTAGGTGTGAGCTTATGGAGTAAAGGATTATCCGTTTTCACCGGAACTTGAACCGTTTCATTGCTGTCACTCATAGTATCTACAGTTTCCGAAATAATGCGAAACTCCATACATTAAATTATAATATTAAAACTATACTAATTTATTGTCTCTTCTCTTATCTTCTCTTAATTTGATCAATTGTTCAACGACGGTCTTGAAATCAACAGTTTCATTCTTACCTTGTTCTTCTTGAATATCTCTGTTTCTTACATTTACACTATTTTCTTCTTGTTCTTGTTCACCGACAATGAAAATAAAGTTGTATTTCAACATTTGACCACTTCTAACCTTCTTTTGTAAAGTGTTTCCTGTAACGTCAACATCAGCATAGAATCCGTACTTCTTTACTAAAGTTTCTTTTAAGGATTCAGCGTATTCATTATATTTAACACCAACTGGAACCACTAAAATTTGTCTTGGTGATAACCAGAATGGCCATTTACCCTTGAAATGCTCAGTTAAAATAGCAGTCATTCTTTCAACAGAACCCAAAATAGCTCTGTGAATCATCACTGGTTTATCTACACTTGATTCCTTGCTATTGGTTTCAGTCTTATATTCCAATTCAAATCTGTTTGGAAGTTGGAAATCTAATTGAATGGTGGCACATTGGAACCATCTGTTCAATGCATCACTGATCATGATATCAATCTTTGGACCATAGAAAGCACCATCACCTGGGTTTAAGTCCCAGTTACCTTTACCTAAGAATTCATTTAATGAGTTTTCTAATTTGGCTTCAGCTAAATCCCAGGTGTCAATGTCACCAACGAATTTTTCTGGTCTGGTACTCAATTCCATCTTAAATTCGAAACCAAAGATACCATAAATCTTTTGAAGGAAGTCAAATGAACCTCTGATTTCTTGTTCAATTTGGTCTTTAGTACAGAAAATATGGGCATCATCTTGTTGGAATCTACGGACTCTGGTTAAACCAGATAAAGCACCACTGAATTCATTTCTGTGAATAACACCAAAATCAGCAACACGCCATGGTAATTCTCTGTAGGATCTTTCTCTTGATTTGAAAACAAGACAGTGACCTGGACAATTCATTGGTTTCAAACCGAATTGATCTTTTTCAACATCGAAAGTAAACATATTTTCCTTGTAGTTACCCCAGTGACCAGAAGTTTCCCATAATTTAGCGTTATACATGTTTGGAGTAATAACTTCTTCGAAACCTCTTTGTCTGTATTCAGATCTCATTAAGTCACATAAAGTGTTATAAATTCTTGTACCATGAGGTAACCAGAAAGCACTTCCTGGAGACATTTCGTGGAATAAGAATAATTCTTGTTCCCTACCGATCTTTCTGTGATCTCTTTCGGCAGCTTCCTTTAAGAATTTCAAGTGTTCATCCATTAATTTCTTATCTGGGAAAGAGATACCGTAGACTCTTTGTAAGGAGTCATTGGCAGAATCACCCAAAAAGTATGATGATGAATTTTTCAAGATCTTGAAAGCCTTGATTTTACCTGTGTGTGGGATATGAGGACCAAGACATAAATCAATTAAAGGACCACATCTATAAACTGTGGTTGAAGTACCATCTGGAACTTTTTCCTGAATAAATTGAACCTTATATTTGTTGTATGAGAACATCTTTAATAAGTCTTCTTTAGTCATCTCTAATCTAACAAACTTTTGTTTTTCTTTGATACCTTTTGTAGCTACTTTTTCCAAGTTACCGAAATCACTTTGAGAAACAACTCCTTCACCATCTCTAATCGACATATCGTAGAAAAATCCATCATCAGTTGGTGGACCGTAAGATAAGTGACATCCGAGATGACATTCACAAGCTTCACCTAAAACGTGAGCAGATGAATGCCAGAATACTTGTTTACCTTCTGGATGTTCAAAATCTAAGAATTCTAATTCACAATCTCCTTCTAATGGTCTGGTTAAATCCCATAAATTACCATCAACTTTAGAAATGACTTGTCTTTCAGTAAAACTCTTACCAATTTCATTAGCAATGTCCATTGGACTGGTTTCATAACTTTTACCAATCTTAATATTACCATCTTTTAAAGTAATTTTGATTTCTTTACGGTCTTTGGCACTAATTTCGGCATCGTATTTGGCTTTCAACTCATCGAAAAAATCAATACGAGATTGAATGAATTCTGGTTGAGGATCTAATAACAAGGGATCCTTTCTTTTTTGTTTCTTTTCAGTATTCTTAGGATTTTCAGAACTTTCCTTAACGGATAAATCTTGAACTTTCTTCTCTATTTCACCAGAATCTCCAGACATTCTTGGGATAAATTAGGTTCTACGTGTTAGTTGATTTTTTTCCACTTTGGAATTACTCATTTTTTCACGCTAGGGCAGCGGGATGATATTTACCACCAGATTCTGAAATGTGCGCACAGATTTTGACGGTAGACCTTTAGGCTGAGGACGCGATATTATTTATTCCAGAAGTATGGAGAAGAAGCAGTTGAATAATGAAATCTTGAAATTGTCTAATCTAATTAGAGAAAATGATCGAATATTATATAAGAAAGCATTAACTCATGAAAAGATTTCGGATGGAATATCTCAATTGGGAACTCTACATATAATTAATGACCATATTGATAGCATGTCCAATCAACTTAATTCATTATTAAGTGATTTGAAGAAAAAATCTTCCACAATACCAAAAGTACCACAAAGCCCCAGGAAGTTCGAACGGTTGACGTCCCAAATACAAATGAAAAGCCCGGTGATAGAGGACGAATTTGAAGATTTGGATGATGATGTAGTAGAAGATCGTGATATTCCATACGATACATTAGAGGACCCCACTGGTTTGTTAGATCAACTTAAAGGATACTTAAGTTCTGTCAAAATGAAATCTAAAACAGAACAATTCAATCAAATTTTAAACACGACAAGCAGGCTAGTCGATAATTTACCCGATAATGGAAGAGGTAATAAACAATTAAACGAATTTATATCAAGTTTGGAACCCTGTATAGGATCATTTACATAAACAAACTAATGAATTTGTATTACTATTTACATGCTAAAAGGTTTTTGGTGCCAAAGTGGCTATTTTACTAAATTTAGAGTTTCTAAGTTCTTGTGCAACCACTGAAGAAACTCTAGTACCTAAAGGATCACCATTTTTGTTAACTAAAACACAAGCATTATCATCAAATCTTATAGTCGAACCATCTGGTCTTCTAAATGGAGCTTTGGTTCTAACAACAACAGCTCTACATATATCTCTTCTCTTAACTCTGTTATTAGAATTTTGTCCAGTAATATCTGATGAAAGTGGTTTAGATTGTTTTACCACAACAGTTATTTCGTCTCCAACTTTGGCAAAATTTCTTGGACCATGACGTAAAACTTTAATACATTCCACTATTTGAGCTCCTGAGTTATCTACAACATTCAATAATGATTTTAAATATATCATATTGTATAATCTGAAAATTTTTATAGTGCGATTTTGACTCTCAAAATAGGTGCAAATTTAGATATGATAATATGATACACCTTAAAAGTGCTTTAACCCGTAACAATGGGAATATTATGAGACGTGGGGGACTCATAAACACATGGACAAGTGATAGATCACTTGTCACCCCCAAAAAGAGTGGAGTTCCGGTACACAAAGGCCAGCTTATTGATAATTCTTTTAATGATCCTGCCAGTGTGAAGTGGTATACTTCTGACCCAATAGTAAAGCTGAGATCTGAGTTTGTGGGACACCACGTTAGAGTTTATAGTCGTCAACAGGTAAAAGAGGCGTTAAATTTATTCAAACAAGAGCGTCACAAAGAAATTAAAGGTGCAACCCATGGAGAGATATATGCTTGGAGGATTGGGACTCCAAAAGAAGTAGCACCAGACGAAGAATATAGGCAGGAAACATCTGAAACTTTTGCCAACACTGGTAAAAAGAAGAAGAAAAGCACCCCCAAGGATACAGATTCAGAATATCATAATGTGGACCAGGGATGGTTTGATTGTGGAGAGAGAAGAAGTGGTGAAGACTTGTTAAGGAGAGTGATTAGACATAATGATCTATACAATATTTTGGTAATCGTATCACGATGGAAAAGAGGTGGTGACTTGGGCCCGTCAAGGTTTAAGTTGATTGGAGATGCAGGCACAGACTCCATTCGAAAGGGTAATTTGATTTCATGACCCTTTCCTAACTATCCCATGGCCGTCTGACTCAAAATACATGTAAATAGCAGATATGTACAAAGGTAGTCTCGATGACTCCCAGTCACGTGCCTTGAATCAGACTCGGTTTGCCTATTTTGTGGGATAATACAATTGTAGATTATCCACTCAATTTTCAAGATTTTAAATCTCTCTGAATTACATAATCTTATTCTGCCAAAAAGTCAACTTGTGGCTCAACTGACGATATGTTTCCCCAGTTTACGCCACAATAGAACCGCATGATATTCCCGTAAGAAGTCAAATAGATTATTAGTCGCAGTGAAAAAAATATATTTTAATAGGTTGGTGTTTAATGATTGGAATCAGACGACTTGTAACAGCCCGTTGTTTTGGGCTTATGAAGTCCAACCACTTAAGTTCTAGAATCAATACTTTACAAGTTCCTCGTTTTTATTCTTCTAAAGTAGTTCAGTTAACTGCAGAAACTTACAAAGATAAAGTTTCCAGATCTCCAGATTTTAAACAACTTGAAGAGGCAGATTTAGCAAAATTCAAGGAAATCTTGAATGATTCCAATGGAATAATCACCAATGAAGATGACTTGTTGTTCTACAATGAAGATTGGATGAGAAAGTATAAGGGACAATCGAAATTGGTCTTGAAACCAAAGACCACTGAACAAGTAAGTGAGATCTTAAAATACTGTAATGAAAAAAAGTTGGCTATAGTTCCACAAGGTGGTAATACTGGTTTAGTGGGTGGTTCTAACCCAATTTTTGATGAAATTATTCTTTCAGTTCAAAATTTGAACAAAATTAGATCTTTTGATAACGTTAGTGGTATCCTCAAATGTGATGCAGGTGTTATATTAGAAAATGCTGATAACTATTTAAGTGAACAAGGTTACATTTTCCCATTAGATTTGGGAGCTAAAGGATCTTGTCATGTAGGTGGTGTTGTTGCCACTAATGCTGGTGGTTTAAGATTATTGAGGTATGGTTCTTTACATGGTAGTGTTTTAGGATTAGAAGTGGTTTTACCTGATGGAACGATTTATAACTCCATGAACTCTTTGAGAAAAGACAATACCGGTTTTGATTTGAAACAATTATTCATTGGAAGTGAAGGTAGTATTGGTGTCATCACCGGTGTTTCTATTTTATGTCCTGCTAGACCAAATTCATTTAATGTCGCTTTATTGGGTGTTTCTAGTTATGAAACCGTTCAAAAAGTTTTCGTTGAATGTAGAAAGGAACTAGGAGAAATTCTTTCGGCTTTCGAATTTATGGATGGTAAATCCCAAACATTGACTGGAAGATATTTAAAAACTCCTCATCCAATTGAAAGTGAGTTCCCATTCTACATTTTAATTGAAACTAGTGGTTCTAATAAAGAACATGATGATGAAAAATTAGAAACTTTCTTAGGAAACCAAATGGAAAGTGGATTAGTTGAGGATGGAATCATTGCCCAAGATGAAACACAAGTTAAGAGTTTATGGTCTTGGAGAGAATCTATTCCTGAAGCAAGTACCCACGCAGGTGGTGTTTATAAATACGATGTTTCTTTACCTTTGAGTGATTTATATGGATTAGTTGATGCTGCAAGTGAAAAACTTGCCGAAGCAGGATTAGTTGATATGGATGACGCTTCCAAACCAGTAGTTGAAGCAATTGGCTATGGACATATCGGAGATGGAAACTTACACTTAAATGTGTGTGTAAGAGAATATTCTAAAGAAATAGAAAAAGTATTGGAACCATTCGTGTATGAATGGATTCAAGCCCACAAAGGTTCAATTTCTGCTGAACATGGTTTGGGATTCCAAAAGAAACCTTATATTGCTTACACAAAGAATGATACTGAAATTGCATTAATGAAATCATTAAAACAACATTATGATCCAAACGGAATCATGAATCCGTATAAGTATATATAAACTATTTATTAAACAAATAAATATTTGGCTGATTACAATTTACTAACGTTTTCAGCTCTGATTAAACTTCCTTCGGTATATAATTCTTTTATATCATTTACAAAGAATTTTTTGGCTAAAGGTCTTTTAATCTTCATTGTTGGTGTGACAATATCGTCTTCTATCTTTAATGGTTCAAATTTCACCGAAATATTGTGAATCTTTTCGAACCCTTGGAGTAAATCTTTAGTTGAAGCATTCATTTGGGTAACAAAAGCAGTCTTTACCTTTGGTTGGTTCATGTTTTTCAACAATTCATCCATATTTTCAACTTTGATATTGAAATTCTTGCTCAACCACTTGCTTGTTTCTTCAAATTCTACACCCACGATAGCCACCAAGTAATTCTCAGTTGAATCACCATGGACGAATATTTGAGCAAGTAATGGGAAACATGATAAGTAAGTGTTTTCAATTTTTTCAGGTGTAATGTATTCACCTTGTGATAATTTGAAGAAATTCTTGACTCTATCAATGATAGATATTCTACCAGTCTCTTTATTCAATTCAGCAATATCACCAGTTGCAAACCAACCATCTTCAGTGAAGGCTTTGGCGGTTTCTTCTGGGTTTTTGTAATATTCTCTGAAAATTTGAGGTCCTCTCAATTGTAATTCTCCTCTTGGTCCGTTTGCATCGTTGACAGTGTATCCCATTTCAGGAACTTCACGAACTCTAACTTCACAAGTAACAGAAACTGCACCACAAGAACCAGGGTTGGCTTCATAACTTGAAGTGGAACAAATTCCAGCAAATGATTCAGTTAATCCATAACCTTGAGAAATACCAACATTCAAAGCAGCTTTTAAGAAACGAATAGAATCAGGAGAAATTGGAGCTGAACCAGAACTGAAAGATTGAGTTTGGTCAAAACCAATTTTTTTACGGACCAAACCAATTAATCTATCGTATAAGATATGACGTCCTTCATTACCATCAGCAGATGCTTGTTGGTTAATTTTATATTCTATGGCCCTTTTGAAAAGGCTTTGTAAAATTGGCTTATCGGTATTATTAACTGTTTGAGCTTTAAGGGCAGCTTCAAGTTTGGTTAATACTCTTGGAACCAAGAGTAAACCATGAGGTTTCAAAGATTTGACATCATCCATTAAACTTAATGGAGTAGGAGTCGAAGGGAAACCTATAGACATACCTCTGAACATGGCAAAATTCAAATTCATTCTTTCATAAATGTGAGCCAAAGGTAAAAAGTTATAATATCTGATAACATCAACTGGTTTACCAAATTTTTTAACTAAACAGAAAGTTGCAGAAGCAACCCCATTTCCGTGAGTTAAAACCACACCTTTTGGATTTGAACCGGTGGTACCAGATGTAAAACTAATGGTATAAATATGTTTTGCGGTTGGAGGTAAATCAGGTCTTGGATTTAATTCACCCAATTTGGTAACTTGATTAAAATCATACAACATAAGACCATTTGCTTTTGCCGATTCCAAAAGTTGTTTATCAGTTGAAGAAGGATTTTGTAAATCCAAAGGATCCATAGAAACCAATGTGGTAAGATCAACTAACTCATCTTTGAATTTGGATTTTAAACCAATAAGTAATTTTAATTTGTCTTTAGAACACACAATAATTGGAGATTTTGTCAAACACAAGATATATTTAGTGGTATTTGGACCCAATGTATCATACAATGCAGTGTTGGTTAAAGAATAATTAACACAGGCCAAATCAGTTAAAGCCCATTCTCTTCTATTGGCAGAAAAGAGAGACACAATGAAAGTTTCTTTAACATCAGCATAATATTGTTCATGATTTAAGATTTTTTCTCTAACTTCATCAGATGGTTGAAATGGATTATTTATAAGTACATAAAGAAGACCAGCACCGAAATCAGTCTTTAATTTCTTAACTTGGCCATAAGTTTCCCACTTATAATCACCTCTGGTTCCATCAGGTAAAAATTCTCTAACACCATAAGCAGGTCTATCAGGCCAATTGGTGGCAGAATGAGAAAATAAATCATAATAACTTGTTAATGAAGGGTGAGGTCTTTCAATTAATTTCCCATCAAACTTCTGCTGAATAACGGAGTTAGTATAGACAGCAGAATGACCTGGAGTTTCAGAATTTGGAATTGCTTGTGCATATGCAAGAGCTTCTTCACTATCAGGAATTGCTTGTTGGAGTATATCTTCAACGTATAAAGAAGAGTCGTGAGTAAGTGACATAATTCTTTAACGGTTTAACCAAAACTTGGGGAACCCCGATCTATAAATGTAATTGAGATTTATCCTCGGTTGGAAAATCTCGTCGGTCGGTAAAACTAAACCCGTTTGAAAATTACCGTTAAAACAATAATGCAGAAACCGGGGTAAATCTAGCAATCATTAATATATTGAAGACACTTTAATTAAATGAATTATTGGTTGATTAGATTTAATAACTACTTGTATATATACATAAATTGTACATTTTATTGCAAAATCATTGGAAAGTGATATTTTATCGCAAACTGTGAAATTTGCAAAAAACTGAATGAATAAAATTAAACTATATTATCTCCATTCATCCTGTGAGATTAGGGAATAGTCCCTTTTTCAGAGTGTCAAGGTTAAAAACTTTAAACCAAAACTGGATTACACCGGGCATACCCCACAATTATTATCAGGTCCGAAATCATTTGGTACCGAAGTGAAATTGCAACCGACGGAAAAAAATGAATATTTTTTTCAGGTGGCATTACGAATTCAGAAATTATTCCCAGTAGATTCCATTACTAAAATACGGAATTCGGAGATTTTACTAATAAAATTACTAAATTTTTTTTACTAATGAAATTACTAATGAGGGACTTGAAAAAACCCGTCTCCGCGTTTACCATAAAAGCCCAGCTTGTGGAACAGATTGATTAATTATGACTGAAATAGTTGTTATTGGTAGTAGTTTTGCAGGTATCTACTGTGTCCAAAAGTTAAATAAGTTGGTTCCATCCGCTAATATTACTGTAATTAGCCCAGATGCCCGAATTTTTAGCCCTCCAGTTATCCCTCGAGTCCTTCTTGAGCCCGAGTTAATTAAAGATGTTGATTTTACTTTAGGCGATACTGCATTTAAGGGGATTAAATATAATCATATTATTGGTAAAGCATCTAATTTAGATCCTGATGCCAATACAATCACGGTTGAAACCGAAACCGAATCAGATATGGTAGTTAAATATGATTTCTTGTTTATTGCTAGTGGCTCTAAAACCGCTCAAAAAGCCTTTAAAAGTACAGGAAATGTTGAAGAGAATTGGGATGCGGTTAAGGAGTTGAGTTCCAAGATTGCCAGTGCTAAATCAGTGGCAGTAATTGGTGGAGGTCCCACTGGTGTAGAGACTGCAGGTGAAATCAAGGGCCACCAGTCCGGTACAAAGGTTGACTTGTATACAGGGGCAAGCCACCCATTAAAGACTCTTAGTGTTTCCAGACAGACTAAAGCAGAACTGAAACTTAAACAAGCTGGTGTTAATGTAATTAATAATGTGATGGTGGATGAGATTAAATCAGATAGTATTACAGTTGGTGGAGAAGTTAAGAAGTATGATGTTGTTATTAATTGTACTGGTGTAGTACCAAACTCGAGTTTTATCCCAAAGAAATTATTAGATGACAAGGGATACTTGGTGACTGATTCCCACTTGACAACTGAATATAAAAATGTTTTTGGATTAGGAGATATTATCAGTCTTGGAGTCAGTTCTATAAGTGATCTAAAGATTTATCAATTGAAAGTTATTGACTCAGTAATTAAAAAGTACATTTTAAAACAAAATGTTAAACTTGCTGATTATAAGACTGATAAGAGTTCAACTTCAATTGTTGCAATTACTAATAAAGGAGGTGTTGGAGAGGTTTTTGGATGGGGTGTTCCCAATTTTATGGTGGTGCAATTTAAAGCGAAAAATTACTCAATTCCTAATGCAGCTTCCATGTATACTTAGATTCGTGTAGATTATCAATTGTGACTAATAAATTTGACCTAATTGACCAATTATATCCTTACAAAATGACTCTTGATACCTATATAAGGTTACTGGACCCTGACTCATCTGGTTCACGCACGCAAAATTCTTATCTGTTTATTTTGCAGTAATGCGAGGGTCATACTCCACGTTTGCGGTAATAATATATATAGTGGGTTAAAATTCTAGTAATGTTTTTATTAAGAAGTTTTAAATATAAAATACAACCACAGAATAATTTTAAAAATCTAATGAGTTTTTCAACGGTGATACCAATTGAGACTTATTTATCTAGATCATGGTTGAGACAGCATTTATATTACTTAGGATTTGATCTAATACGATTACATTCGTATCAAAAATTAAGTAGAGAGATGGGGACCCGAGCTGGAGGGTTAATTAAGACGTTAGTATCCGATATTTCAACTTTTATTAATCGGGAGTTATCTCCAGAAGCGGAAAAGTCTAATGATTTAAAGGATTTAATGTATTTATATAAAAACGAATTTGTATCAGGAGCTATTGATGATAATAGGATAAGTGAATGTAGAATGTTTTTCATTCTTGTTGGATATATGATATTGAATGGAAGAAATGATGTAATTGAAGACTTTATAGACAAGCTTGTTAAGATCTATATTTCTTCAAATGAGTTTCGTTTAACACCAGGGAGGGATCCTTTGACAGAAAAAGTAACTGGGTTGATCGATGACTATTTTTCTTCTTGTCATATTCATTACAATAGATTGTATACGGAAGAATCCAAGACGATAAGTTTGTTTATATCCAATCATATCAAGATTGAGTTGCCTCCTTTGCCAAAGATTTATAACAAGAGGTTATTGGCAAGAGCATTAATGCATAAGGAATTATATCGGGGACTTATACATGCTGAACATCCATTCCATCAGATGTTGGTAAATGAAGGAATAGGTCCACGTGATGTTTCCCAGATAATAAGGAATGAATTGTCATTTTTTGATGGTTTGGGAGATTATTATCTTGCACAGGAATCATCACAGCTATTGTATGATTTCAGGAATTCTGTACCTTATAGACTGGAAACCAGTTTTGGTAGAAAGTCATATACGTTGTTGAAAACCATCTTGGCAACAAATACATTGTTATCTAGATTGGCACTTGCATATCGTTTACACGAAGGTTTAAATGATCCTATTGTGAATGGAATATTTTTGGACTCATATGTGCCTTCTTTGAGAGAATGGCAAGATTTGGATTTTGACACTTGCTTAGAACTGAGTGATTTTAGATATGAACAGGAATTTGTTGCTGATTATTTTGAGCAGTATGTTGGGTGTCTTTTCCTAGAACAGCCAAATGTGGCTCAAATGTGGATCAATCAAATATACCTGAATATCCTTTTTTCAATAAGTGATGTACACAAGGTTAAGTCCAAGTCAATAGTCCAGTATGATTACCATATTTGGAGTGAGGATGTAATAGGTAGGAGATTGAAGTAAATTGGTTGGTCAATTTATTAATACATTCAATTATACAAGGTAGGAGATTGAAGTAAATTGGTTGGTCAATTTATTACTACATTCAATTATACAAACATTATTTCGTTCTAGCATCTTTCAACAAAGCGGCAAATCCACTTCTTTTGGTTTTGGTTTTCCCTATAAACTTCTCTGCCTTATCGCTATTTTCACTATCACTTGAGCTACTGTCGTCACTATCACTGTCTTCTTCACTATCATCATCACTGCTGTCGCTGGAGTCTGACTTTTCTTCCTTAGACTTTTGAGCTTCAGGTACTGGAGAATTCTTATCCCTTACTGATGGTATACCTTGTTTTGCCAAATCATCTAAAGTACCCAATTGTGGTTTTCGAAGGGTTCTTAAAAATGACAAAGCAGGTCCTCTATTTTTAGGTAGACTGGCTTTACCTTTAGCTTCATTTTGGGAGTTTTCATTTGAACTTGTGCCATTTGACAGCTTTTCTTTTTTGTCAGAGTCGTTCTGTTCTTGCACAGCTGGTGCAGGCAGTTTGGACCCAAGAGTTTTAGATTCTGGCTGGGCTTTGGAACTGGAGTCAGAATCAGAACTAGAATCAGAATCAGACGATGACGATGACGAGGAGTCAGATGTAGCTTGATCTGCTGATAAAGGCTCTTCTACTGCTACTTTGGGCTCCGCTTCCGACTGAACTGCAGCTTCAGCTCCAGAATCAGAGTCAGAACTAGAGTCAGAACTGGAATCAGAACTGGAATCAGAACTGGAACTACTTTCTTGTTGGACGTCTTGATCTAACTGAGGAGGAACCGGTGAAGACGCCTCCATACTCAAAGTTTTCTTATCAGTAGCGTTTTTAGCAGGTTTTACGTTACGGGCTTTGGTAGCGGGTGTGGGTCCTCGGGGAGTAGCTCGAGTTGCACGTTTAGAAGTCACATTTGCAGCGGCAACCCTACCATTTTTTTTACTGCTACTTCCGGAATCTATTATGGCTGTTGTACTGGAAGGGTCAGCTTGAGAACCTTTGCTTGAACGTGTTCTAGCGCTTGATGCAGGATATATCTTGTCTGGAACCATAGAAATCTGCAAACTCTTAAGAATCTTTTCACTTGACGGTTTGAGACTGGTAACGATGAATTCATCCACAGGTTCCTGTACTTTACCTCTCCGTTTTCTGTTGCCTTTAACTATCTTAATTATGTCCTGCTGACTGATGATTTCCGATTGTTGATCATTATCGACCAAAGATAATTGCTCTTTACTCTTTGGTTTGCCTGCTGTTGGGCTACTTTGTGGTTGAGAAGATGAGGAGGGTGGAACTAATGTTCTGTTCGAAACATGATTCTCATCTATTTGATCGATATCCTTCATTTCCGAGTCCAGCTGATCATCTTCACTACTGCTTGAATCTGAAACTAGATAAAGAGAGTCAGTATTGGAGTTTACTCTTCTAGCAGCTTCCTGCGACTCTAATTGAGTATGAACAGGTACATTCAACATTCCAGAAGTAATTCTTTGTCCAACAGAAGTAGATTTTTTGTCTTGTCTTTTCTGGGGAATCAATTTATCAGGCTCTTCATCCTTTGGAGGGGGAAGAACAATTGAACTATTTGAATTGTCGAGATTACCATCCATTGAAACTTCTGTGGTCT
The DNA here is from genome assembly GCA_030574895.1 of Yamadazyma insectorum. Taxonomy (NCBI): domain Eukaryota; kingdom Fungi; phylum Ascomycota; class Pichiomycetes; order Serinales; family Debaryomycetaceae; genus Yamadazyma; species Yamadazyma insectorum. Next base: position 150,887 of record JAJMFT010000014.1, read on the forward strand.
CGTTCCAACCGGTTTTTCTATTCTTAGTAGGAATTTTAGAATCCACTGTTTCGAAATATTCAGCAGTTCTTTTCCTACTGCTTTCTGGAATGGCATTATTTGTTGTTAAAACAGGAGCAGGAGGTACCATAGGAGTACTTTGATGATCATAACTAGCAAGTGATGAAGATATTAATGGATTAATTTTATTCAGATGAGGCGTTTCGCTGTGTGATATTTGACTGGTAATACCAGGAAGAACAGAATTATCTGGAAGTAAAGAATCTCTTACAAGGATTCTCATGACATCACCATTGCTGAATATATCCCCGATTTCGAATTCAGGATCCAAATCACACGCATCAGCATCTTGAATACTACCTATCTCCAACATCTCATCATCTGGATATAATTTTGAATACCTCTTATAAATTTCATCTCGTACATCTTCTAGAGTTGTTTTTTTATGGGTTAAATGAAGAAATCTTCTTGTTCTTGATCTAGGAATTTCTCCATTTGTAATATCTCCAAGAGAAAGTGGTATAACGTGAATTTGTAGTTTCACTTTCGACATGTTATTGTGTTTAAATTTATTTTGCGAGGGAAAATCAGTTATCTCGAGGACGTGTATTTAAAATAATTGATCAATATCTAATAAATTATCACTATTATTTATAATATCTTTGGCTCTATTCACCCAATTAGAATCCACTGTTGGTAGGGGACGCGTGTAATCAATTATTTCATCCAATTTTATCGAATTTAACTTAGGAGAGAATCCTAATATTTCACCATCAATTGTCCCACAATAAAAACTATTCAGAAATGGAGACCCCATTGCAATTGAACAAGTTCTTCCAACATTTTTTGAACCTTTTCTATTTAATCGTTTTATGAGTTTCCCATCCACTGTTCTAAATGCAAATAAATCACTACTATCACTTGGAAATATCAAATATTGAAGCTCTGATTCATTTTTATAATTCAAACAAATGGGAATGGTTTGAAGATATTTATTTCTTGTAAGAGGACCAAAATTTGTTAATTTATTAACGGGTGGTGATCCCTTGGATGTAATTTCCCAAACTCTTACCTTATCATCATTTCCAGCACTAAATAAGGTATGGCCTAAAGCATCCCATACAAGTCCATTAACAGGAGCCAGATGAGCTTTAACTGATTGCCTTGATAAATTCCCTTTGGCAGATTGGGAAGAACTCGTTCTTAATAAGTCAAGTCGATATAAACAAGATCTGCTTCGTCGTATATCCCATATACGAATTTCCCCATCGAATCCTCCGGATGCTAGTATATTTGGATTTTTTGGGTGCCATTTAACACAAAGAGTTTTCTCTTTATGTCCAGTTAAAGTGTGGGCACTAGAAGCTGAATTTAAATCTAGAAGCCTTATAAACGGTTGATCACTAGCAGTAGCGATTAATGCATTATCTTTATTAATATCAAATGAGTATATTCTGTTATTAAGGTCAAATTTATGGACTGGATCCAAGGCTTCTGTATCCCAAACTTGAATGGTATGATCAAAAGAACCTGAAACAAACATACCTGTATCTATTGGCCACCATTGAATGCATGATATACCATATTCATGAGCGGTTCTTCTAGGAATAGTAGCAATATTTTTAAACGTCTTATAAGGATTATCAAAATCTTCAATATCATCATTAATTTCATTATAATCGAATTGATTCATGTCCCAAAGTTTTATTGAAGAATCAGCACATCCACTTAACATATATCTATATTCTTGATCTTCTAATGATAAGCTATTAACGGCTGCGTTTTTGTGACAATTGAGAGGGAACACATTTTCCCGACAATTCTGGGTTAAATTCCCATATGAAGATTCCAGCAAAGTTCGGGAGAATTCTAGACCAGTTATTCGACCCACTTTACGATCATTGATCAATCTTTCCATCTAAATTTGTGATTATTCACTGTTACTCATAAATTGGTCGTGTGGCAAGACTATCTTTTGAGAAGAACAAACTGTCGAAAATTTTTCCCTTAATCGTACCATGTTAGATATTAATCAGTTTTTACCAGAAAAGGGAGGAAAACCTGAAGAAATTAAAGCTTCACAAAAGAAGAGAGGTGATTCAGTTGAAATTGTAGATGAAATTATTAATGATTATTCCAACTGGACCAAGATAAGATTCGATTTAGATGAGGCCAACAAGAAAGTTAACAAATTGCAAAAAGAGATTGGATTAAAATTCAAGGCAAAGGAAGATGCCAGTGAATTATTAAAACAAAAGGATGACCTTCTTGAAGAGAAAAAGAAATTAACTGAGCTTGAACAAAAAGCTGATAAAGATTTAAGAGCTAAAGTGAATACAGTTGGTAATATTGTTCATGAAACTGTTGTTGATTCACAAGATGAAGACAATAATGAATTAGTTAAAACTTGGAAACCTGAAGGATTAGAAGAAATCGGTCAAATCGCATCTGCCACTGGTAAACCAGCTAAATTATCTCATCATGAAGTTCTTTTAAGATTAGATGGTTATGATCCTGAAAGAGGTGTCAGAATTGTTGGTCATCGTGGTTATTTCTTAAGAAATTACGGGGTATTCCTTAATCAAGCTTTAATTAACTATGGTTTAAGTTTCTTATGTAAAAATGATTATACTGCATTACAAGCACCTGTCATGATGAATAAAGATGTTATGGCCAAGACTGCACAATTATCACAATTTGATGAAGAATTATATAAAGTCGTTGATGGTCCAAGAGAAGAAGATGAAAAATATTTAATCGCAACTTCCGAACAACCAATTAGTGCTTATCATGCTAATGAATGGTTTGAATCTCCTCAAGAACAATTACCTGTAAGATATGCGGGATATTCATCATGTTTCAGAAGAGAAGCTGGTTCTCATGGTAAAGATGCTTGGGGGATTTTCAGAGTTCATCAATTTGAAAAAATTGAACAATTTGTTTTAACTGAACCAGAAAATTCATGGAAAGAATTTGACAGAATGATTGGATTAAGTGAAGAATTTTATCAATCTTTAGGATTACCTTATAGAGTTGTTGGAATTGTTTCAGGTGAATTAAATAATGCGGCTGCTAAAAAATATGATTTAGAAGCATGGTTCCCATTCCAAAAAGAATATAAAGAATTAGTTTCATGTTCTAATTGTACTGATTATCAATCAAGAAACTTAGAAATTAGATGTGGTATTAAACAAAAGAATCAAACTGAAAAGAAATATGTTCATTGTTTAAACTCTACTTTAACTGCAACTGAAAGAGCTTTATGTTGTATTTTAGAAAATTATCAAACCGAAGATGGATTAGTGGTTCCAGAAGTATTAAGAAAGTATATTCCAGGTGAACCAGAATTTTTACCATTTGTTAAAGAATTACCTAAGAACTCTACTTCTAATAAAAAGAAATAGTTTAATATAAATTAACTTTGGCAGTATTAATATCTCAGTGCAATTCGGTTACGGATTTACTACCACCGTGTAATTCGGGTACTAACCAGTTGGGTATCTCCGGACAAGAAATTCGTCTCACTGGTAAACTTTAGTTTTGAAATTACACATCCTGCTGATAAATTACTCATTTGGAATTTAAAACCGAGATTGTGCGTTTCACTTTCAGAGTTGCTTCTCACCGCATAATTAAGTCCCATTGTGCAGGCCACCACAACCGATAACTATAAAAGTAGGTTTAAATGACATGTAATATTCATAATTAAATCAATTAATAATGTCAATTAGTGTTTACTCAAAAGAAGCTGAAATTAAAGGTAAAAATGCCCTTATCGCAGGTGGTACCAAGAATTTAGGTGGTTTAACTGCCCAAGAATTAGCCAAATATGGGGCTAACTTATTCTTACACTTTCATTCTGATGGTGATAAGGCTAATGCAGAAAAATTGGTTAAAACTCTTGAATCTACTGGAGTTAAAGTTGGTCTTTATCAAGGTCCATTGGATGATTCTACTGATGTTGCCAAATTTTTTGATGCAGGTGAAAAATTCTTTAGTAATGGAATTGATATTGCCATTAATAACGTAGGTATGGTATTAAAGAAACCAATTGTTGAAATTACTCCAGAAGAATTCCAAAAAATGGACACCGTTAACAATAAAATTGCATTCTTTTTCATTCAAGAAGCCTCTAAAAGAGTTAATGATAAGGGAAAAATTGTTTCATTGGTTACTTCTTTGTTAGCCGCTTACACTCCTTATTATGCAGCTTATCAAGGTACAAAAGCCCCAGTTGAATACTATTCCAAGTCTGCTTCAAAAGAATTAACTGGTAAAGGAATCTCGGTTAATTGTGTTGCACCAGGTCCAATGGATACTCCATTTTTCTACCCACAAGAGGCTAAAGGAGATGTTGAATTTTATAAGACTGTTTCAATTAGACAAAGATTAACCGAAACATCTGATATTGTACCAATTATTAGATTTTTGGTAACTGAAGGTTACTGGATTACTGGACAAACCATTTACTGTTCAGGTGGATTCACTGCTCATTAATCCCATTACCTCAATGTTTATTGTTTAACAAGCCAGTGTTTATAGTGTTAATAAACCAATGTCATCACTAAACGTTCTACAAATTAAATCTCTTAAACATATATTCCTAAACATCTTATGCTCCCATCATTTCACAACAAAGAATACCTAACATAGCTCCACAACATCCACAACAACAATCTCCACAACATCCTCCACAACATCCATCACTACGCTTTTGTTGTTGAACGTACATTGGTTGTTGTTGTTGATAATATCCACCTTGTTGTGGTGGTGGTCCTTGTTGATAATATCCTCCTTGTTGTGGAGGAGGTCCTTGTTGATAATATCCACCTTGTTGATAAGACTTTAAAGTTAGTAAATGATCTATCACTTGAAAATTTAATTAATGTTACATACCATAATAATAAACTAAATAATTTCAGGGGAATATGTTTATATAAATAGTCGAGTTTTTCGCTTGACAGGTCAACGGTAAAATTTCAGGTCGGTAATTGGGAATTGACACACGCTTATGTAAGAACAAGACGAGATGTGGGACTACTGTAGATCTGGGACCAGGGGGTAAATCTGGCACCAAATGGGTGACTGATCTATAGCTAGGAACTGTTTGACTAATTATGGTTTTATCACAATACACGTAACTTCAGTTCTCTCACTATTTGTGTACACTGGTGAAAATCATCTCATCTGGGCTTCGCATAAAATATTATGGATGACTTACTAGATTTACCTACACACCTTCCCAATTCCGGCGTAGAATCGAATAAAAACGTACAGGAAACGGCTCAGGGGCTTGGAGAAGGAAAGGCTGGACCTACTTCTAAAAATAGCCAGGTCATTGAGGATAATAGTGATGAAGAAGGATCACTGAAAGGAGTTGTATATATTCAGGGAACCAATATAACTTTAGAAACAGATGAAGATATTCAAAAATGGATTGAAGAAAGAAAGAAGAATTGGCCTACACGAAAGAATCTTGAAAGGAAGCAACAGGAGAGGAAAAGACTGATAGAAAATGAAGATAATTCTACCACTAAGAGGCCAAAACAGATTTGTAAATTTTATCTGCAAAACAAATCATGTAAGTTTGGAAATAAGTGTAGAAATTCCCATGACATAGATACGGATTACAAGATAATTAATAATATGAAGGTGAGAGTACCCAAATCGTTTGAGAATAAATATTTCATAAAGGATAATGCTAGTGAAAACCTATCATTATATAAGATGTTAGTAAAGAAGGACCAATTTGAATTAGAGAATGAAAAATTCATTGAATTTCTCTTTCACTTGGAGGAAAAAGGCCTTATAACGCATGATTTCGATTGACTCATTCAAATTCATGAGCGTCGAATTTTTTAGTAGCATCAACAAGTATACTACATTGTTTAGCAATATCACCTAATTTACCAATAACAATTTCATTACCTTCTCCAAATCCATAAATGGAATATTTTAATCCAACTTTCTTGCAAAAATCTATAACAAATGGTTGAACTCTTCTAAAATTGTGTCTTGGTAATCTTGGGAATAAATGGTGAATTGCTTGAAATTGTAAACCACCATGGAAAAAATCAAACCATTCAGGACAATCTACATCCATGGTTGTTCTTAATTGTCTCATAACGAATGATTCACTGACTCCTAAATCAGATGTTGACATTGCAAAATGAGATAAAGTAATTTGTACGTGCACAATGAATGCTGCCAAATTACTTAAATACAAATAAGCTAATGTTGAAGCGTTTTCTGGCAAATATTTATAACACAAAAGGTAAAAGTACCAGTAAGCAAAAAATGCCAATCCAACGAATTCTAAGTATCTGAACCAAGCAGCTTTACCCCTTTTAGGACCTTCACCTAGTATAATATATGTCCATGATAATCTATAAAGGTTGAATCTTCCAAACGTTAAGATTGGATAATATAAGTAATTTTGAAATTGGATCATGAACCTAGCTATAACATCAAATTCCAAAATCTTTTCATAATACGTGGAGTAGACGTTATCAAATAATCTTACACTAACAGCGAAAAATGGTAAATGTTGAATATCTGGATCATGAACTGGATCATTAGTTATCAAATGATGAACGTTGTGATTCTTCTTCCACCATCCAATACTTAAGCCTCCAAAAAAATCTGCCACTAGTATGCCAAATATATTATCCAATTGATAATTATGACTTATAGATATGTGACCCGCATCATGGGCAATGAATGTACCTTGTTGCCAGGCAAGACCCAAGACTAAAGCACTTGTTTTATAATATCCCAATTTATAGAATGATAATGAATATAAAACCAAAGCGGAAATCTTACAGATTTCTCTAACGTAATTCCAATAATCACATTGATAAAATCCATTATCAATAATAATTTTATGTAATTTATTGTATTCATCTCTTAAGTTTTGCTGAGTTTCATAGTCAAGGCTTGGGAAGAGCTTCAAATCTGCTTGGGTAAGGTCATTATCATATTTTTCCACCAATAATTTAGGGTTAATAATAGTTTGATCTTTATAACTAGGAAATAAATCATTTTTGTTTTCATCAGTAATAACCACATTTTGTGGCACTTTTGGAGCAACTATACCTCTTCTAGCTTCATTACATCTGATACGTGGTTTTTCTTTGGTTTCTTCTTCATATTCATCTTCTGTAATCGAACTAGAACATGAAACATCTGTGTCTGAGTTATCAAGTTTTCTATCCAAGACACTATTACCTTTTGGCTTCATCACTTCATATTTAGCTCCCTGGATTGGGGGAAGAAGATTCTTCCAAGGTAATCTAACCTTCCCAATCCTCCATTTAAGGAACCCATTGATTGTTTCTTCACTATGATAGGCTAACATTTCATCTGTAGCATCCCTTCCAACCATATGTAATACGGCCTTATCTCCTCCTGGATGTCTAATAAGCCAATTTGTTAAGTCCAATGCATTGTCCTTATATATTACAACTGCTCTACCTTGTGCTATCTTACTGATAACATCATCATAACTTAATTCTTTCATAATATATATTGGTGAATTCCTATTAGCTCATAAATCTCAGCCACTATTTGTACACGACCACGCGAAATCTTAGATTTGGACGAGAGAATTTGCAGCCACGAGGAGGAATATTTATTATAGTATTTAAGCAGTTACGGGTTGACCTTCAACAAAATTGGTGGCGTCATTTCTGGTGATTTCACTAACGCTACTAATTTTATTATCAAATGTGATACCATAGAATTTATCTGCAACTTGTAACATTTCCGATCTAAATGTAGTACAAATAAACTGAGCATTTGAGCTTAATTCATGAATCATTGATGCCACTGCAGTTCTATATTGAGTATCAAGGTTAGCATCAATTTCGTCAAACAAATAGAATGGAGCAGGATCACAACTTTGTATGGCAAGAATCAATGTAATTGCACATAAGGATTTCTGCCCTCCTGATAATTGTTCCACTCTTTGTTGTTCATCGTGTTTTGAATTGAAAGATACTGATATTGAAACTCCGACATAATCTTCAATAGTTTTATTATTGTTTGATTGGGTTTCCTCTTCTAAATCCTCTATTGAGGTTTGCATTACTAATTCTCCTTTACCACTTGGTACAAGTTTTTCAAAGATTTCACTGAAATTTTTAGCAACTTTCTTGAAGTTGTTGGTAATTGCATCATCTTTCTGCTGTTTCAAATTTTCAATCAACTGTTCAATAGAAACCCTTGATTCATCCAATTCTTTTCTTCTTTCCACCAAATCATTCTTTTTAGAATTAAACATATTATATTGTTCCATAGCTTTCTTATTGATATGATTGTATTGACTTAAGTCTTCATTTATCATATTCAATTGATTTAATAAGTCATCAGATTGTTGGTTTTCAAATTTTTCTACGTCAAAAGCATCTTCAGGCAAAACACCTATATCCCTTATTTTCTTGTTAATTTCATCTCTTCTACTAATTAAGATTGATTTCTTGTGTAAATTCTTTTCACTCACTTTGGCTAATTTCTCTAATTTATTGACCAACTTGACTTGAGATGAATTCTTCGATTCTAGCTCTTCCTCTTTCTCTGAAATTTGCTTGGTAAGTTCATCAAATTCAGAAGTTATTTCGTCTTTTTGCTGTCTAATAGACTTAATTTGACTATTCAATCTGAATAGCTCCCTTTCCAATTCACTAATCTCGAGATCATTCTTCTGTTTGATGAAATCACTTGACTGATTAAGAAGATTTTCTAAATGAGGTTTATAGTTGATATTGATTTTGGTCTCATATTTAGAAAGGGTAGTTTCAAGATTGCTTAATTTGGTTACAAGCTTATCAAGACTCTCTTCGTGTTTGCTAATTTCTATCTTCAACGATTTCATCAAATCGAGCTCTTCTTCATTCAATGTATTCTTGAAGTCAGATGAAAGTTCATTCTTATGTTGCTCCAAATAAGTTTCCAAATTTTGTTTCAAGCTAATCACTGATTCATGATTAGCACTTAACGAATCTAACTCTTGCTTATATTGGGCCTTTTTGTTTCTAAGATGAAGAATTTCTGTTTTGATCGGATTCAATGATAAAAGCTTCTCATCGAATGTTTTCTTCGCAAGTGACAAATCACTATTTACAGTAGTAAATTTCTGGTTAACCAAGTTCAAGTTCTCTTCAATAGCACTGATCTTGGTACTAATCTCGTTCAATTCATTTAATTTCTTATTCTTTGTTCTAATTGCGTCAATTCTAGAAGCCTTGTGGTCTCTAAAACCACCACTTATAGCCCCCTTTGTGTCAACTCTATCTCCATCTAATGTGATTGCCACAAGATTATATTCTTTAGATAGTTCTGCTCCTTTCGAAAGCTCACTGCAAACAATAGTTCTGCTGAATACATGTTCAATGGCCTTTGTAATTCTTGAATCAGTGAATTTTATCTTCTTAATCAAGGGCACACACTGGTGGGATGAGTCTGGGTATTCATAGGCCTGTGTGTTCAACCTATTAACAGGCATGAAAGTAACCCTTCCAATCTTATTACGAACAAGCTCTTCCATTATTGTAGAAGCTGTTTCGTCCGTATCCACGACAACATGAAACAACGAGTTTCCGGCTATTACTTCCACTGCTGTTTTGTATTTGTCATTAACATTGAATAAATTCACTAAAGGTCCAAATACTTTATCCTGTAATCCAAGCCTATTAGTGATCTCTTCTACAGCCCTTAAACCCTGGTTCTGTAATCTATCCATAGTTTGGTTTACCAATGTGTTTGCGTTGTTCAAGTCATTAGTAATTGAGTCATGGACACTCTTAGCCCTTATTTCTTCTCTCCATAATGCTTTTCTTTCGTCACTCACGTTGTTTATTTCAAGTTTCAAATTGTTAATTCTCTGTTGGACATCATTCAATTCATCTTGAAATGAACTATTGTTAAGAGTTTCATCCAACTCATTTTCTTTTTGTTCTATTTCCAATATTTCTTCCCTTCTAGTCGTGATTTGGTTGTCCAACCGTGAAATTTCTACTTCCTTGGTTTTATGATCTTTTGATAACTTCGTGATTTCCTTCTTTAACCACGCATCTCTTTGAGTTTTAGAATTAAAATTAGATAATCTGGTTTGCTTGGAGAATAAAGCTCTTTGTTTAGTTGAAAGATCTATTAATTTGGACTTTACAGTGAATTCCTGTTCCCGAACTTCTTCCAACTCTGGCTTTGTGTTTGCAATTTTTTCTTCTGTTTCCTCGATTAGCTTTTTATAATGCAAGATTTGTTCCTCTGTTGATTTCTTATTATTGTTTGAACTAGAGCTTTCTTCTTTTAGTTCTTCCAATTTCACTTCTTTGGTTGAAACATCAGTTAGCATTTGTTGATATAAAATTTTGCTTTGATCTTTCTCGAGATTCACTAACTTCAAATCATTCTTCAAATTGGTTATTTCATCTATTAACTGCTTGATTTCCTTTTCATTCTTTTCCAAAACCTTCACGTCGTCACTGGACTTCTCTAAGTGATCTTGATGTTTAGCTTCAATTTTCTCAAGTTCGAAGTTCAAGTCGTTTAGTTCTCTATCATAAAGATTGAATTCCAATATTCTCTTATTTTTATCTAGTTCCTGGAAATTTCTTAAGTCGTCACTTTCTACTTGAAGATCAGCTAATCTTTCACATATAGAATTCAATGCTTCATCTATTCTTGATCTCTTCATATTAGAATGCTCCATTTCTTTTAAAGATTCTTTAAGTTTAACTTCGAATACTTTAGCTCCACTAACATCTTTCAATAAATTCAATCTTTCACTATCTTTTGAGTTCGTCAATGCGGTGATTTTACCCTGAGGTACAATATAATATGGATTGGATCTAGAAAATCCAGCACTTTCTAATAAATTCATAATATCAGATCTTGTAGCTGATTTCCCATCAAGAGAATAATCATCTTTCTTTAAACCAATGGTTCTCCGTATTGAAACTTCATCTTTATTCACAGGAACACGCCTATCTGTATTATCAAACGTGATTTCAACATAAGCAGACATGACGGTTCCAGAACCTTCATGAATTAGCCCTTGTCTTTCCTCCCTAGACATATGAGTATACGCATCTGACAACACGAATCTTACAGCGGCAAAAAAGTTGGATTTCCCAGACCCATTACGACCAACCACGATGTTGAAATTAGGAGATATCACATCGATCACCGTCTTATTCTTATAGGTTTTAAACCCTTGAATGGTGATCTGTTTTATATGCATTTGAAGGTATTTATCACTCTATAAAATATTTAGACGCGTATGCTGCGAAATGGGTCCGAGTAGCGCACGCCCAAAAAAGGCTGCAAAAAATGTAAGGGCATGTTTATGGATAAGTATTGCCAAGGGAGTCTTTCATGGACCCGTAACTTATGGAGGAGCTCCAGGGTTTGTCTTGTGGGGTGTACTTAATTGGAGGAACTTTAAACGGTAGCCGAACTGGTTGGAAATCTTTTGCAAAATTGGTGCCATACAGAGGTTTCATTTGACGACTTGGCGATTCGGGCGTTATTAATATACCAAGCTCGAAGCTTGATACAGTATACTTGTTGACATCATACCAGGCACCAAATCCTTTACCTCCTCCCCATGCTTGTTTGGAGAGATTGTGACTCCCCATAAAGACCCACTTAAGTGTTTTGAAATCATCTGAGTTATCTGCCATATAAAGCTTGACATGAGGAGGATTTGTATCTCTTCCACTTATTCCTTCACTACTCCATCTACTTAGGTAGGGCTCAATGTTTTGCTTATACTGATTAACTAATTTTTTATGTCCTGTGTATCTTAAATGTATCAGACCCCCTGCTCCAAAACCTATAGGGCTTGAAGCTATTTCCTTTGCAGTTGGAAACACTAACCAAGGTTTATAGTCATTCTTATTTTGATGTTCCACACAAGGTATTTTACCTGGTGGTAGAACCTTTTTGGTTCCTATAATTATGGGACATAATAGATGGGTGAATAAAGAACTAGTGTTATCACTCTTATTCATGAGTGGAGACGCTATAGATGATACTTGAGCCAAAATATTCAATGTTCCTGTATTATTTCTGGTGAAACATTCCCTTTTCTTTAAAACTTGGAAGAGTTTACCGTACCCATATACCTCTGATTGATTCATATTATAGTCTCCCGGAGCGGATGCCACAAGGTCTACTTTTATCAGATCAAAGTTGAAGTTCTCCAATTGACTCAGAAGCTGTGTAAGTTTTGTAGATTCATACTTGAGAAGATATTTCGTTAGATCTGCCTGGAAAGTCTTACCTTGTTCTTTCTGGGTGGAACCAGGAGGTATTCTTCCGGATCTCCAGATCATCTGGGTTAATATAAAGTCTACTTTGGTGAAATTAGAAGTCATTATTATAACTTCTAAAGTACTATCTTCGAATAAATTTATCATCATTTTGGTGTGGTGAGTTCCATACGGAGGTAGTTTTGCAACCACTTCATCCACATTTACCAAGGGGTTACCAGACTCTTTCCTATAGTCATCTAACATATGATCTCCAGTTATAAAAGTAATTTCTCCCTTAGATTTCTTGAATTTGGGTGATAAAAGGCTGAAAAAAAGCTCTAAATCTATCATAAAATTAAACTGAAACGTCTTCTTGAGGGAAGGATCTCCCAAAATGCTGTGTAAGGAAACGGAATCCATATTTCCTTCATCTGGTGCTCCCATTCCATATAATAGCAGGATTTGAGAGGCGTGAGAGGTATTTCCCACAGTTTTGGGTCTCTTATCACTTGAATGAGTTCCCATTGTAGACCCATCAAAATCGACAAGATTCGCCGGACTCTCCTCTTCGCTATCGGATATCACCACCACTTCGGTCTGTGGTTCTATGGTCCGCTTCTTCAGGCCTAATTGAGCCCAGTGATGGGCGGCAGCTCGTGCTGCTTCGGACTTGGCCATAGTTATAAAACGCGATTGAGCAGGCTTCCTGTTGAGAGCAAAACACTAAGAGAAAGAGATACTTAAAGACGTTCAAGTTCTATGATGTACAATAATGTTGGTCTTAACTAAGTTGTCTTCCATATCTTGGAAGCAAAATGCTTGACGAATGCTAAGGGATCTTCGATTTTTCCGTCGTCTGGGATTTCCACTTCAGAAGCAAATGATTTCTTTGGCAACACCAATATGTCCGAAACCAACTTTGGAATGGTTAAATCGGTGAAATCTCTCCAAGTGATTTGGTTATAGATCGAAGATTTGATGTAATCATTAAAGTATCCCAAGATCACATCGGTCCATACACCAGATCCAGTCCATTTAAGGATCTCGAGTTGTTTTTCATTGGAGTTACCAAGAAGTTCTAACGATTCTAATCTTTCTCTGTGAAGAGTTTCTTCGACTATAACACTAATTATTTCTCTTAGTATAGGATGACCAGGTTTGGCTTGTATTATGAATTGACCAAACTGTAATCTTCTATGGAAATTCTTTACCCAATTTTTGTTCTTTGAATCAACTTCGATGGCAATTATTATTCCCAATTCATTTGGACTGACATTCTCGGGTATCCAATTAGGGATAGGTTGTAAAGGATATGTATCTATATCAGCATAAATTCCACCTTTAGCAAATAAAATCAAATATCTAAAGAAATCCATCTTCAAAATCACTTCTGGCATTAATTCATAAGCTCTTATAATTTCAGGTATTGAAGCATACAAGTGTTTAATCATAGAATAAGACGTATCATCATTAAATAATTCATGAACAAATCCAGGATTTTTAACAGCCCATTGGGTTTCTCCTTGTCTATAGAGCTGATTAAACCTTTCATCGTTGAGACCGTGTTTCCATGTCTGCCAAATATAAGCTGGGAACTTTATTGATGAATCATAAGGTACAAAATTGATTAATTTCTCTCTTAAGGATGCCTCTGAGTTGGTCAATTGTTTCTGATTAAGCTGTTGTAATTTCTCCAAAATCAACTGATTTTGATGCTCTAAGTTGGTTAATCTTTCTTCTTGTTTGGATAACAACTGCTTGTTCATCTTGGTAATCTTATTCAAGAGTTCATCCTGCTTAATATTGTTTTGATTAGATATTAATTTGGTAATACCTAATAAATTCTCGTTGGAAATATTGGATATGACTCCTTTATTATTCGTTAAAAATATTTTTCCACTAACAAGTATCATTATGGTTACAACCACAAAGATGATTATACCTCTTCTCCTATTGTTGTTTATCTTCATGGCGTAAAGATGATTTGGGATCAAGCCTCAAATTTCGTCAAATATTTTTAGAAGTATCGCGAGTGAAATTGATGAGGTCTGGGCCCCTCTGGGAGGCTTTTAAGTGGTGTAATGGTTGGATTTGTGGATATTTTGGTGTTTGTTGATCTGCTGTGGGAGGTTTGTTTGTGGTTGGAAAGGTTTGGTAACTTTCTATGGCGATTTTGGTACTCGTGGGAGAGAGTGGTGCGTATACCATTAAACTGGATGATAAACGGCTGATACTGGTTCAATTGATTGGGGTCCAAATAAGCTTATATTCGACCGTAGTATAGTTAAATATGTCTTTTATTCACTTACTGAACATCAGATACTAGGAGGCCCTGGATCTTGAGTTCTCTAGCTTATATTATTTGGATAGAAATTTAGGTCTGGGTCTCTTGTGGAAACTAACTACGGGTGTTCGGGCCTGAGGTAAAAGTATCTAAAAATACCTGTTCTTCTCCGTCATCGCTGTCATAGAGAGCCTTCATCACTTACCATCTATCTAAACGACTAAAATCCTCAATTATACCCAAATAATCCTCGCTTCTTTCCCCCACTAATTTCTTACTGCGCGATCAGTTTAATTCGAAATGCCATCCACTAGTTTATTTGGAGGAGCAATTACCTGTAACTTACCGAGTCATTTGGTGAATGTTTCAGAGTTTCGAGATGTTCCAGATAATCAGGAAGTGTTTTTGGTTGAAAAAGGAGACAGTTTCAAGCAAGATAAGTCGATAATTATCGAATTACTCGAGAGCCCATCGGGAGATATACAAACAGTATTGAAGACACATTTAAGCGATGTATTAGAGGTTGAAATTAGCCAAATAGAACAAGATTTAAAGGAGAATGAAGTTGATTCAGTTCCTTTCATCCAAAATAAGAGCCAATTGGGAGAAACTTACTTCACCATTTATAAATCCTCAAGGGTTATACTACTTCTTTCACTTATAAGAGTCAAACCAGTTGAAACAGATATATTAATAAGTTTTTTCATTGATCTAAATAATCCAGATTATAAGACACTTATGGATAAAAACCTTAAACAAATATTTGAAAATTATAATTCATCACCCATAAAATGGGACTCCGATATCGTGCAAGATGCTGCAACATCATTCAAGATCGAGAACTGGAATTTATTCGGATGATAAATGGGTAAGATATGGAAGTATTTGAAACATTCTACCCAATGCATAAGACCCCACGGTTACTAAGAATATATTAAACATATTGAATAATACACTTTCATATTCATTTAAAACTGGCAAAGGAGTATTATAATAATAATATTGGTATGCTTTTTTAACGGTTAGCATTTGTTAATTTTCAAGTGATTAACACATCCTTTATAGTATTTCTGCAATGCATAACTCTACAGAACAGGCAACACCCGTCTTGTAGGCCAATATCCGATATTGCCGTTCCTATATCCGTTACTCTATTTTAACCAAGGTGTGCATACTGAACATGTTTAAACCGTAAATTCCAGTACCAAGTCATAACTTTAACCCAGGTTAAGAGCATTTAGTATTCCGTGCTTACCCAACTAATATGTTTAGGTAAATGTCTCAGGTTATGTAAGACAGCCATTTATGGAAAGCAGGCTACAGGTAACACCGTTAGCCATTTATAGAAGTAACACTTAAGCCATTTATGGAAGTTCGGCTGACTCAATTATTGACGCTGCCCGATAAGCCGTTCACATCTGAATCCCGGATTACGTCTAATTGTTTGATTGCTAGGTTGACAGGACAGCGTGGGGTGACAAATAGGGTTGAAAGCTAATTAGGCTTCCGGTTAAATCCAATTATGTGACCTAATTAGGTAATGATCATTCTAGATCCATAATTAATAGAAATAGATTCAATTCCCAGTTTTCCCGTCATATTTATAGAATTGTAATTATCATATACAAACAAAGACAAATTTGTTCTCGACACTAACTCCCTGCCAATTGAAAATGTGGAAGTATGTTGGTATTTACTATTTTGACGTATCTTGCGTGGGAATACACAAAATCTACCTCGCGAAACGCTCAATCACCATAAAAAACAAACTCGAATCAATTATTCCATGTCGTCCTTAGAAAAAAAGATCAGAAAGTTCTTACAAGGACCCAGAAAAGGGGAAGCATTTGAATTAAGAAATGGATTGGTTAGTCAATTTAAACATGAACGAAAAGATGCAATTCAACGAGTTATTCAAGCCATGACATTAGGTAAAGATGTGTCGTCGTTATTTCCTGATGTATTAAAAAACATTGCCACTTATGATTTAGAACAGAAGAAATTAGTATATCTTTATCTTATGAATTATGCCAAAACACACCCTGAATTATGTATTTTGGCGGTAAATACATTTGTTCAAGATACTGAAGATCCAAATCCATTAATAAGGGCATTAGCGATTAGAACCATGGGATGTATAAGAGTTCAAAAGATGATTGATTATATGGAATTACCTCTTCAAAGGACTTTAGAAGATGAAAATCCTTATGTTAGAAAGACGGCTGCAATTGCGGTGGCCAAGCTATTTAATTTAAATCCTAAAATGTGTATTGAATTTGGCTTTCTTGATACATTAAAGAAATTAGTTAATGATCCAAATCCATCGGTTGTATCCAATGCATTGAATTCCCTTTATGAGATAAATGATATGTATTCAAATTCAGATTTATCCAAAGAATTGGACCTTAATATATTGGTTCTTAATTATGATCTAATCAAAAATTTGTTGATTTGTCTTAATGAGTGTACTGAATGGGGTAGAATCACCATTTTAAAGTGTTTAAATGATTATACCAGTGAAAATATAGAACAAGCAAATCACATTATAGAAAGAGTAATCCCACAATTGCAACATATCAATCCTGCTATAGTTTTATCCTCAATTAAAACAGTCTTGAAACATTTCAGTATATTACAACCAGCATCCCAACAAGTAATCTTGAAGAAATTATCTAGTCCTTTGGTGTCATTAATTTCAAATCCAATCCCAGAAGCTCAATACGTGGGATTGAAAAATATTCGGATCATTTTAGAAAAGTACCCAACCATTTTGTCAAAAGAATTACGAGTTTTTTTCATCAAATACAGTGATCCATTATACCTCAAATTAGAGAAATTAGATATCATGATAAGAATCTGTAACGAGAGTAATTTCAATCTTTTGTTGAATGAATTAAAAGAATATTCAATGGAATTTGAACCATCTTTAATCTCCAAATCTATTAAATCCATTGGCTCAATTGCTATCAAACTTCCAAACAGTATAATCAAGTGTATTAATTTGATTATCGAATTGATTGATTTGAAAGGTGATGAGTTAATAATTGACGAATCTGTCAGTGTATTGATCATGATTCTTAGAAAGTACCCTGGTAAAAATGATTTGATAACGCTTGTTCTACCAGTAATTTCAAATAACTTTTCAAACTTGTCTACTTTAAGTAATTCATTCAATGATTTCATCTGGTTATTAGGTGAATATCCATTATACTTCACCAACTTAAATAAATTGTTGACAGAAATTTTCCAAGAGTTCAACGACCTTTCGAATCAATTCAAATTGACTTGGTTGAACACCATTATTAAAATAAATTTAAATTCGGCTGTCAAACAAGATTATTCAAAGTTATTACAAGAAACCTTGACTAATATTACTGAGAATGATGAAGATGTTGATTTGAGAGACAGAGCATATATCTATTGGAGATTATTGTCCAACCCAGATCAAGAGTTATCGAAGAAAATTATATTAAACAAATTACCACCCATTGATTCGTCTATTGAAGTATACAATCCAATAATTTTGAATGAGTTAATTAATGAATTGTCAACTTTATCGTCTATATATGGTAAGCCAAGTTATACATTTATTTCAAATCATTCAATGGCAAACTTCAAAACATTGAACATCGAAGAATTAAAGGCCCAGGCTAAACAAGACATCATTGATAATGTTAAGGATGAAAACTTGTTGGACTTTGATGACGATGGGGAAATTGGCTCGAGTGAAACCCCATCAAACGGTAATGACTTACTTAATGAGTTGAATGATTTATTCAGTAATACCGCCACTCAAACTACTCCAAGCACTACAAGCACACAAGGTAATACTGATGATATATTGAATCTTTTCAATCAATTAAATGTGGGATCACTGTCCGCATCCACCAATTCACCCATGTCCACACCTCAACCTCAGACATACTCCTCCAACACATCTAGTTCCGTACACAACGATTTATTAGATTTATTTTAAATGTCATTTATCAAACTGTCCATTATTTCATTCAACAATGTAGGTTTGTCATCTCTTATATTATTTGATTCAACTGTTGGATCATCTATAGGTTCAGTAAAGTTAGCTAGTTCAACGACTTTCTTCTTAATTTCTGCCATTTTTGTATCTATTTCACTTATTGAGTGACGTTTATCATTGATTCTCTTTTGTAAAAGCATTATTAAAGATTCTCGACTTTGATGAGGTCGATAACTATTAAGAATATGATTTATATTGATTAAAATGATCTTTAAATCCTCAATTTTTAAGTGGAATTCACTTGGATTTACATGCATAACTCCAAATAATTCAATGAAATTAACCAATAATGATTTAATCAATTTATGTAATTGTTGAATCTTATTAGAACTATTACTCTCGAGACCTTCTTCATCTTCATAAAGTTGACGATATCCCATATCACTTAACTTGGGTAATTTATCTTCAAACGACCATATATTACCATATCCTCTATAATGAGTACCTGACGGTTGTTCAGGTGGTTCGAATAACTTATTTTGTCCTTCAATTGGTTCATTATTAGATTTTATTTCATTAAATTTATCAAGATTCTCCTGGGTAAAATACTTATAGAATACTGGAGGTGGCGGATATAATGCCGATATTAAATCTTCTGACATACTTTTTGGCTGAGTGATCAGTATTTTTCTTTGTTAAGTGATGAGTACTTTGCTTTGTTAAGTGATCAGTTATACCTTTCTGGTCGCGAAAGAAATAATTAATAATACTGACATGAGTGAAGATCATATGGATGTCGATACTTGTAAGTACACCCAAAACAATAGGAAAGATGAAATTAAACTAACAATTGTAGTGCCTGAAGTAGAACAATCCGAACCCAAAACGAAACAAAGGTTTGAAGTGAAAAAATGGACTGCAGTTGCGTTTTGGTCTTGGGATATTGTGGTTGATAACTGTGCAATTTGCCGTAATCACTTAATGGAACCATGTATAGATTGTCAAGGAGATTTACATGATAAAACTATAGATTGTAAAGCTGCTTGGGGTCAATGTAATCATGCATTCCATACCCATTGTATTACCAGATGGTTAAAAACAAGACAAGTTTGTCCTTTGGATAGTACTGAATGGGTATTCCAAAAATTTGGGAAATAGGCCTTAGAGTTAAATGGTGATTAGGGTAATGATATAATTATGATATTATAAATACATAAAGAATATTTTATGGCTCTCTTTCGAAAACTCCTAGTGTTACAATTTCTGAACATTTATGTTTTAAAGTGTCCAAAGCAGTTTTAATGTTTTCGTCCGTTAAATAGTTCCCAATCATTTCAACGAAGAATGCATAATGCCAATTTTTCTCCTGTGAAGGTCTAGAATTTATGGTTATTAAATTGACATTGTTTTGTTGGAAAACCATTAAAGTTGAACATAATGATCCCGGTTCTTGATCTTGATTCACGGTGAAAATTATTGAAGTGATATATTTTGAATCATTTGATTTCTTGGGTAATTGAGTCTCTGATAGAATCAAAAATCTTGTGGTATTCCCCCTATTATCTTCAATATTTGATTTAATTATTGGTAAATTATATAACTTTGAACACATTGAAGATGATATACAAGCAACTCCTTTTTCCGGTGTTAATTTAACAACTTCTGCTGCCTTTGATGTGGAAGAAGTATCAATCTTGGTAACATTACTTGATAAAGAAGATAAAAATCCCGTTACTTGACCCCAAACTTGAGGATGTGAATAAATTTTAGTAATATTATTGACGTCTAATTCTTCCGACAATAAATTATGATGAATTGAAACAAATTGCTCTCCAACAATTTTAAATTTTGGACTTTTATGCATATACCAATCTCTTATTAAATCATAAGTAAAAATTACTTGACCATTTGTACTATTTTCAAATGGAACTACGGAGAAATCAACTTCTCCCGTATCAACAGAGTTGAAACAATCTCCTATACTTTTTTGGGGTAAAATATCAACTTCTTCACCAAATTCTTGTAATACTGCCTGTTTAATTAGTATGAATACTCTGAATAATCCTTAATCATTACATACTTGATGAGTATACGTTCCTTTAGGTCCTAAAAATGCTACTTTAACCATAATAATTCAATTTTACAACTAAAACAAATGTGCGGATTTATCAAGATATTGTAAATTCAGTAACAATAAGATGAACTCATTTTATTGCAATTGAATTCACAATAATCAAGAGGAAACAAAGAAAGGTTATAAAAATCTTACCAGAGAATTCTTTTCCAGAGAAAAGAAGGTAAGAAGAAAATTTATAACCCTAATCTCATCGCTTTCTACAATGTGAATCGTTGGTGGCTCTTTATTCTAGGGAGCTCTAATAACAAATCCACGATAAAACTGAGACAGGGGATTAACCTAATAATTTTTTAAACCATATTGACAAAAAAAACTATAAACACCCTGAGGAAATATACAAAAAATTAAAGGAATTTAAATCATCTCTTTTATTGATAATATTAAAAAATGATATTGGATGTAAATTAGATTTCTTCAACAACAGTTCCTCTTTCAGATACATAGATACCATCCAAGAATTTACGGATATCCTTGTTTCTGACCAAACACATTTGTTGGATAGCAGCAGCATTTTGGGAAACATCTTCTAAAGAGTTACCAGTTAAGACTAATTCATCTTTTTGAGTGGTAGATTGAGTAACTTCAACACCATCAACAACCTTAACCTTTCTAACTCTCTTTTCACCTAAGAAATTTCTGATTTCAACGTATTTTTGACCATCTTCTTCAATAACATTAACGTTAATTGGGAAATGCGCATAAACGTATCTCATCTTGTACTTGTAACCTTTGGTAACACCAGTAATTAAGTTGGAAATTAAAGATTTAACAGTTCTTAAAGCAGCAACGTGTTTTCTGTCACCATTGTGAACAATAATTTTAATTTGCTTGTTGTTAATTTTTTTGAAAGTAACATCAATGTGCTTTAAGTCCTTGTGTAAAACACCTCTTGGACCAGTAACTTTGATGCTTCTGGCTTTGATTTCCAAGTTAACACCTTCTGGGACTTCTAAAACTTGTTCAGTGTGGACGAATTTCATCTTTAATTAAAACTGTTGAATGAAGAAGAAAAAAAAGAAGAGAAAATTTTTCACTTTATATTGGTTTCCGTACTGAGGAAAAATTTTCAACTTTCGTGCGCGGCACATTTTTTGCACAATTACCAGTGTGTGGAAGGCATGGTCTCAAGTTTACGCGCACAGTGAGTTTATATTATCATATAAAAGGCTGCAAAAAGTTTATTCTAATCTAATCTTCTTCTTGTTCATCTAATGTTTTAAAAATCATTCTTTCACTATTCTTTGGGAATTCAATACCATTTTCAAGTAATTTAGTAAAAGCTTTAGAGAAGTCACTGAAAAATAAATCTTGATCTTGGGCATACATCTTGACATATTTAACAAAATAAGATTCTTCCTTTAAAGCCATATCAGTTGGTAACATCATAAATGATTTGGTTTCACTATCTTCATATTGTTTTTTACCATTCCAATCTCTAACATACCAATCACCTAATAATCTTACATAAAAATCGTTTGTAAACATATTAAAAGAAGGACCCCAAGGACCATCATAACCAGAATATTGTGGATGACATTTACCTAAACAATGAGCTCCAATTAAAGCAACGGTTTCCCTTTCATTAAATCCCATTCTAGCAAATAAATTCTTGACGTACTTACCATCTTTAGAAGCATCGGGCAAATTACCATTTGGTGGAATCTTAGATTTATCTAAAGAATCTTTTCTACCACCTCTCCATTCAATCTTTGGACCACCTGATTCTTGAACTGCCACAACACCTCCTAAAGTCCATAAATCACCACGAGAAATCCATGGGTAAGCGTCTTTAAATTCTGCTAAAAAATCTCTACCAACTTCTAAACCAGCATTTTCAGGATCAGATGATTCAGGTGAATAAAGCATTGAACCTCCATAAGATCCATATAATTTTTTCTTCCCATCAAATGTACCCGATGTATGCCATGCTAATCTACATAATAACCCATATCTACCAGCCCCTCCATCTGCATCATCTTGATCTCTTACTTTCTCTGCAATTGAATTATAAACATTTTGATAATCTTTATAAGAGATTCCACTAGGAATTTCTGCTAAAGGAAATCCCGCTAATAAAGGAGTTTTGTTATCGTTTTTATTGTATAAATATAATCCAGCCCCTCCAGTTAAAACTCCAGCTGCTAAAATATATTTATTAAATCTGAAGGTTTTTTGAAAGCCTTTACCAATTGCTTTATTTAAAGTGATAGTAGACATTTTGATTGTTTTATAAGTTGGTAAATTTCGTCCATTATATATGGAGGACCGACCCAGGAGGAGAACGAGCGGAGATAAGTGAAATTGGCCCAGACCCTATAAGCTTAGAAATTATTAGCCATATGATTAGTAACACGAAATATTGTCCAAATTAACGGGAAATTTATAGATTGAAGTGGATTTTTATATTGGAAATTTGGAGTTTACTTAATTATAATTTAATTTCGTAATATAAGCCTTGTTGGGGTGTTTATCTCGTATATTCTGGTTTTGACAGTTCTTTTCTGAGTAATCAGCCGATTTTGATTGGGCCGTCTGTGTGTGCCCCGACCAAAAATATTAACATAATCTATTATTTTACACAATCTACAAATTGTTGACAAACTCTTCTATAGTGGTTGCATCTTGATAAATCCATGAACCTTCTTCATTGTAAGTCTTGGCGTTTGAACACATTGTTTTCAAATCTTCTTTAAAGGCGTCCAAATTGAAGTACTTATTCGCCTTGAGATTTTTGGAAATTTGGTTGGTGGACACTGGTTTTTTAATGATTTGGTAGTAGTCAGGATACAATTTCCTGGAAGGTAATTTTTCAAATACTTCAACCAATTTATGACCATCTTCTCCTACTAATTCTTCCAATTGACTTAAAATCTTAGTACCCTCAAGCATGATTGGATTTTCTTGTTCCATTGGCAATTCAAATTCTTCATCTTCTTCTTCATTATTAGCTGGGGTAGCAGATCTACGGGATCTCTTCCGTCTTGAAGTAGGGACTTCTTCTTCCTCTTCTTCATCCTCTTCTTCTTCGATACCTTCGAGCAACAGGTCTTCATAGATCATATTACCGTTTTCTCTCTCGTCGGCTTCAAACTCTTCTAAAGTTTTACCAGAGCTAAGTGCTCTAGTTCTTCTTCTCTTGAATGCTCTTGCCTCCTTTCTTCTGATTGCATCTTCCACAGAATCTTCATCATCATCCATAGCCATTAACCACTGCTCTTCTGTCAAACCATCGTCGTACTTGACCTTTCTCTTGACTCTCATTTTACTCAATTCTTTGGTGTCCTTTTCAAAGTGATGACTGATATCCTCAGTGAAAATTGAAGGTAATTCATCTTCTGGGATCAATCTCGTAGTAACATGTGACTCTTTTTCCCTTTTCTTTCTTTCGACATCCATTGCATCGAACAATTCCTTTTCTTTCTCAGATCTAGCCAAGATCTCATTAATCTCATCATCATCCAAGGTCTTGTCCTCAGGATCTTCTTTGGATGCATCTGCTTCCAAAAGTTTCTTTAAGAATTGTTCTTGCTCTTCAGCAGTCGATTTGTTATCGAACTTACCAGCCTGAATAACTTTACCATCAATGTCCAATTTTTGATGTGCTCTTTCTAAAATGACTTCTTCAACAGAATCGTTTGTAATTAATCTCAAAATTCTAACTTCATTCTTTTGACCAATTCTATGAGCTCTGTCTTGAGCTTGTAAATCTTGATGTGGATTCCAATCGGTATCAAAAATAATAACCGTATCAGCAGTTTGTAAATTCAAACCCAACCCACCAGCTCTGGTGGATAACAAGAAACAGAAATATTCGGAATTAGGAGCGTTGAAGTCCTTCAACATATCTTGTCTATCTTCCGCTTTGGTACTACCATCCAATCTCAAATATTTCATATCTCTCCATCTTAAGAAGTCCTCCATGATATCCATCACTTGAGTCATTTGGAAAAACATCAATACTCTGTGTCCAGTTGCTTTGAACTTAGGTAAAACACGATCCAATAATTCAAACTTACCCGAAGTTCTCCAAATTAAATCATTAGTTAACCTAGAGCTGTTCAAAACCATTTCTACCTCTTCAAAGACGAAAGGATGGTTACAAATCTTTCTCAATTGCATAATTTTATTATTCAAACCTTTAATACCACTCTTTGAAGCACCAACATCACTACCCACAAACAACGCGTTATGTTTCAACATCTGTTGGTATAAGACATATTGTAACCCGGATAAGTTACATTTCAAGACTTTTTCAACTTTATCTGGCAAGTCTTTTTCCACATCTTTTTTCAATCTTCTCAAAAGGAAAGGTCTCAAAACTTTATGCAATCTTCTGATAACCAATAAACTCTCTTCTTCAGATAAGTCTATCCTTTCTTGGTTACCAGTGTTTGCAAATGGAGTATTGAACCATTCATCAAAAGATTTAGCAGAATTGAAAATTTTTGGTAAAACGAAATTCAACAAAGCCCATAATTCAGGTAAATTGTTTTGCAATGGCGTACCAGTTAAAATTAATCTATTTTTAGTCTTGTAGTAAGTTCTCAAAGTCTGAGATAATTTGGATTCAGAGTTTTTCATTCTATGACCTTCATCAATAATCATATGACTGTAATCAAACTTACTCAAGATAGGTCTTTCTCTGATAATATACTCATAGGTGGTCAAAAGAACTTGGAAGTCACCCATTCTAACTCTTGGTTGTAATTCACGTCTTTGATTCTGAGAACCTTTGTAAACTATGGTGTTTACAGTTGGTGCCCACTTCTCAAATTCTAAGGTCCAATTGGTGATAGTAGATAATGGAACAATGACCAAGAATTTGTCTTCATGTTTCTTTTCGATAAGATATGTGATAAGAGAGATGGATTGAATTGTTTTACCCAATCCCATCTCATCTGCCAAAATACCATTCAATTTGTTATTGTACAAAGACACCATCCATTGTAAACCTTTTAATTGGTATTCTTTTAACTGACCTCCAACTAAGATTGTAGGTTGTGCTTTAACATCTTCTTTTATTCTATGAGCCACTTGATAGTAATCAATTTTTTCTCTTAAGTCATCTGGATCATCACCCGTTGGTTTTTCAGCTCCTTCTTCCAATGGGATGTCAGCACCCAGTTCAACTTGTTGAACTTTCACAGCTTGTGCTAAAGAATCCAAAAATTGATTGGTTTGCTTCAATAAGTGAGTAAGTCTATGATCTTTTGTCTCATCTAACAATTTCATATAAGCTTCTTCATCATTAGCCTTCAATGCCTGCAAACGCTGTTTAGCAGTTTTTTCTAACTTCTTTGATTCATCTTTTTCGATAAGACTATGGAATGAATTGATATTTTTGATAATATGTTGTCTCTTATTGTATTTGGACGTTCTTTGACCTGAGACTTCCTCCACTAACTCTAAGGATTTCATTATCTTGGATAGCAAGAATTTTTGTTTCTCTTCATCTAACTCAGCTTTACGTCTTTCTTCCAACTTAATGGCAAGCTCTTCTGGATTAGTCACTTCGGTTTTTGGTCTTATATAATAAGATCTAATAGCTTGATGTATATAAGGGTTATTCACCAACAGTTCTTCTTTTATGTGAGCTTCGTTAGCAAGATAGTTTATCAAGTACTTTCTTAATTGTTTTTGTTTGGCCAAAACCTTTAAACCCTTCAATTCAATGAGAGATTCGATCTTTAAAGCGTCAAAGTTGTTTGAAGGATCTGCTGAATTGAATTTAAATGTACCTAAATTGGCAGGTAAATTTTCCAAGTCTTGAATTCTGTTTGCAATCTTAGAAGAAATCATTTCTTCAGTATAATAATTTCCCAACTTTTCAGACATTGGATTGTTTGAACCTAAAGGTTTACTGAGATTTATTCCCAAATCTTTTGCTTTCGCCACAAAATCATTATATTCCTTTTCATTGTTAAATAATTGATCAAAAATTTCATCTGGAGTTTCAGAAGACACTTTACTATCAGGAGTTAAAGAAATTTGGAAATTTTCTGGTAAATCAAGATCTTTTGATAACATTTGTAAACTAGTAATTTGTTCTTGTAATACTTTCACATCTATTTCAGTATCAAGTTTAAATTTACTCGAAATTTCATTATCAAATTTTAATGATTCTTCTTGATAAGATTCATATTGCTTTGAAATTTCAAATAGTATTTCTTCAATCTTTCTTTGGCCATCACGAGAAGAACTTAAGATTTTCTTTGTTGTAGCAAAATCATTTGATAAATTACCATCTGAAGGATTTTGAGAATCTTTGGCCTGTTTGGAAAGTAGATAATAGTCAACTAACAAGTCATTTAACTCCTTTTTAGTCTTGGGACGTTGATAATCTTTGACTTCCACTTGAACCTCATTGGCGGTTCCAACATTTGAACCTTCATTGATTCCATTCAAGTTTCCATTTGTATCACCATTTGAATAACTTGTGAGACCATTCATATTACCTCTACGCGCCAGTATATGCGTTGAATCTTCAAGTTGTTTTTTTTTACCACCCTGAAAATTTTCTGGTCGCGAAACCGTCACCCGCACGACTTGGAGTGGAAACGACCCGAAATCGCAAGTGGATGAGGCCATTTCGGTAGCAAGAGGAACTTAATTTGACTATAATGTTATTAAATAGAATCGGAATAATTTCAAAAAATGCCGTGGTGGGAATGAGAATGAGTTTACGGTCTAATAGTACCAAATCTATTGAAGGAATGAATTGGGTTGATTATTTTAATTTGAAGAAACAAAATAATAGGTTGAATATTGCATCATCAGTTGTAACAGGAGTTTTGGGAGGTGTAGCTACTTTGAGTTATTTGGGGAATGTTGAAATTGATATTGAAAAGCCAATTATGGGATTTGATCCATTTATGGTTTTGGGTGGAGCCGTTGTTTTAGGAGGAGGATTCGGATATTTACTTGGTCCATTTTTGGGAACTTCTTTATTTAATTTGTTTTATAGATCATCTTTAAAACAATTTCAAATTAAAGATCAGTTATTCTTACAAAGGATCAAGGCCAACAGAGTTGATCCTTCATCTCAGTCTTTTTCAAATCCCGTACCCGATTATTATGGGGAAAGAATTTATTCTTTAAATAATTACAAGCAATGGTTAAGAGATTGTAACGCTTTTAGAAGAAAATCAAAGGAATTTCTTTGAATGTATATACGTATTTAATACACTTAAATTTTTTAAGAATTCAGAATTTATATGTAAAACTTGTAAAAATCACAAAATTTGAATAGAATAGAATGGAAAATGAAAAATGGAAAATAGAAAAGATATAAAGGATGTGAAACAGTTAACTTAACAGTTAACTAATTATCAAACTCCTTTCGGATGAGAGATGACCTTCCACCCTCTAGTGTCTTCTATGGGTATAACTCTTCACTCTACAAGTGAATCAAATAATCAGCTGACCAAAGCCACGTGAAAAGTATGGGGCTTACGTAAAGAAACGACGTAAGCTTTCGGAGTTAGGATGGGAATAAACAAACGGTCAAACCTTCGAATCGGCCCCCGGTTTTCGATTCACAGCCGATCCTGGGTCTTCGAGCCAGTGAACTCCAAAGCTCTAAAACCCGTCCGTGGGTTGGGGTTGGGTAATTTTACCGCAAAGCTTAAGGTTTGGAATTTTTCCCCGTCACATTCTAAAATCCGTATTTGAAGTTGAAATACCCCAATAATCCCAACCCCAAAAGTCTTAGTCAGACTTTAAATGGAGGGGAGGTTTGCATGAGGTAATGTGCAAACTAAAATTAGACGTTAGATGGATTTCGGACTTAAGTTTAGAAAAACAGTCAAATTACATACGGTTTTAAGGTACCCTGTCATTTCTTGACTCCGAAATGGACATACAGTAGTGTCAAGAGCCTCATCAGTTTGGGGAGAGCCTAGGTTTATGATTCTGTAGTTTCGGTGTTTATATGATTGATTATGGGAGATGGAAGATAGAGTATTACTCAACGATTATTAAGTATATACAAAGAAAGTGGCTGCAAAAACATATTTTAGTAGAAGTAGTAGAGGTACATAAAGATTAGGCGCACACTCCAGGGACCATGTGTTTGGTACCAAGAATTTGTCAGCACATATAGGAGTATAGAAGCAAATTGGCCGAATCATTGGCCTGAACACGCGTGTAACTGGTGAACCAGTATATAGAAATGTAATTCCCACACCATTTAATCCAAACCAATGGAACATCAATATCTCTAACTCTCCAATCACTTCAACTACAACAACCACAACAAAGCGGACCCGCAACCGGGAACCAGTTGGTCCCGGAGTTCGTCTTGGCACCCTCCGACCACCCAAGAATTCAACCAATGGGCACCAAATGGTTGGTACCAGGTATTGCGTGCCCACACACGACCAAGAAAACCGGCTCGAATGAAAGACACACCGAAACTAATCACCGAAATAATTAGTGCAGGTCGGTTTGAGAAAAATCGACGTTTACTGGTTAACTAATTTGGGTCGTTTGTGGAGTCAAATATTAAATGGAGAAATGGAAGAACCCCCAAAATTGACTAAGATCTGGGGGTGGGGTTTAAACTATCAAACCACTTTTACAATGCCCCACCGGCGATTCGATAAATTAGTATTATTTTTAATATGATTACAAATAGTTGAAATCATTTCAGATTATGGAGTTTAGGTAACCCACAAAAAACGAGATAATTAAAAAAAACTCGGTATTGAAATTTCGTCCAATACTCCGAGATAAGGGACCGAATTATATACAAAGGTTGGTAATATCCAATAGATTTAAAGGTGTCTTAGTAGTAATTATCTAAAGGTTTAAAAGATGTTCTACCCGGTTTATCCATCCGATTTATCCTTTCAAATCAAATCACCTAGTTTATTATCACCCCGGAGTTTAGATAGTCCGACACGCTAGGTTCCGCATTTAGCACTGCTAATAAGGTTCTTTTGCTCTCGCACAGGATTCGGCAATAGCCACCAAAAATACTGTATACCAAACTTGGGGCTTCCCCTCATCGACCAAGATTATGTATAAAAAGCCAGTAAATTCCAAAAAATGAAGGATAATAATCAACATGTTTAAATCCGTTGGTAAAACTCTTGCAGTTTCTCAAAGATCTGTTGTTAATCAAATTAGATTAAACAGTTCTTTACCATTACACGTTCCAATTACATTACCAAATGGTATTTCTTATGAACAACCAACTGGTTTATTCATTAATAATGAATTTGTTTATCCAAAGGAAAAGGAAACTCTTGCTACTATTAGTCCTTCAACTGAAGAAGTTATTACTGAAGTTTATCATGGATCTGATTATGATGTTAATTTAGCAGTTGAAGCTGCTGATCATGCTTTTAAAAAAACTAGTTGGGCCACTGGTGATCCAATGGTTAGAACTAAAGCTTTATACAGATTAGCTGAATTATATGAAGAAAACAGTGAACTTTTAGCTTCAATTGAATCAATGGATAATGGTAAATGTATCTCAGATGCTAGAGGTGATATTCAATTGGCAGCTAATTGTCTTAGATCTGCTGCTGGTTGGGCTGATAAGATCAATGGTGATTTAATTGAAACTGGTGATTCTCACTTCAATTATGTCAGAAGAGAACCAATTGGTGTTTGTGGTCAAATTGTTGCTTGGAATTTCCCAGTCTTATTAATGACCTGGAAATTGGCTCCAGCTGCTGCCACTGGTAACACCATGGTTTTCAAATCTGCTGAAGCTACTCCATTATCTGCTTTATACGTTGCTAAATTATGTAAAGAAGCCGGTTTCCCAGCTGGTGTGGTTAATGTCGTTACTGGTTATGGTAAAACTGTTGGTAACAGTATTGTTACTCACGATAAAATTTCTAAAATTTCTTTCACTGGTTCAACTGCCGTTGGTAAACACATTATGAAATCTGCTGCTGATAGTTTAAAGAAAGTTACCTTAGAATTAGGTGGTAAATCTCCAAATATTATCTTTAAAGATGCTGATATTGAAGCTGCTGTTAGTAACATTATGACTGGTATTTTCTACAACACTGGTGAAGTTTGTTGTGCTGGTTCAAGGTTATACATTCACGAAGATGTTTATGATGAAGTTATTTCTACTTTAGTTAAGAGACTCGATTCCGTTAAAATTGGTGACCCATTCGATGATGCTACCACCATGGGTGCTCAAAACTCCAAGGCTCAATTCGACAAGATTTTGAAATATATTGATATTGGTAAAAACGAAGGTGCTAAAGTTCTTTCCGGTGGTGAAAGACATGGTTCTAAAGGTTACTTTGTTAAACCAACTGTTTTCGGTGAAGTTCACGAAGAAATGCAAATTGTCAGAGAAGAAATCTTTGGACCAGTTGTTACTGCTACCAAATTCTCCGATGTTGATCAAGTCATTGAATGGGCCAACAACTCTATCTACGGTTTAGCTGCTGGTATTCACTCCAAAGACTTAAACACCGTTATCAAGGTTGCCAACTCTGTTAAGGCTGGTACCGTCTGGTGTAACACCTATAATGATTTCAATGCCTCCGTTCCATTCGGTGGTTTCAAACAATCTGGTTTCGGTAGAGAAATGGGTAAAGATTCCTTAGATTCTTACACTCAACCAAAAGCCGTCAGAATGAAAATTATTTAAGTAGTTTAAGTATATCCTCAAAAAAATTCATGTTCTTTATTAAGGTGTAGAATTCTCTCGAGACACAGCAGTTGTCATAGTTAAAGCTATTTGTGGTACAAACAAACAACAGTTCCTAGTTAAAGCTGCTTGTGGTATAAATAACAAGTCCTCTCCATACAACCAACGGTCGCTCCAGTCCGAATGTTTCCAGTAGAGAGCAGTTTAGGCCAATTTCATTATCCGGGGAAAATGGCTGCAAATTTAATAGATAACCGGAATTCGAATATTACGAACATAATGGATATATCTATAATAGGAAACCTGTAAAACCGACGCTCGGGAGCTGTAATCTATAACTCGTATTTATGTAGTTCCGGTTATCATTGCTATTTACTCCTTATACTTTGAATTTTACGGTTAGAGTTCAGATCAGAATTTGAAAAATTCCCAAAATGAAGATTGAGTAGAGCTCCAAACTTGTAGTAATGGGGTGCTTCTGTTGAAATACAACCCTTTCTCCTTAGAGACACCAGTTCCTTCTGTGTAAGTCAAAAACTACCCCAATTAGATAATTTCCTGCCACTAAACCGGATAAATTATCATTACCCATATCTGGTTCCGTGTATCCAGATTCGCAACAAAACCCAAATGTGTCACATGATGTCGTGACTGCTTTTATTTTCTTGGCCGCGCCACGCCCCGGCATTTTTCAAAAAAATTTTCAACCGCACACATCCTACACTCAATTGTATAGAAAAAAGTTTTTCAGATTTAATTTTATCACATTAAGAAATATCATCAAAATGGTATGTTAACCCAGACTTTTATTATAGTTAAATAAGGAAAATTGACAGATAGAAGAACCATTTAAACAAAGTTAAGTGGAATTATCCCGAATGATTAAGAAGATTATCAAATGTATACACCAAATGATTCACGATACATATCCTTTAATTCAAAATTATCTAGACGCCCAACGATCAGAATATATTGATTCCAATCATTATTTCCTAGTGGAAGCCAACACCCAAACTCACCAATTTCCCAAAATTATATTGAATAATTGAACATTATACTAACATATTTTAGAGTGATTCAGTTACCATTAGAACTCGTAAGGTTATTTCAAACCCATTATTAGCCAGAAGACAATTCGTCATTGATGTCTTACACCCAAACAGAGCTAACGTCTCCAAAGATGAATTAAGAGAAAAATTAGCTGAAATTTACAAAACTGAAAAAGACGCTGTTTCAGTTTTCGGTTTCAGAACTCAATTTGGTGGTGGTAAATCTACCGGTTTTGGTTTAATCTACCAATCCGTTGCTGATGCCAAAAAATTCGAACCAGCTTACAGATTAGTCAGATACGGTTTAACCGAAAAAGCTGAAAAGCCTTCTAGACAACAAAGAAGACAAAAGAAGAACAGAGAAAAGAAAATCTTTGGTACTGCTAAAAAAGCTGCTAAAAAAGCTGCTAAGAGAAATGCTGATTAGTTTAATCAACACAATAATCATTAAATTATAAATAGGTATATTCCTTTTTATTGGGGGATAATCTTAATACGAAAAGTTCAATATATACTCCATGTAATATAAACTTAGAAATCGAAACTGTATAAATTATCTCACAAATCTCATCTCGCAGTAATTATGTCTGAGAGGAAGGCAATAAATAAGTATTATCCACCTGATTATGACCCTTCAAAAGTTCCAAAGATAAAGAAAAATCCTAAAGCGGCTATTAAGGTTAGATTAATGGCTCCTTTCTCCATGAGATGTGAGAAATGTCTGGAATATATCTCATCATCCCGTAAATTTAATGCTAGAAAGAGAGTAACAGATGAGAAATATCTTGAAGTAAAGATAATTCTGTTTGAAATTAGATGTCCCATTTGTAATAATAATATAATCTTTAAAACACATCCACAAAGTGGAGGTTTTACCCTTGTTCTGGGGGCTAAAAGGAATTTTGAACCCACAAATAAGGCTGCTGCTCCAGTACAAGAAACACCCGATGAAATCTTGAACAGATTAATAAAAGAGGACCAAGACGATAAAAGTTATCAAGAATTGAAGGAACATAGAAAGAAAAATCCTTTTTGGAAAAAAGATGGAGATAAAAATCAAGATATACATGAAAATCTTCATGATAAACTACAAGAACAACAGAGACAGCATGAGATTAATGAACATCTTCAGTTTTTACAGGCCAAATCCTCTCGGTTAGCAGATTTGGAGAAGAACTTCGAACGCAAACCAGTGGACCTGGAAGATAAGTTGATTTCCAGTGCATTTAGTAACTATAAAGAGCAAGTGAAGAGGAAAAGAGAAGAGGAACCTTCAGTTTCTACCAGTAAAAAGATCACAATTACCAAACTACCAGAGAAAAGTTTGCCGGTAAAGGTACAAGAGAAGAAGGTGTCGGCACTAGTGGAGTATTCATCTTCGGATGAAGAATAATCATGAATTTATGTATATTAGCCTAATTATAATAGAAATCATTCAACGTATTGGTAACAAATGCAGGTGGTTCTACTTGCAGGTGATACGTCTTTCTTATCTTAACCAACTGATTCACCAAAACATTAACTTCATTCTTGTCCATATCTTTACGACATAAGCAAATCCCTTTAACGTAATCCACCGAACAATAGTAGAAGGAACCAAGAATCTCATTTTCCCACATTAGAGGTATGAACTCCATAGGGTTTTCACATGTTCCCAAATCACCCAAGAACTCAATTGCTCTCAAACTGTTTAATAGGTAACTGGCATCTTTTCTGGTAAATAAGTGTTCCAATCCCTCATACAAAATCGTAACGTCTCTTCCCACTCCTTCACTAAACGATTTGAACTTTTTAACAGCAGTAGGATCAACTCTTTTTCCATCACCGTGTAGAATGTTTTCATACCCAATACGGATGTAGGATGCAATAAGAGTATCCAATAAAACATTGAAAGTTACCAGATAAATATCATAAGTGGTGTAGCCTCTTAATTCTTCCATATACTCCCCTATTGTTTCGACTATTCTTTGGGCCATGTTCTTGTCATCTATCAAATGATTCTTATCTCCATCATCATACCACTTCTTGGTAAATACCTGGGATAAAGCAGGATACAAATCATTGACAATGATATCTACTATAGTTCTGATGATTTGAGCATTCAATTCTGTGCTTGGAGTTACAGTATCTTCGAAGCTTTGTTCAATCTTGGATTGATAGCTTGTATGGACTTTATCCTTATATGCTGGCAAGAACTTGTCTTGCAATCTGTCAGTATTAATTTCAAAGGTGTTACCCAATGCAGCCAAGTATTCTATAAGACCTTGACGAGAGATATTGGATAATTCTTCCTCTGTCATTTCATCCAAATTGACAATTGGTCCAGCGTTACGTCTTCTAAATAATCTTTTGGCTTTACTTTCTTTAATCAAGAACCCTTCATTGTTGTAAATTGACATATAATTATCGAATTCTTCATCAACGATTTCCTGGTACTTGAGAATTCTTTTAATGTAACAATTTGACCAATTTTGAATAACACCAACCAAAATCTTCCCATAACCTGATTCAGCGGCCACATCTGCTTGCTCTTTTAACATGGAAAGTGGTGTCTTGAAATCAGGTAAAACGTATACCGCAGTTTCAATATCCAACATAACAGGTTGATCATGTGCATCTTCGTCTTCAATGACTTGATGATAGTTATATATATCTGGTGGATATGCTCTATCTTTGAAGCTTTTGGATTCTTGTTCAATTAAGTTATCATTCCATTCTTCCATTTTACTAATAATAACCTTTAAGTAGTCATCCAATACTACATTCTTCAACTCCTCTCCAATAATAGATTTGGTTTGAGGTTTGATAACCGATTTTCTCTTACTATCTTCATCTAAGGATTGTAATGCCATTAAAAACTTGTTATAGTGGCTGTCATATGCAAGAATCCTTAGTATATCTTCTGCGGGAGGATTTTCATCGTTGATAATTTGCATGGTGAAGTTATGCAATTTGTTATAGTAGACATTTTGAATAAATGTATTGATTTCCCAGTCCTTTGGGAACATTTCTGAAAGAGTATCATTAACAAACACCAATTCATCTTCCAACCAATTGAGGTTATCATAGACTTCCATTTTGTCATTACCAAAGTGCTCAACACATTTATCAAATGTTTCATTCAAACTAGCTTCAAGCTTATCGTAAAAGAACTTTTTATAGTTTCTTCTCTGGAGTCTGACCTTACTGTAGTCCATATTCAAGAAGTTGGTTTCGATATTTAGGTTTTTAGTCAATAAGAGGACTAAATCTTTTCTTGAGTCCATGTCAATGATTTGAATCAATTTCAACAATAGCTCCTTATTACCCTCTTTAACTGCCTCTGTTATACTTATTATAATTTCAGATAAAAGCTCATCGAATTTGATATTGGTTTTCCTTATTGGTTGAAGGATTTTTACCAAGATTGATCTAATATCATCAGATAAAGTTGCACTTCCTACTTCCAAGTAATCTTGAAGATTTCTAGCCTGATCCAAGTTATAATAAATACGCAAGATATGATCTAAAGGATAAGATATATCATTGGATATCATATAATATTCATTAGCAATTAGATCATTTATATTTTCCAAGTTCCTTTTGAAGTTAGAAATATCATGATATAACCCTTTAACTTGAGTGAAAAACTGATTAACCCTCGTCATTTTTTGAATGGTCTCATACTCAGGGACATTGGTTATGGATTCATCAAACACCTGGTTGATCTTACCAATTTCGTTCTTGATATTGCCAACTTTTGATGCCGACTGATTCAATTTATTTAGATTTGATATGATGGAATCTATCGATAATTGAATGGCTGAATTTAATTTAACGTCCACTCCAGATTTTTCCTTTATAAATTGTTGTCTAAGTTGTCCAATCTTCACCAAATCATCTTCAGTTCCAATCAAATTGGCAATCTTTGACAAAGCTGCTTCACTCATTGATTGTGTTGATTACGCGCAAAACAAACTCTCAAGGTTTGGTGAAAAATACAGGAAACAAGAGGACTACAAAATCGAGGGAATTGACCTTTATTGGGGTCTAAATATACACCTGTCGTAAATCATGTCTTATTGGTTATTCCTCTTCAGATACCTCCTGCCATGTCCATTATTATTTTGATAATATGGGTTCATCATTCTTGGAGATCCCAGATTATAAGGTGGCATGTAGTTACCAGGCATAATATATTCTTGACCGTTTGGCATATACATTTGTTGGTTAGGAGGTATCATGCCAAATTGTTGTTGGTACATCATAGCTGCTTGGAATTGTTGTTGTTGGAACGCAGCCATAGCTTGAGGTGAGGGTTGAGGTTGACTAAATTGTCCTTGAGGTGACATTTGATTATTAGTTGGGGATTGTGATCCAACTGGAAGTGTTTGGGCAATTGGTGACTGCTGTCCAGCTTGTGATGGTAAAGGAGGCATGAAATTTGGGGATGCCATCATAGGACTACCAATAAATGGAGATGCACTCATAGCCATTGGTAATTTGAACAAGTCTGGTGATGGGAACAAGTTATAATGTGGTTCATCTATAGTTTGATCCCATGTAGGTGGAGTTACATATGTTCTTTCTATTTGGATCGGTATGTCCTTTTCTGCTTTTTTCTTTGCACTAACAAACAAGTTCAATGAACTTTGGAACATCTTTGACTTCTTAACTTGTCCTTCTCTTGTTGGAACTTTATCAGTACCACCAAAAAAGTCAGCAGGTGAAATTTGATAATGACGTTTGGATGAACTATTCGAACCAGATGAATAAGGTCTACCACTATTTAATCTCGGACTAGGATTATTTGGAGATCTGTTGTTATGACCGTTGCTTGAATATGGTAATTTTGGTGGTGGTTTAGGGGAAGCTTGACTTGAGCTTGAAGAAGCAGGGGTAAATACTGCAGCCTTGGGGTTCAATTTGAACGCAGGTTTACTAGGATCCATTTTTTTCTTTTGTGAAGTTTGTGTAGATTTCTTTACAATTTCTTCTTGTTTATCCTTGTCTTTTGCTAAAATTGGTAATAAATCATTTGGTAACTTATGGGGCACTTTGAATGTGGCACTAAACTCTTTTAATGAGTTTATTTCACTTTGAGCATTTAATCTAAATGATTCTTGAGTACCTTGCAGTTTAGATTTATTAGCAGATGCTATCACGGGATCGTTATGGTCACTATTAAATGCTTTTGACTTTGGTGGAACATATTTTTTATCTGCTACATTCATAGATTTTAAAGCAGCCATTAATTCATCACCACGAGTATCTTTTGGTTCATCTCTGGCAACACCCGAATATTTTGTCTCTTCATCTAGTCCTGAATCATCGATCAAACCTCTTTCTTCTAAGATATGAGGATCATTCGTAACCGAACCTTCAATTTCTTTTGCTAATTGTTCGGCTTTCCTGGCTTTCTCTGCATAATCCTTTGCATCTTTATTAATTCGAGTAGTATAAAGATCTTCATCGTAAGTACTTCCAACTCCAAATTTCTCTTCATTGACTTTAAATTGGTCCCAATTGGTGGATTCAGATGACTCGTCAAATGTCAAAATTTGTTCATTAGCTTCGGGTACCCATTTTTCTAATTCTCTTTCTTTAAATGTTCTATTAGATATATCTGAATCAGTTTTAAATTTAGTTTCATCTGATTTAGAATCAGTATGTTTATGTGTTTGGTTTTGACTTTTCATTTCTATTAAGCAATCTTTGATTATTTCAACTTCAATTATATTTACAAATTAATTAACGGAGGCGGTGAAATCAAATGATAGATCGGTTAAATCTTATAATCCAATTAATTATACTCCACAATGGCACAACAGAATAAACTATGTAACCCGAATTTATACTTCCGACACTTATCAAACAATGAACTTATTCAAATTAGAATTTGTTCTATTGACGACTAAAGGAAGTTGTTGTTCTTTAGGTTGTTGATTTGTTGAAAAGTTCGAGCGCCAGGAAAAAACGGGGTGGCACACGACTCCACCTGACGAGGCCACATAAACGGTTAGAGTAAGTCCGGGGTGATATTATCGTAAATTACCTATAAACTAACAAAGAAATCCTAATCCACTTGTTATTTCCACGCCTTTTATACTGGTCCAGTATGCGGGGATAAATTGTTTTAAAAAGTCTCTATCAAACGCATTGTATGGGTCTAATTCCATATCGCTGATATCTTGGTAAGTAAGGTCCAATTTTGGTTCATTATCATTCTCTATTACTAATTCATTTATAATATAGAGCCACTTTCGAGTTAATTTGTGGAAATATCCGATGATTTCAACTAGTTCGAGAGTATCGATTCTTTGATTTGAGTCGAGTTCAAAGTTTCCTGGGGATGCTTCTTCATTATATTGACCGGCTGATGCAAACCAAGAAAACGCCGACCAGATGTATTGAGTCCACGACAAGGGATATGTGCTCTCGGACCACCAATTGGGTTCATAGTTCATGTTGGGAGACGTATTGAAGAATTTGAAATTGGAAAATATCGAGTTGGTAAATGAATTTGAAGTGTTAGAAGTGTTAATTGATAAATTATCGGTTGATTTGTTATGAGATATGCCATTGGTTCCATCTCCATGACTTATCAATTGTTTGTAAATAATTTTGAATTTATGATAATCATTGTAGGTTGACTTTAAGATTGTCGTTTTATGGGCTTGAACGTCATCATAGGTGAAAATATGGGGGAATTTTGATTCATCGTCAACTACGATAGCATAATCGTATATGTTCTGATACATTAAAATATCATCGTTTGTTGTGGCGATGAAATTGTCTTTCTTCAAGAAGTCACCATCTAAATCTTTTAAACAAATGTTGTATAATGGTTGAATAAAATCACTATCTGAATGATTGAAATTGAATTTTAAATCCTTAGGGATAATTGACATGATTGAAATCAAATAATTAATGAGTTCAATGACATAATTTTGAGTTTTACTCTTGTTGAATATGATAATTCTCTTCCTTAACAAACTTAATTTATAAATAGTAAATACCAATGGACCAAATTTGTTGAAGAATCCTGGAAGCTCATTGACGGGATTAGTAAATTTATTCTTGGGAAGCTTTTTGATATCTATCAGATCAAGAACTTGTAAATCCTCTGTAGTTATATAACTGGTCAATTTATCGTCTAAAAAGCTTAGATATTCAAATCCATTACTAACAAAATTATTAGGTACCCAATTCAAACTTTTGGATTCACAAATACATCCTAAACTAAACATTTTAACTTTGGACCTATCGTTATTCCCTTCTTCATTCAAATCTAATTGCTTAAACTTACTTAATCCATAATATAACTTATCATTTGATTCATGGGTAAATAGCACAACATCCTCAGTGAATTCGTGAATACCAGACGGTAATACCTTAAATTCAATTCCAGTTAAATCTAGGGATTTGGTGTTACTCCAGATGATTTCATATCCAGTTTTAACATCGAACTTGACCAAGAATAAACCCTTTACTTCTGGAGGTTTATAATCTGAATTCATGATTAGTATGCGCAAGTGACTAGAAAAAACGAGACCAAATCTATGCCCATGAGCTATGAACCATAAAATCCGAAGTCTCTATAAATTAATGCTTTATATGGGTCGGGATTATCCAATAGAACTGGGAGGACATGTTAAGTTTAAGCTGCAGTTGAAAAAAGCCTTTCAAACCACCAAAATTGAGAGTGATAAGGACCTAACTGAAGCACTTAACCGGGGAAATCATATAATTAAAGAGTTAGAGTCATTATACTTTTTGAAGAAGTACAGATACCTTAAACGAACTTATTATGATAATTAAATACTTAATATATAAGCTATGCTCTAATTCTCAAGATGAAATTTACTACAACTGCCACCAAAAGGAAGATACATAACATGGTTGGACCAAATCTATCATCATATGGACCACTTCCTCTTAATCTAATGGCCTTTGCTCTCCAATGATAAGTCACCAATGCATAAATCATGGTCAACATGGCAATAAATGTGAATAAACCAGCACTAATTCTTCCAACTGAATCACCAAAATTTAATAAACCAACTCCTAAAGATCCTAAAATAACAGTAAAGTTTAACCATGATAAAAATGTTCTTTCATTAGCGAAGAATACTTTGGGTTCCACTCTGGCTGGGAGTGCTATTCTTTTAGTTGAAGACATTCTAGTAAGATTTCACTTAAATTCTTCAGTTTTACGGAGATGCGAAAACGTGGGTATTGATAACCCTCGCTTTCACCCAAACAGGCAATCCCATGGTTTGGGAGGATTGATGAGATTTGATGAGTTATAGGTCGTATGGTGGTTAGCGGTGGTTGCTGGTGATTGTTGGTTTGGTAGTAGGGGAGCTTCTGAGGTAAGGGCCAAGGAATATTTGATGGGAGAGAATTTTCGTCAAATTGTGAAATTTGCAACAATAGAGTAAGTAGACAGAAGTCACCATACTCAAGAACCTTATGCCCTAACCATATGTCCCTAACCATATGTTCCTCACTCGTGTCCCTCACCGTATGCCTCCTATGTCCAAACCTTATGTCCAGTCGGAGTTAGTGTTCTAAAATCCATTCTAAACCTTATTTGCATGACGCACCAAGAGATCCATTAAAACATACTTAATCATTAATAAATAGATAAATAAATAAATAAATTCACTTATTGTTTACTCAAGTGAATAACACGAGGTACCACATAAGAATTCTGTCTGTTAGCTACCCCAGCAAATGCATTATAAAATCCAGAAAATGCACATATAACCCCAACAACTCCACCAGCTCTAGTTACACCAACTTTACCAGAAAATTCACCAGCAGCTAATAAAATAAATGTAAGGGTTAAAGAAGAAAATAAGAAGCAAAAAGCCACGGTAGATTTCATGGTACATAATACCAAAATAAAGGTAAAAATTGCCCATCCCAAGAGGAAAAATCCAACCGCATTTGGTAATTGTTCCATATCATCTTCATAAGCTTTGGCAATACCAAAAGCTTCAACTTGAATTGCCATATAAGATAACCAAAATGCTCCATAAGAACTTAAAGCAGTTCCACCAAAAACATTACCAACCACTAATTCCCATAATCCAGCAAATAATTGAACAATACCTCCGTAAAAAGCTGTCAATCCAACAACTACATTTGGAGTTGTAACTCCCATTGCTTGAGCATTATACATTGATAATACAAATGTTGTTAAAGCAAATGCACATAAACCTAAAGGACCAGGATTTGCAACATTATGAGTTGGAGGTGGTGATAACCCTGGATTTAATGTACCACCAAATGCTTCCATTAATTCATGTCTATGGTATTTTTTGTTACCGAGAACAATAAACTCTTGATTATCACCAGTTGTACGAACTTTACCAATTTCTTCGTTTGAACTAAGAGATAAATTTTTTGAATCACTTCCTTGTGAATGAATTGATGCCATGACTATTGTTTGTAAAAAATGGGGGATTCGGCTTATTTATAATTGCCAGTTTTTACGAATTTTTTAACAAAGTGGGACACGAGTCGTGTCCCGGTGTCGACCCCACAAAATTGTTGTTGATGAAAGTGGTGCTACAATGGCCCGATTATGGGCGAAGGGGTTTTAGCCTAAATGTCGATTGGCCAGGACATTCTGGAGTTTGTGTGTGGTTTAACTCCAGCGTGTAAGCGCCTGGCAAATGGTCGGTGAATAAGTGGTTCGGACCCTCGTACTAAACTCCGAGATGGGCCCATGCCACCACCACCCCGGGCCCAAACGTCGGCCAAACCCCAGCGCTCTTCGGCCGGGCCCCAGTAGTCGTCCGCCCGGTCCCAGCCAATTCTCGTTGAGTGGTTGTTGGGCTTTCGCCCGCGCACGTCCCGGAGGATAACTCCGGTATACTGGTTCAGAGGGGTCATCACCAGTCGGAGTTTAACTAGGTATTTATATTCTATACACCGACAACGGCATTAAAATCACGAGTTAAATTCTTGTAAAGTTTTTTACTCTTTCTGGTTTTCAATGCAAATTTATATAATTTGTAGAATTTGGGGTGGACGTAGTTGTTCATCACGTATAAGGTGAAATAATTAACAATTGACACTATCAAAATGATTATGTAGTACTTGAATGGGAGGTTAACTAGTTGAAAGACGTTTCCCCAGAAACTGGTGGTATCTATGGCAAATAGACTGGTTGATACCACAATACTTAATATGACATTAATTATGTATGGGATATTCTTCCACATTGGTTGCCTGTAGGGGAATCCCTCTGTTAAAAGGATTGAAATAATTATATACTGGAAATTGGTGAAAAGGAAAAGTACTGAGTTATCAAAACTTTTCACGTTTTCATCGTCTCCAGGAACTGGTTTTACATACCAGGTTTCTGATTGAATTTTGTTCCAAAGAAATATTTGAAAGATCATTAGAATTCCAATATTCATAATTAAGGACGATAATATCTTCGCTGAAACCAAATTCGCTGTAGGTCTCTTAATTATAATCTTATCACCGGGCCCAGACCATGACATGAAAATGGCCAATGGGAGAATTAACACCAAATCAATGTATAAGAATTGGAAATCTCCAAGATTTGTTCCTCTCTTATATAAGATAGTGACGGTAATGAATTGAATGGCTGAATACAATGACATGAACTTGAAACTTGAAAAACTGGTAACCAAACTTGATCTCCCTTCTTTTATTACATTAATTAAACATGAGATTTCGAATATTCTTGAG
Organism: Yamadazyma insectorum; assembly: GCA_030574895.1. Lineage (NCBI taxonomy): Eukaryota > Fungi > Ascomycota > Pichiomycetes > Serinales > Debaryomycetaceae > Yamadazyma > Yamadazyma insectorum. The sequence goes on from JAJMFT010000014.1 coordinate 193,924, forward strand.
GTAAACGGAGCGGCAATAGATGCTTCGGCTTCACTTAATGAAACTCCAACATTGGCCGCTTTAAGGGCCCCACAATCATTGGCTCCATCTCCAATAAATCCAACAGTATAATCGAGCCTTTGAAGTTGATTGACCAATTCATGTTTTTCATCGGGGGACATTCTGGCAAATATTTCACAATTCAAGAGTACTTTTTGGAAAATTTCCAGGTCTTTAAAGTTGGTTAAAAGGTACTTGAAAAAGTCTCCTGTGATTGCAAATTTGTAATTTTGAGAAAGGTATCCAGCTGGCATCAAAGTTTCTGGATTCAACATATTAGAAATATCATTTATATCGTGCCATATAAGACGATCATGTTCATAATCTTCGTCAAACTTGGGGATGTAAACGCAATCAGATTTTTCGACAATTCCACACTCCTTTCCTACACTTATAGCCGTTAAAATGTTATCACCAGTACACATGATAGTTCTTATACTAGCATCTTTTAATTGATGGATGGTTGGTGTTGTTTGTTCCTTAAGTTTATTTTCGAATACTATGAATCCAATTATATTGAGGTCACTTTCAATTGTTGCTCTATCAAGATCCTTTACGTTCTTGAAGTTAAGCTGTTTATAGCCGCAGGCAATTACTCGATACCCATTATTGGTATATTTATACAATAAATCATAGAAATCATCCGGAATTGTGTCTTGATTAGCAATTTCCATCATAACTTCAGGTGCCCCTTTACAAAAAAGGAGCTTGGAGTGATTATTCTCTATCACCACACTCATTCTTCTTAAATTGGAATCAAATTCGAACTCTCTTAATATTTTAGCAGTTCCAAAGTCGTTATGTATTATTGGGATTTCAGCGTCTTTCAATTTGGAATTTGTGAACTCAAACATTTTATAGTCCAATGGATCACCCAACAACTCATTGTCAATGTTTCTTAATGAATGACAAGTAGACATTAATGAGATTAAAAATGGACCATTATTAGTTTCATGGTCATTTTCATGATACGAATTAATCTTAATCTCATTGATATTCTTACTTAAGGATTCAAAAGCCCATTCTTTTCTACCTTCTACATTATTTATAAGATGAACACCAAGAACATCTAAGCCATCTTCAGTAAGTGTACCTGTTTTATCAAAACAAATGACATCTAGCTTCCCACCAACATTTACCCGAGTAGGGGAAATACAATAAATTTGATAGGATTTCAATCTATTGATTGCAAACGTAGTACCAATAGTTAATGTTGCAGGTAAAGCAGGTGGTACGACTATAGTTATTATATCCAAAGCTCTTAATATCATGAGGGATTTTGGAACACCCAACTTGATGAAATTGATGGTCGAATAAATAAAGCCAATAAACGCAATAACAGTTAAAAATCCAATATACTTGAAGGAATCTTCATAAAATTTGAAACCCACCGGTTTTGGAAAAAGCATGGATCTGATTAAAGACCCCTTTGTGGTACTGAATCCTGTTTTCACCACCAATGCTTTGACTGGCTCATCATTAGAGGATTTTCTCTTTAAGATTTTGGTACCGTTATATAAGTAGCTTCTTGACAAATTAAAGTTAATATTGTCTTTGATTAAAGCTGCTTGTTCTTCCTGGACTGCAGCCTTTGTCACAGGAACACTTTCACCAGTTAACATGGATTCATTTACTATCACTTCACCATTGATCAACAAGCAATCACATGGGGTTATACTTAAGGAAGGATCCACCTCAAATATATCTCCTGGAACTAATTCTACCAGGGGTATCGTTTTCCAAAACTCATTCCTCCAAACTCTAACTTCACAGTCAAATAAACTAATGCCTTTTAATTTCTTCATAGTGGACTTGGTTTCTACTAAAGTATTAACAATAGATATCATCGAAATAATGAAAATGCAAGTGGCATAATAGTAATAATCGTCCAAAAGCCATAAGATTATTGAAAATATTTGGAAAACATAAAAGGGATGAAGTACTTCCTCAATCAATAAACTTAAAATTGATTTATCTTCGATTTCAATCGAATTCTCTTCAAATATCATAGTTCTTTCTTCATAAAGGGATTGACTAATTCCATCACTTAATTTATTGATTTGAGACCAATTAGAGTCATACCAATTATTATTAGTTTTGAAAATATCTTCTAATGGATTGTAAAAGAATTTTAAATATCTATATTTGAAGACATGCAAATATGGGATCACAGGGTCACTAACTTCAAATTCATCTTTGTCCTCTGTAATATTTAAGAAACTGGATAATCTTTGATCGAATCTTTTGGTAGTTATTTGGGTTACTGTTAATTCACCATATTCATTCTCTATGACACACCAATCAGCTTGTCCTAAGGGAACAGTATTTCCCAAAAGATTTATTCTGTATCTGGGCAACCATCTCAACACAAGATAGCCCAAACCACAGGTGAAGATACATATAATGTAATATATGAATTGTTTGAGATAATTGTTTCTATAACCCGCTATTCCTATAACTATATCTTCCTCTGCCAAATAATATCTTTGATATTTGGTGGTAGATTTCAAATTATCCTCCACAAGATCTTCATTGGCCTCTGACAATAACTCATCACGAGAGTAATCACTTTCAGATGATCTTCTTCTTCTTTCAAAGTTGGAAGACCCAAAACTTTGTTGATCATCTAAGTATTCTGGTTCAATAGGTTGTACATCTTGACTACCATATTTATCTACGGGATATTCCCAATCGGTATTATAGTCCACCAACTCTTCTGGATGTTCATAAGTAGACCCTCCAGGAGCCGACTCAATCTCCTCTAACTTGAAAAATTTAAAGTTAGCCGTCTCTTCTTCTGATACATTGCTTGCTCCAGATTTTACAGATTCTAAATCGATATCTTCTGATTGTAATAAAGGAGATGTTTCACGGGATACTGCCGAATGTTTTCTTCGGGAGCCAAAACTATGGGGGTAGTGGAATGATGTTATGGATGAAGGTATAAGCTCAGACCCGGCACCTGAATAAATTTCATGGTTATTCTCTTCATTTAATACGCTTTCATGGGATATCACCGATCCTCTTCTACTCATGGCATAAGATTGAGATCTGGATCTTGAACGAGATCTTGAACGAGATCTGGAGTACGTTCTGGTAGAAGGTCTACCTCCTCTAGGACCTTCCCCTTCTGAGGTTCTAGATTTTCTGGTTCTTGCCATAATGGCCGTTATCTATGAAAATGAAACTCTTCGCGGTTATTCAAGAACCAACGAATAACATTATGGCGCCTTTAAAATTGAAGTTAAAGGTTAAACCTAGTGAACCAAAAGATGATTCTAAAGTTCAAAAGCCACCAAAAGAGAAGATTAAGAAGTTAAAGATTAATTTCGGTCCAAAGAAAACTCAACAACTTGATAATATAGCAGTGGAAGGAATAACGCTGCAAGTTAAAAAAGTTCCAAAAGTTCGAGTAAAACCAACCAGAGTACCTGGAGATGGATATGATAGTGAAACTCCCGACATGGAAGATGATCCGTTGATTGAGAATGGGATTGTAATCAGATTCTTGAATGATGTGAATTTGGATTTGGTGCACAATGCTGTGGATTCTAATGACTTGAGTGGAATTAATGTTAAATGGTTAACAAAGGATAAAGCATTAATAAATCTTAAAGGTAATGTGTATTCAGCCCGATTGGTGGATTTGCCTACCGTCAATGAAGTGTTTAAGACCATTGATAAGAAAAACATATTCAAAGTTCTTGATTTGTGTCAAATGTTGTTGGTGATAAAGCCGGTATTTCCTAATGAAATGAATCTTGAAACAGATTTTGAATTACCCAAGGATCAGACATATAGGCATCCATTATATGATTTGTCGGTAAATAAGGAGATTAAAGAACTGAGACCAGTACTAAGAGATGGTTTAATTCACCCATTTAAAGATGTTTACAGGAGATTTAGACCCCGGAGAATTAATCATAGGGTAATGGATGATATCGAAGCCAAAGTTAATGAATTGATCCAATTGGATAATGAAGCAGAAGAATCACATTTTGAAATCATGCCTGCTTCAAAATTAAATGCCACCACCAGATATTCTCCATCACCTCCTCCCGTATCGCAATTTGTGCAACCAGACATCATCGGTCAAACAGATATCATACAACAAGAATCTAATCAAAGTGGAGAAGAGGATATTGATTTAGAGAACGAATTGACTAAGGCGTTGGAAACAAATGTTGGACTCATAGGAGGTGAGGAAGATGTTATGATAGACGGAGAATCATCAGCAGAGGAAAGCGACGGAGATAATGAAGGAGATAATGATAACGAAGATGATGATGAAGACGAAGATGATGATGAGGACGACGACGAAGACAACAAAGGAGACCAACAGCACACGACGATGTTGGAAGAAGAAATCACCGAGTTAGAAAAAGCGGTTGAAAGTCACAGAAAGGGATTAGAAAATGCTACACATAAGATGATGAAGATGAAGTTCCAAAACAGTTATAACACATTAAAAGCATCCTTAGATAGTAAACGTAGAGAATTGGTAAGAATCAGAGAAGAGGCCGAAGGCCAAAACACCAATGAGGAAGCAGAAGAAGGAGAAGAACCGGAAGAAGAAGGAGAAGAAGATGATGAAGTAGAAGAAGCCGGAGAAGAAGATCTCATGGAAGATGATCTTGATGATCTTTTTTAAATAACCTGTATTATATAAATGAATTATTATGTAATAACTCAAACTTGATTCGCAGGCATCTCTTCCATCGGAAGGAAAAAATCTCATTGAAATAATTTCTCACTATTAAAAGAGTCAAAAATCCTTTATTAAAGGTCAAAAATGTCAACTAATTCAATCAAATTATTAGCAAGTGATGTCCATAGAGGATTAGCGGAATTAGTTGCTAAAAGATTAGGATTGAAATTAACACCAAGTGAAATTAAAAGAGATAGTACTGGAGAAGTTCAATTTTCAATTGGTGAATCAGTTAGGGATGAAGATCTTTTTATAATTTGTCAAATTGGTAGTGGAATAGTAAATGATAGAGTAGTTGAATTATTAATTATGATAAATGCTTGTAGAACTGCAAGTGCTAGAAGAATTACTGTTATATTACCAAATTTTCCTTATGCAAGACAAGATAGAAAAGATAAATCTAGAGCTCCTATAACTGCAAAATTAATGGCAGATATGTTAACTACTGCAGGATGTAATCATGTTATTACCATGGATTTACACGCATCTCAAATTCAAGGATTCTTTGATGTACCAGTTGATAATTTATACGCTGAACCAAGTGTTGTAAGATATATTAAAGAATCTATTGATTATACTCAAGCAATTATTATATCTCCAGATGCTGGAGGAGCTAAAAGAGCAGCAGGATTAGCCGACAGATTAGATTTGAATTTTGCTTTAATTCATAAAGAAAGAGCTAGAGCAAATGAAGTTTCAAGAATGGTTTTGGTGGGGGATGTCACCGATAAAATTTGTATCATAGTCGATGATATGGCTGATACTTGTGGAACTTTAGCAAAAGCAGCCGAAGTATTATTAGATAATGGCGCCAAAAAAGTTATTGCCATAGTAACTCATGGGATATTATCTGGTAAAGCCATTCAAAATATTAATAATTCAAAATTAGATAGAGTGGTTTGTACAAATACCGTTCCATTCGAAGAAAAATTAAAAGCTTGCTCCAAATTGGATACAATTGATATTTCAGCAGTTATTGCTGAATCCATTAGAAGATTACATAATGGTGAAAGTATTTCTTATTTATTCAAGAATGCTCCTCTTTAGTGTGATAATGACAATATACAATGGCCCGGTGCGAAATCTACTTCTTAAACAATGAGGTATGTAGCGGTAATTTGTGATGTATCGGATGTGTAACGAGTCAATCGCTTGTTTATAGGTCTTGAATCAAATGTTGCTATCTGGGAAGTTGTTTACTAACAATTGTAGCCAATTTAAAGCTTGTCTTTTTGGTATGTGGAATTATGACTCATGAAGATAATGAACAATTATACTAATGTTTAGACATGGATGGGACTCTTCTCAATACAGAAGATCTCTATACCGAATGTGCATCGATATTGTTAGCTGAATATGGAAAAGGACCGTTAACATGGGATGTTAAAGTCCATCTACAAGGATTACCAGGACCAGTTGCTAACGAACTTGTGATAAGATCTTATGATCTTCCCCTTACAGTTGAAGAATACACTAATAGGAACATGGAAATACAAAAAGAGAACTGGCATAGAGCTAGATTTTTACCTGGAGCCAAAGACTTATTGGATAAATTGAAGGAGGCAGGAATTCCATTTGCTTTGGGATCTTCTTCCAACCAAGTAAATTTTGAAAGGAAAACCAACCACTTGCCCGAGTTTAAAGAATATTTTGGTGATAAGATCGTGCTTGGGGATGATACCAGGATTCCTAGAGGAAAGGGTAAACCCCATCCATATATTTGGTATGTGTGCTTGGAAGGAATCAATAAAGAGAGAGCTCAACAAGGATTGGAGTCCATTAAACCTGAAGAGTGTTTAATCTTCGAAGACGGTATCCCTGGAGTTCACTCAGGTTTGGCTTCGGGCGCCAAAGTATACTGGATCCCTCATCCAGATGCTGGAGAACATCTTGATCCTGCAAAGAAGGATTTCGAAGGAAAGAACATAGAAATCATCAATTCTCTTAGTGAATTTGATATCACAAAGTATTTCGCCTAAAAGAAATTGTTTGAAATACACTTTCACCTGAAATAGAACATTTCCCTTCAATACATCGTAGAATACTCTTGTCCTATCTCCAGTACTGTGATATATCCGAAGCACGAAAAATTGCGATCAGATAATGATAGGAACCGATTCCTATCATATAATAATTGAACTTTCATCCACAAACTCAGATTATCGACACTCCAAACTTGATATTGAATCAATTAATAACACCAAGAAGAAGCCATTGAAAATGAATAGTCGAGAACCAATTCGGGGAAAGTTCTTGGGAGATGGAATAGTCAGGCTCTTTCGAGAATTTGATGATAGTGATGAAGAATCGGAGCTGCAACCCATTAACAGCACTAGTGTGACAAATCAAGGAGACGAAACCATGTTATCTATCATATCCATTCCAACTTATTTTACCGCCACCGATTTATTGGGGTTTATAGGTGAGAAGTATATGCCTTTTATTACCCATATAAGAATCTTAAAGAGTGAAAAGCCAAATCGATTCTTGATTCTATTGAAGTTTAACGATTTGTTGAAAACTGCAGAATTTCAGAATCATTTTGATGGGAAAGCGTTTAATTCTATGGAACCAGAGACTTGTCATGTGGTTTATGTTAAATCAGTTAAGATTGAATCCCATAATTCCTTGGACACTAAATTGGTTAAATCTGCCAATGATGCGTTGATTCCTTTCTTGTTAAATGATCCATTCACAACAGCAGATATTAAAACATCAAAGGATAAAACAACTTTGGTTGAATTGCCAACTTGTCCCGTTTGTTTGGAAAGAATGGATGCTGATATTACTGGATTGATAACTATACCGTGCCAACACACATTTCATTGTCAATGTCTATCAAAATGGAAGGATGATACCTGTCCTATATGTAGATACTCAAATAATGTCTCCAATCAAAAGGTACGGCGATCGATAAGACGTCTTCTGCAGTATAGATCTAGCTTTAGTGGAGGTATAAGTGGAGGAATGTCATCTTTAGGATTATCAGGACCTACAGATATGTCAACTGGTACAAGCAGTACAGCTGCAGGGTCTTTTTTGGAAACAGCCCTAGAAGAACCCGAACACTGTACTGAATGTTCACTTACGGAAAACCTTTGGATATGTTTGATTTGTGGTAATATTGGTTGTAGTAGATACGCCCCAGAGCAACATTCTTTGAAGCATTTTGTAAATACTGGCCATTGTTTTGCAATGGAGATGTCTACTTCAAGAGTCTGGGATTATGCTGGAGATAATTATGTTCATAGATTAGTAACCAATCAATCTGATGGTAAATTGGTAGAACTACCCCAGAAGAATTCTGGTACGCCCAAATCGAATGAAGAAAAGGTGGATGAAGTTGGGTTTGAATATTCCCAGCTATTAATAAGTCAGTTGGCTAGTCAACAAGAATATTATGAAAAGCTCCTTAGTGATAAAGAATCGGGAAACACGGCTGAAAAAAGACGTGGATCTTCTATAAGTGAGTTAATTAGAGCCAAAAATGTAACTGATTTAGAGGTTCAAATCGACGAGTTAACAGAAAGGCTAAATCAAATTGAAACTGATCTTATACCTTCTTTAAGGGATAAAATAAAGTTAAAAGACGAGCGAATTAGTAATATGTCAAAAGAACTTAATGAAGCAAAGATCTTCAGTGAAAATCTTTCAAACAAAGTAGAGTTTTTGACGGGAACCAACAAGCAACTTGAGGCACAAAATCAAGATTTGAATGAACAAATTAAAGATTTGATGTTTTTTTTGGAGAGTAGAGATAAATTCAAAGATGAACCTGAAGATGTTAAAGATGGTACAATTGTTATACAAAAAGATCCCAAATCTAAAAAAGCAAGGAAGAAAAAGAAGTAAGTATAAGGACTAAACTTCCAGTTACTCGCACATAACCACCAACTTAATTTTGCAGCTTCTTGCACCAATCCCCATTAGGAAATGATAAGCACAGAATTAAGATTTGTTTATAATTAGTTGAAATATCTAAAGGAGAACCAAATTAGGTTTAATTATGGCGGAAACAAATACCGGAAAATTGCCACCATTTTCAAAGATTTTAGAGCTGATATCTGAGAAGAAGCATGTTTCTCAACCACATTCGCTTCCAAGAATACCTCCTGAGATATCGGAACAGAGATCGGGATACGATACCACTGTTGGCTATCGAAATGGTGTACCAGTGGTTCAGGAAGTGACCGTGGGGCCGGAATATTATATTTCAGAATATCCTCAAAACTATCAATTTCCACCAGCTTACATCCCACCCAATAATCAATACTTTATACCCAATGGTGATCCTAGAAATGGAAACGAGACAACTCCAAATCTCAATGTTCATGAGGTATTTGTTAATTTGACCAGGTTACTATCAAATTTTGATGAAATATTCCAAAATGTCTCATCTTTAAGACATGCATACGCTACTCTTGTACTGGGATCTCAACCCGATGGAGCAGCAGGTGTAATTGGATTAGAAGGATTAAAAGGGTTATTTTTAAGTTTTCCTGCTTCAATCTTAACCAACATTGAATACTTTACCAAAGAGCAGTTAAAGCTTTTACAAACTTTCAAAGCAATTCAAGCCGATATTTTAAGTGAACCTGAGAGAAATAATTATATTACGAGGAAAAGATCTGTACCATCGAATCCCTCAGTTTCTCCTAACTATATGGAATTATCCCGTGTTCCAAAATCGTCTCATTATGGACCACAACGGAGTAGAAGATCGTATAGTGGAGGAACTGATAAAAAATTATATGCTAAAGAAGTCCACACAAAGTCCAGATCTGATATGAGTGCTAAGGAATATTTACGACAAGAAGAACAAAAACCCAACAGTCCTAGAAGAGGATCATTCATCAATTTTACGTCGGCAAAAGGTGAAGACAGTCAAATAAAGTGTATCCATTGTGGGTGTGATAAAACCCCAGAATGGAGAAGAGGACCAGAAGGGGATAAAACCCTATGTAATGCCTGTGGAATTTTTTACTCTAAATTAATTAAAAAACATCATAATCCCCAAACAGCTGCCCGTATAATGAGTGAACGGAAAGCCCTTGGTATGGCAGCTGACAGACATGTATAATATATAGAGGCCAATATACAGGACACCAATTTTTCACGAGATGAGCCAGATGAGAAAAAAAAAATTAGTAGGAACATGGCTGATTCGAGTAGTTCAATACTTAAAAACAATGACATTGCGTTTCCAAGAGGTGGGAATACTGGATTAAGCGCTTTAGAAGTGAAGGAGATTTCGAATGAAGCCACCAAAGATGTTTTGTTCGAAACGGGAGCATCCAAGAGAAGGTCTTCCGGTACTTCAGCTCAAGTTAGTAAAAAATCTAAAAAGGGTAGAAGAGGTAAATCTAAGCCAGAAGTTGAAGAAGAAGAGAAAGAAGAATCAATCAAAATAGAAAACTTATCTTTCAAGACTCTTATACCTGGTACCAAAGTTTTAGGTGAAGTGTCAAAGATCTCCAAATTTGGTCTCACAATCTGTTTGAGTGATAACTTATTTGGACATGTTGCCATCACCAGTATAAGTGAAGAAATCACCAATCAAGTTGAAAAATATGCTGAAGAAGAAGAAAACTCCGAAGATGAAGTAGGTTATGACCAAGATGATGAAGACAAAGAGATAATCACTGGTACCATTAAGACCAGTGAATTTCCAAATTTGCATGATATTTTCACAGAAGGACAATACATTTCTGCCCAAGTTATAGAAAGTAAAGATAAAAAGAAACAGATTGAGTTAACCATTGAACCATCATTAGTTAATAAAGATTTGGATGATGACGATTTGGTGGTGGGTAATTTAATTCAGGGTTCTGTTTCTTCAATTGAGGACCATGGGGCTATTTTGAATGTCGGCAAATCCATAACTGGATTCATCTCCAATAAGGACTTGGAAGAAGAGTTGAAGGTGGGTCAAGTTTTAATGAGCAGCATTGCTTCAAAGACCACCAGAAATTTGGCATTAAAACCTTTAACCAAAGTTTCTAAATCAACTACTTTGAATACCATCACCTCAGTTGACGCAATTCAACCAGGGGTTCTTGTCAATGCATTAGTGTCTTCCATTGGAAAGAATGGAGTCACCACCAAAGTTTTTGGACTTGTAGATGGTACTCTTAATTTGACTCATTTAAAAGAATTTGATAACAAAACCTTGCAGCATAAATACACCATCGGTAATAATATTAAAGCAAGAATAATAGCAGTATTGTTGAAAAATGGTACCAAGAAGCTTATATTATCCCAATTACCACATCTCATGTCTTTTAAGAGTATCCAAGATCTTAGAGCCTCAACTTTGGAAGCATTTCCCATTGGTCATAAAATTGACGAAGTCAAGATCAAGGGAATGGATCCCAACTATTTATACGTAGACCTTGGAAGTTCAATAACGGGTCAAGTCCATTTGTCTAAGCTCGATTCTTCAAAGACCATCGAAGCCGACTACACTATTGGTTCCACCCATAAAGGTAGAGTTATTGACTACTCTGAGTTCGACAATTCACTCATGTTGTCTTTCGACTCAAAAACCGTTGATGCTAAGTGGTTATCCTTCCATGAAATACCAGATGGTGAGTTCACCACTGTTGAAATTGTAGAAGTCTTACCTGAATCAAGAGGAATTAAGGTTAAAGTATTTGATTCTTTTGACGGGTTCGTTCCTCCTATTCACATGTCTGATATCAAATTGGTTTACCCAGAAAGAAAATTCAGGGCTGGTTCCAAAGTAAGAGCTAGAATCTTAAAGAAAGAAAGAAATAGAGTTCTCGTTACCCTTAAGAAAACTTTAGTCAACATCGAGGATAATGAAGTGTTATCAGAGTTCGATAAAGCCATAGTAAACTCCAAGACTGCAGCTACCGTGGAAAAGTTTGTCCATGGTGGTGTAATTGTGTCATTTTTCGGTTATTTGGGTGCCTTTTTACCAAAGAATGAAATATCAGAAACGTTCGTCAACGATCCAAAAGATTACTTGAGAATTGGTCAATCTGTGAATGTCAGAATCCTGAATATCAATGAAGTCGACAGAAAAATCGTTGTATCTTTAAGACAATCGAGTGAATTGACGGTTAATCAAAAGGATACCATTTCAGAATTGATACCTGGAAAATCCATTGTTAAGGCTATATTGGTGGAGAAAAAGAAAGACTCTGTCATCATAGAACTTGCTGATAGTAACTTGAGAGGTGTTATTTTCGATGGACATTTGTCAGATGGAAACTACGAACAAAATAGAGCTTTAAGTAAGAAATTGATTATCGGAGAAGAATTTGATGTTTTAGTTTTAGAGAAGGATTTAAAAGCCAGATCTGTTATTGCTTCTAGAAAACCTTCTCTTATTGAGGCAAGTAAGGATAAAAAATTCCCCACCAGTTTCAAAGAAATACAAGTTGACAACAAAATGTTACATGGTTATATCAAATCTGTTACCAATATGGGATTATTCATTAGTTTTGGTGGTAAGTTAACCGGGTTGGCATTGGCCAAATATATTGGTGATGAGAAATCAAAAGACTTGTTCAAGAGTTTTTATAAATATCAATCAATCTCTTGTAGGGTTATCAGAATTGATGAAGAAAACAAGAGATTCTTATTGTCGTTGAAAGACATTAAAGTTAACGAAGAGTCTGAAGCATTGATCAATCCAGTAGATGAGTCCAAGAAACATGTTCAAGATTATGTTCCAGGAACCTCCACAAAAGCAGTTGTAAAATCCATCAAAGGAACCCAAATCAATGTTCAATTGGCAGATAATTTACAAGGAAGAATCGATATCACTCAATGTTTCACCAAATGGAATGAAATTAAAGACAAACATCAACCATTATCACAATTCCACAAGGGTGATGTTCTTAATGTTCATGTCATTGGTTACCATGACGCTAAGAACCACAAGTTCTTACCAATTACCCATAAAAAGTCCAATAAGAATACTATATTGGAACTTAGCATCACTGCCTCGTCTTTACCTGATTTATCCAGCATTAAAACAGGAAGCAAACAGATAGTTTATGTCAATAACATCGCCAAAGGTTACGTTTGGGTGTCTGTCACTCCTACAATCAGAGGAAGAATTTCATTTATGGAATTAACTGACGATGCAGAAATTTTTGAAGACATTGAGACTAAGCTTCCAATTGGTTCAGCTTTCCAAGCTAACGTCAAAGAAATTGACAGTGAACACAATATAGTGATTTTATCATCAAGAACTAAATCGATTGATTCATTTAAAGATGTCACTATTGGAATGAAATATCCAGCTAGAGTTTTGAAAGTCAAAGAAACATTTGTATTGGTTGACCTTGGAAACAATGTTACCGCTTCATCATTTATCACTGACGCTTTAGATGACTACTCCGATAAATTAGAGTCTGTTTTCTCTACCAATGACTATGCCACTGCAACTATTGTGAATATTGATGAAGACAATCAAAAAGTTGCTGTAAGCTTGAGAACCACCGCTGCCAAAGATAAACTTATTAATTCAATTGAAGATTTGAACAGAGGTGATGTTGTCAAAGGATTTGTCAAGAAAATCTCTGACAGTGGTATTATTGTGTCACTAGGAAGATCCATCCATGCTTTAGTTAGGGTGGCAGATTTATCTGATTCATTCTTGAAAGACTGGAAGAAGTATTTCTCACTTCATCAAGTTGTCACTGGTAAAATTTCTGCCTGTGACAAAGAAGGTCAGATTAAAATGACTTTGAAGGAAAGCGAAGTCAACGGAGAGTTAAAATCTTTCAAGAAATTCGAGGACTTGGAAATTGATGAAATATTTGAAGGTTCTGTTAAATCCATTACTGATTTTGGTGTATTTGTGAAATTAGATAATACATTCAATGTCACAGGATTGTGTCATCACTCAGAAATATCAGACAATAAAGTGGATGACATAAAACAATTGTTTGGTGAGGGTGACAGAGTCAAAGTCAAGGTTTTGAAAATTGATAATGATAAAAAGCAGTTATCATTAGGTATGAAAGCCTCCTATTTCACTGAAGATGTTGAAATGGAAGATGCAGAAGAACAAAACGATATGGAAGAAGCAGAAGAATCTTCTGATGAAATGGACCAAGACGTGGAGTCCGAAGAAGTATCAGAGGACGAAGCCGTCGATGAAGACGACGAAATTATTGAAGTTGAAAATGCATCAGAATCTGAAGACAGTGAGGATGATGAAAGTCAAGAAACTCAAGTTACTGGTCTTAGTACTGGTGGATTTGACTGGACTGCATCTATTTTGGACCAAGCAGAAGACGATTCTTCGTCTGATGAAGAAGATTTCACAGAGAAGAAGAAAAAGAAGAGAACTAAGAAATCTTACTCCGAAGACAAAACCGGTGATATTAATACCAGAGCACCTCAATCTACTGGTGACTTTGAAAGATTAATTATTGGTAACCCAAATTCTTCGATATTATGGATGAATTATATGTCTTTCCAATTGCAATTAAGTGAATTAGATAAGGCTAGAGAAATTGGTGAAAGAGCTTTAAAAACTATCAACTATACTGAAGAATCTGAAAAATTGAATATTTGGATTGCATTATTGAATTTAGAAAATTCATTCGGTACTGAAGAAACTTTGAATGATGTTTTCAAAAGATCGTGTGAATATATGGACTCTTTGGTTATGCATCAAAAATTAGCTTCCATCTTCATCATGTCTGAAAACTTCGAACACTTGGACGACTTATACAAGAAAATTTTCAAGAAATTTGGCTCAAAATCTGTAACCATTTGGGTTAATTATGCTTCAAACCTTTTGGATAGAAAGTTGAATGATGAATGTCACGAAACTTTAGCTAAAGCATTACAAGTTTTACCAAAGAGAGATCACATCGAAGTGGTAAAGAAATTTGCCCAATTAGAATTCGAAAAAGGTGAAGTTGAACAAGGTAGATCATTATTTGAAGGTTTGATTAATGATGCACCAAAAAGACTCGATTTATGGAATGTTTACATAGATAAAGAAATTAAATTAGCTGAAGCAAAATCCAGAGTTGAAGAGTTATTCGAAAGAGTCACTGGTAAGAATTTGAGTAAGAAACAAGCTCAATTCTTCTTCAATAAATGGGTTGAATATGAAGAAGAAAATAACGATGAATTGGGTGCTAAAAGAGTTAAAGCTAAAGCCATGGAGTACGTAAAAGCCCTTACAAAATAATTGTATATATAGAAAATAGAGGAAACTTAATAGTAGATTAGTCTCTGACAAATTATCTTTCGACCGTTTAAATCTTCATAGTTGAATTCGGCGTAATTGGTGGGTACACCCTTGCAAAAGTACCACACGAAAGGTCTGAGGCGTAGGAATCCAATAGTGGTGCTCAAGATTTAAATAAACTTCAATTAAGCGAGAAAAAAAGGTTGTTTTTGGAACACTCCAAATGATAGTTCTTGAATGCCTAAAACAATCGTTCTTGGGTTTTATAGTGTAGTGGTTTATCACCTGTGGTTTTGATCTTGGGTACCGCGTACCGAGTAAGAAACATCCACATAACCCCGGTTCGAATCCGGGTAAGACCTTTCTTTTTTGAGTTTGAATTAAATCTATACTATATTTAAACTATAAAGCAACAGCAGCTCCATCTGCTCTTGATTCGGACCCAGCAGCATAAATCAATTTTCCATTTTTGGACTCATTTTTGATGATTTGTGCTCTTCCAAAGTTTCCTCTGTCGTAACCTTTAGTCCACTTAGTTCTATGGCCCAAGTCAGTTAAGGCTTTAAATACAGCTTCAGTTATTCCTTCTTCAATCAAAACATTGGTGACACTTGTACTTACGGGACCATCACCTCCCAATCCTGAATCAGGTGCAGTAGTATCGGCATCAAGAAGAAATCTAGGCAGATCAATGGATTGTTGGGAAGTGAAACCAAAGATACAAAGGTTTAATGTATGAAGTACATGCCCAATTGGTTGCATATAACCTCCCATATTACCGAAAGAAGCAAACAATTCACCATCCTTGGTAATCATAGAAGGGATAATTGTATGGTAAGGTCTTTTTCCTCCTTCTAAACAATTGGTGGCCCCAGGAGTCAAATTAAAGTTACAACCACGGTTATGGAGGCAGAATCCATAATCAGGAACACATATACCACTACCAAAGCCGGTATATACTGAATTAATAAAAGAACATGCATCTCCATTTGCATCAGAAACTGTAAAATAAACAGTATCTGACTTGAACTTGGGATCTGGCACTGCTGTATTGAATTGACTGGGATCAAGTATCTTAGTCTTGTCAAACAATTTGGCCTTTTCTTTTAAATAATAAGATGAAAGAATCTTATCAACCGGGATGGGCTTAAAATCTTGGTCTGTAACTGAATCATTTGCTTCATAAAATCCAAGTTTACATGCTTCAATGACTAAATGTAAATATTCAGCTGAATTATGTTCCATGCTAAGTAAGTCAATTTCTCCTGATTTGTGTAATTCCTGAATTACTCCTAATGCAACTAAGGCCACCAATCCTTGGCCATTCGGAGGAATTTCCCAAATGGTAAATCCCATGAAATCATATTTAATGGGGTCAACAAACGTACTAGTGTGGGAAGACAAATCTTCCAAGCTAAGTTTATGTTTTCGTTCTGCGGTTTGTTTAATAATGGCTGCCGCAATGGGTCCATTATAATAAGCCTCTTTACCTTTAGCACCTATGAGTTTTAAAGCTTTAGCTATTGGTTTATTATAAGCGATATCTCCTTCATTTGGACCCTTTCCGTCCACCAAAACAGGAATTTCACTTGGGTCCAAGTTTGGGTTTTGTTTAAGAATCTTTTCAGTGGATTTTCTCCAACTTCTGGCAGCTAATTCACACACTGGGTACCCATTTTCAGCCAATTCTATGGCAGGTTCCAAAAGTTCTTCAAATTTCAAGTTCCCAGATCCCCACTTGTTATAAGCATCCCACCATCCAGCAATTGCACCTGGTACAACAATAGAAAATACCGATAGATAAGGAATTCTGGCCATTGGTTTACCTTCATTTAATTCATCCCAAACATCTTGGATTGTAAGGTTTTTGGCGGCTCTTCCACACCCATTGAGGCCTTCCACTGATTTCAGTGAATTCTTATAGTATAAAGCAAAACAATCTCCTCCAATTCCAGTAGAACCTGGCTCCGTTAAGCATAAAGCAGCTGCTACTGAAATGGCAGCATCAACACAATTACCACCCTTTTTGAGGATCGACACGCCGGCTGCATTGGCCAATGGTTGAGAAGATGCCACGATTCCTTTAGTAGAGTAAACTGTGGACCTTCTAGAGGCAAATTTCATATATTCACTGGACATTTGTGGAAAGAGAAATTGATACTCCGCAAAACAGAATTTGGATTCCGAGATCTCATACGGCCCATAGATTTAGGTGGCACACGCCCTGATATATACGGATACTTATTTCTTAGCTGGTTTTTTTTTGGTGACTTTTAAAGGTTTCTTGATCAATTCGGAAGTTTCCTCATCAAGGGATTTATCGGTTTTATAGAAAGTTGGAGTGAAGCTAGGATTTGTGAATTTTACAATTCCATTCTTGGTAATACCAAAAGTAGTGAAAAATTGGGCAATATATTCCCCTTCTTTCTCTGTCATGATATCATAGCTTAATAAGACACGGTGGTTAACACACTCAATTAAACCCATTCTGGTTTTTCTGATATCATCAACTTTTCTGATGTTCATTGGGAAAAGACCTGAAGCTTTACTCTTAAATTCTCCTAAAGCTTGATGAGAAGTCTTCATTTTTAAAGAATATGAATTACCAGTTAATTTATACAAAGCAGTCTTATAATTGGATAATTTGACCTTTCCATCTGCAGATGTAGAAATTAAAATATCCAACCCGTAAACTTCATTTTCTTCAAATCTGTGGGTGTCCATTTGATTCTTATTTTCCTTACTAGGGTTCAATAAGATTTCTTTTGGCCCATACATAACATTTCTTTCTTGGTTATGACTTAACATACTTTCAACAGCAGTGGTATTGTACTCTTTAGCAACTTTATCCACAATGTTGGTAATATCCCAATTTCTTCCATTTGGTTTAAAAGTTCTAATGGCTGCTTCACTAGCATTCCAAGCTGAATGTAATAAATCAGCTTTAGCACCTTCAATTGGAGTGGCTTCTGATTCTCCCACAACAAAGGTTTCAGCAATAATAGCAGGGAATCCATCGATTTGAACACCCAACATAATATTGACGACATCTCCTTGTTTCAATTCAACATTGGTTTCATCATCAGCAGTTGGAGGTGAAAAATGACCTGGAATATGGTTTGGGTTAACACAGGTAGGAAATGCAATTCCTTTAGAAATCTTAGATGCTTTCTTTGAATTATAAATCTTTGATAATTCTTCTTCCATCAATTCATCACCCTTTACACATAAATCAAAAGTTTTACTTCCAGCAATGGCTAATTCTCTGACTTGAGCTAAAACTCTACCAGAGATTTCTCCCCCAGTTTTGTATTTTTGCACGACATCAGAATTTGCAATTGAATAATCGACTTTTTCAGTTTCTAGCGGTTAGTAAACCCTATTTAAGTTCTTTAATACGTACTATTTGACATTTTATGAATTGATAATTTGTCCATTTTTCATACAGGAAGCAGCACAAGTGCGTAGAAGAAATGAGCCTGACACTACAATCTAATACGGAATGATATTTTTTACTAAAGTTACATACTTCTATCAATAGAAAAGAACTGAAATCACTTTTTATAAGTAAGTTTTGATGGATTAAGCCCAAAGAAGAGTTAACCATTCCAAACCCTTTAATTTTGGGTATGGTGGTTCTGGGTGGAGTTCAATATCTCTAAAGATACTCTTTAAATCAACATCTGTTGGTTTAAGAAGTTTGGTCTTGAACCATAATTTGTAGCCCACGTATAAGATAATACTTAATGGAATGATGAAATAAGCTCCGAAGAAGGAACCAAAGTCGAAATTGCCGTGAATGAAGTTTACGAAACCACCAGTTAATAAGAATAAGATTGAAGCACCTAAAGAAAAGTAAGATGCAAAAACAGCTCCAGGAAATTTATATGGTAATTGTGATCTAGCATAACCTTGAGCTTTCAAAGCTCTACTCATACCAATATGGTTGACCGAAATAACGATCCAATTCATTAAAATATTGGAAGATGTAATGGCTTGGAACCAAGAGAAAACCGTATCTGAAGTAGCATTACATGACATATAAGCCAATGGAATGAATGCACAACCAAATATAACCCCAACATAAGGAAGACCTTTTCTATTAGTTCTTAAGAAAATTTGTGGAGCCTGTTTTTTAACGGCTAAAGCAAATAATGTTCTTGAAACTTTAACCACTTGAAGATTAGCAGCAGAAAGAGCTGAAGAACAAACAATAGCATTAATGAAATGTGGTAATACTTTAACTTGTCCCTGCATAGCAACCACGAAAGGAGAAGAAGAAGCAGTACCATTTGGATTAGCAATGGTTTCATTAAATGGTGAAACAATCATACTTAATACCAACACAGTACACATGTATAATCCGAAAACTCTGTAGAAGACTCTCTTGGAGGCACGATAAATAGAACGTCTTGGATGTTCGGCTTCACCAGCAAGTAAAACAATAGCTTGAACACCACCATAAGAATAGACAATTGAAGAAAGGGCTTTCCAGAAACCCACAAATTTACCAACAGAGCCAGGAACAATATGAGATACAAAAGGTGAATCTCTCCAGTATCTGAAACCAATTCTTTCACCAGTTCCACCAAGATCAATTACTAAACCAGTTACCACCAAAATAAAGATTAAACATAATTTTAAGATTCCGAAAACAAATTCGACTTCTCCATAAAATTTAACGTTATAACAATTAACGGCAACCACCACTAATCCATATACACTTATCCATACAGCAGGATTAACATCGGTCCAATATTGCATAACAACAGCGGTGGCCGATAATTCATTTGGAATAAGATTAGAATAAACATCAGTCCATCCCATCATAAAACCTAAGGCTTCATCAACAAAATGTTCCGAATGTCTAACATAACCACTTGTAACTGGCATAAAACATCCAACTTCACAAATACACATTTGGGAAGCACCCACAACTATACCAATTAAAAGGAATCCCAAAAACATCCCGACTGGACCAGTTGTAGCTAAAGTACCACCAGAAGAAAGAAATAAACCAGTACCAAAAACACCAACTAAAGTAATCATACCTAAATGCCTTGATTTTAAGGCTTTACTTAATTTTCTTTCATTTGCAAAATGATCCACATAACTGGATTCTGAATAAGTTGACCTGTTATCATTTAAAGATTCTAAGTCTTCTTCAGTTGCATAAACGATTTGAGTTTTCTTGTCTTCAGGTTTTTCAGACATTTTGATAAAGAATCAAATCGGGGAATATCGTAATTTATATACTGTGGCCTCCAAAGATCCTTATTTATTAACCTAATTTGTCGATAAGCCCATTGTTGATAAGATTCGAATAATTTTGCGGGAATCTTGATTTCAATCCCTTAGATAAGAAATTTTGGGATAAGATAAACCCGCTAAGATAAGCTAAATCAGTCAAATTTTAACGGAAAAACGTCAAACAATAGCAGGAAATCATTTAATAACCAACTTGCAGCCTTTAATTAATGAATTATTCATCAAATAAACCAATTTTTACCAAACCATATGCCTCAGTTGTGGATTATTAACCTGTGATTAAGGAATATTCATACGGCGTATGCAGGTAAGCCATACGCCATTGCCGGACGGAAAATCCCTGTCGATTACGCAATATTTACTGTTCTCGACAATTTTGACAACCTGACAAGTGTAACCGAGTTATGTGTGGATCCATAAATCCCTGTGCCACACTTAACTAAGTTGATTATGACATTATAAATGATTATTCACGATTGAATATCAACAATTATCATTCCAAATAAACTATTCTGCCGGTTATGAAACCTACGGCGTAAACCTAAATGGCATTCACATTCTAATTGCCTATCTATTTGTGGTTCAGGAACTGGTTACATGCAAACCTTCCTATCTTTAGAGGGCGGAAGCTGTATGCCCATTTTCCGCGGCTGATAAGGAAACCGGGGTCCACACGCTTGGGGTCGACACGCCGGGGTATTTTACGGACGAAGGTCCATACGCCCAGGGTTTGACACGCCCAGGGACTTAACTGAGCAATGGAATGTTACATTTGGGGCTTACTGAGGTTAGGGTCCAAATAGCGTGGGAAATTACCAGATTTGGAGGGAAATGGAGCACTTTGAAACCATTTAGGTGTAAATTTATGGGGATGCAGGGCGACACTCCTTTTATTTTATGTTTTAAATGGTCCTTTTCAATACAAATATGGAAATTTTTCATTGGATCAAATATGACATAAGCACGTAGGCAGGTTTCATTGGCTGATGGTTTTGCAGCCCGACATAAAGTGTGGTAGCTTTTTGCAGTCGCAAGTCAAAATTACCCGATATGGATTGAAAAGGGTATACGTGAAACAGGTTGTGGGTGAAATATGTGGTAGATTATAGGTACCAAGTGTAGAGAGCTTAAGTATAAAACTGGTTTGATTTTCTTCATTAGATTATTAAATTAAATCATTCTTTTTATCATGAGATTATCTACTGTTACCCTTTTAGCTTTGGCTTCTGTTATTTTTGCAGCTCCTGTTGAAACTGTTAAACGTGACGACGATTCATTTGATTTACCTGAAGATGCTGTTATTGCTTCATATCCTATTGATTCCGATGCTGTACCATTTATGGCCGAAGCAGATGGTCAAGAATACTTTGTCATTGTTAACAGTACTTATTTAGATTCTGATCTTTCCAAGAGAGATGCAAAGTTTTCCTGGAACCTTAGACAAAAAGCTCAACCAATTTCAAAGAGGGAAGATGAAACGGATGAAGATTTCGAAAAAAGAGACGCAAAGTTTTCATGGAATCTCAGACAGAAGGCCCAACCTATTTCAAAGAGAGAGGACGAAACTGATGAAGAATTTGCTAAAAGAGACGCCAAATTCTCCTGGAATCTTAGACAAAAAGCTCAACCAATTTCAAAGAGAGAGGATGAAACCGAAGAGGAATTCGCCAAACGTGATGCCAAATTCTCATGGAATCTTAGACAAAAGGCACAGCCAATCTCCAAGAGAGAAGACGAAACCGAAGAGGAATTTGAAAAGAGAGATGCAAAGTTTTCATGGAACCTTAGACAGAAAGCTCAACCAATTTCTAAAAGGGAAGACGAAACTGACGAAGAATTCACCAAGAGAGACGCCAAATTCTCCTGGAACCTTAGACAAAAAGCCCAACCAATCTCCAAGAGAGAGGACGAAACTGAGGAAGAATTTGCCAAGCGTGATGCAAAGTTTTCTTGGAATCTTAGACAAAAAGCTCAACCTATTTCAAAGAGAGATATTGAGGAAGATGAACTTGATAAAAGAGATGCCAAATTCTCTTGGAATCTTAGACAAAAAGCTCAACCAATCTCTTAAGCAGCATACTGGCATATAACTATATATTTCACTCTCTATTGTTTTTTCCATTGAAATATATATTCATTTTTATTTTTTTGCAGCCATAGAGAAATCGCATACTTTAATTGCTGCAAATTCATGCATTACTATACACTAATTTCCTCTCTTGAAAAAGAACCTATTAGACTTCTGGGTTTGGGTAGTTTGTGGATAAGGTTCATTATAACCATTATTGGCTTGATTATACATTAAATCTTCATTATGGGACGAATCACTGGTGCTGTGCTTATTTGAAATATACGATTCATGAGCTTCATTATCTTGATGTTTCTTACTATATTTCTTACTGGCACCTTTTCCACTAACAACACACATCCAAATAAAACTAATAAGTAAACAAGCAACTGCACCCCATAACATACCAAATAAAGACTTCCCAAGACTTGAAGAATAACCTGCATCGTTGAAAGCATTTCTTCCTTTAACATGAACAGCTGTAATAAAACTTGCACCTGCCAAAGTGAATAGTAAAGCAATTCCAACAGATATTGAACTAAGAATACCTGATACAAAACCGCTTAGACAACAAGACAATAGAACAGGAATTAATGATATAACAGAAAATACAATACCCACTAATAAGAATGCGTATGCAAACCTAGATAAGTAGTAATAAGTATCTCTCTGTTTACTGAAACTCTTTGGGATATTCTTCAACCCATCAAAATTATCAGTTGGAGAATATGGATAAGCAGGAGATCTGGAGCTACAATCATAATTCTTACCATTTTTCACTCCACAGAGCGAATAAAGATTCCATCTGGCTTTATCCCATGGAACATCAAACAGTCTAGAATCTACTTCACTCCAATAAAAGCCTCCTAAAACTCCTGAATTATTGGCTCCAGTTAAATTAATAAAGAATAATAAAACGGCAGAACCCACTAACAATATTACGGGGATTATAGTGAAAAATCTTCTCAACATATTTAATGATTAACCAGATTTTACTACAATATTTATAGAGAATTGAGATTGCTTAGCCATGAAGTCATACAAATTTTAAGTTGTATACAGCCTTTTAATAATTGCTTAATTAAGCTTAATTAAGTCACGTAATTTCACCAGTAAAACTGTTGCTATTTTAGTGGTGTCCCATGCTTATGTAACAACAAGACACACCTCGCTCAGCCCAAGAATTTGAGATATCATGGAACCACCCGAATCAGCCACAAATTGGGTATAACACAGGATATTTATAGTTTAATAATTAAATTATCCTCGGTAATTAATTCTTCATAATCGGGAAGATTTTATCAATTTTGTATCACATTTTAAATCTTTTTATATGCTAAGTTGGGTGAGCCTTACAATTTTGTGCCAGGGAATCCAAAATTCCAATGTCAATTAAAAGTCTTGTGGATCTTGTGGAAACGGTCCAAATAGATTCGGTTCCATCCGATTCCAAATCAAAACAAGAGGCGATGCCTCCCGGCCGGTTAGAGCCGCTGTCAACTCCGATGACCCCATCTTCTAGTCATTATGGAAGCCCCGTACTCCCTAAGGATGCTTTAGGTAGGTTTACGATTGATGAACAGGAGAATTTACCGCTAATAAGTAGTTGTTATAAGAGTCAGGATAAGGTGTTGTATGAAGGGGCAAATGGGAGTATTACTAAGGGGATTCGAAAGGTAGATGACTGTCAGATAGTTATAAAAACTGCTAAGGTAAGCCAAGGAAGAAATTTACACCATTATAAGCATTTGGTATTAAAAGAACACCATATAGTGAAGTCTTTAAAGAACAAAAATATCATAACGGTTCTAGATGTTTGTAAGAATTCGGGAGATGAGATTTCTTTCATTCTTCCGTATTATAAACAGGGTGACCTATTAGACTACTTATCATATCTTCGGAAGAAAAAAGTATCCTTGAATTCCAATCTTAAGGATTCTTTATTCAAACAAATTTGCTCGGGTGTCAAGTATCTTCATGCCAATGATATAATCCATAGAGACATTAAACCCGAAAATATCCTTATTGATGATGAAGGGTGTCTTAAGATAAGTGACTTCGGTTATTGTATTAACTTGAATGATATGGACGACGATTTTTGGCAGCTCGACAATAAATACCTTTTATGTGGAACCAATTCTTTCAAAGCACCCGAATTATTTGAATCTGAAACCATTATTCAAGAAACTTCGGATGTCAACAAAATACAACCAATCATTGACTTTAAGGCCCTTGACTATTGGGCACTTGCTATCACCTATATACAAATCTACCTCATGAAGAAACCTTGGAATTGTGCTAGTGTGAATGATTCCAGCTACAAAAAGTTTAAACAAGTATACCCAACCAGTGAAAATCTAGTTGAATCACTTAACAAGGACTTGGAGGATAACAGTACCAATGTTAAACTGAATCCTACCATGAATCTCTTTAGAGAACTTCACTACCATGCTAGAAGTTCAATATTAAAGCTTTTAAACCCAATTAACACCAAAAGATTACTGGTTGAAAAATTACTACAAGAAGATTGGATCTTACAGGCATACGCCAACAAGAAAGAACTCATCGAAGCCAAACATTCAGCTTATTAACTGTATAGGAATTTATGATTTATGACGTTATGTACCCACGAATACGGTAATTCGTATTTCTCTTCGCGATACCCGTACAATCCACAATATTATTACTACTCATGGCAGACAAGCTAAAGAATAATATCAGCCATTTAGGATCTTCAATTGGTAATTCCATTGGAACTTCTGTTGGCACACGTGTTAAGAATCCATTTCTGAAGAAACAATTTGACAGTGATGACGAATTAATCAGTCAATATCAGCATGATCTTAACCGGGCCATCAAGGCCTTAAAGTATATTCTATCTCAGGTACATCGACTTGTGAATTTTGGGCTTCCAAAATTGTTTAAATCGAACATGAAGAGTATTGAATTGTTTGGGAAGTTGATTGGAGCTGATTCATTAGAATTTAAGGGGATTGAAGAGTATTATCATGAATTTGATAGAATGCAAGCAGAATCAGAACTTCCTACAGTTCACCCCAAGGAGTTGAAGTTTGAGATTCCAGCGTTGAATGAACAGCTATTCAACTTTATGGTGACGGTGGATAGGTTAACATCTAAAACAATTGATGACTGGGATTTATTTTATCAAGAGAATAAGCTTAGAGTAGTGGGAATGATCGGATACTTGAATGACACATTAAAATTGATTAAAAAGAGAAATAAGAAGCAATACGTATATGAGAAGACATACAAAAAGCTTGAGAAATTGATGAAGAAGACCAGTCCTTTGGATGATAAGGAGCAGAAGTCAATGACTAAATTAGAAAAAGATCTTCAGGAACACAAGTATGTTTACGAAAAAATAGACGAGAACCTCCGGACTTTACTACCACATGTGTATCTGTTGTTAGAGGAATTCATAGACAATTTAACAAAAATAATTTTGTGTAAACAGGTTGATACTTATAGGAGTATTTACGACAGTTTAAATTATTTTTCGGTTTATTATGGATTTATGACAGACAAAGAACTACAAGATAAATCATACGAGTCCATCATCGATACCTGGGAGAACTCCATGACTTCCGTTCGTTTACAGATAGAAACATTTATCACGTTGATTCATAATAAGAATCCCGAATTGGTGGACCAGGAAATTGATGATGAAGACAAAACCTCTAAGGCCACCAAAGCATGGAATAAAATGACGAGAAAAATGACAGCTAAGGATTTCAAATTGAATCCAAAAGATATTAAGAATGGATTATTTGGCGGATACCAGATAGTGGATCAACTAGATGCATTTTTAGAGTTCGAGAATCCCAATTCTAACGCTTCGAGCTCCTATTATCCTAACAGTTTACCAAAATTTGTAGAGAAGCAGGGACTTCAAGTTAACACCAAGGGAGCACCTCCTCCTTTACCACCAAGACAGAATACAGCAAGGGGCCACCTTCAATTCCCCGAAACTCCCAGAATTGGTGCACCAATTTCCCTCCCTTCTTCACCAGCTTATTCCAATGTTCCATCGACTCCAGCTTCCAGTACATTGCCTGCTACACCAATGATGAATCACGTATTCCAGTCAGCAGAATCTGTGGTACTGGAGTCAGAAGAATCATACGATTCCGACAGTATTATGAGTGATCTTGGTGAGTCTGATGATGACGACAATTCTGTAACCTATAGTAAATCTTTATCAACTGTGAATCTTCTAGAAGAAAAAAACAGGAAGCACACCAAGTTAGTTAAGGTTTATAATGCATCAAAGACTGTGATCGACAAAGCTCCTATTCATACCAATTTACGGCCAATAACTGTCCAAAAAAACGATGCATTCAATAAGGCATCCAGTGTAACTCACAAATTAGACGAGCTTCTGTCATTTTTCGACAAGGTCAGACTATTGGAGCCATCTGATGTTAAGACGGTGACAGGTAAGTATAATTTTGCCGGCGAACAGCCTGGAGATTTGGCATTTGAAGCCGGGGACCAGCTTGAAGTTCTTTTTGCATTCCATGACTTCGTTACCAATAAGGAAGATACATGGATTGTATGCTGTGTTAAGGGAACAGATAGAATGGGGTTCGTACCTACCAACTACGTGAATTGAATGTATATTCATTTTTAGTATTCTTTTAGGTCATCTTATAGTTTATTTATATATTATCTAGTCCACTTCAGACTCTAACAAATTAAAAAGAGTTCCCATAACCCTTGAAGGATCCTGTCTGTATCCGTTATGGAAAAATTCGTTTGTAATATATGCCCGATAGTTTTTTCCCTGAAACACATCCTCTAAAACCTTCATAGTTACATTGAAGTCCACATATAAGTCTTTTACATAGACGGCACCCACGATAGGAACAGTTGCAAAGTCCAAGGACCTTAAAACTTCAACATTATACAATTTGGGCCATTTAGTGTTCGAGTGAATAGCATGAGCCAATTGCTTGAAAGGCCTAAGTTCAGCATAGTCTTCAAACATAGATTTATACACCATTTCTCCGGTGAAATATAATGGCTTTTCGGAGGAAGCATCAAACACAAAGTTTGTATTTTCTGGGGCATATCTTAGTCTATCGGCAGACCATTCAGGGCTAAAAACGTTAGGATTATTCCCATCACAGTAAATGGATTCTTGGAATAAAGCATAAATGATATTTGTATCAAAACTAAGCAGGTTCATTACCATTGTCAAAGTATTTCTCGAAGGGTGTCCAAATAAATGAAGATCATTCAGAAAATATGAAACAATATTGTGGACCGTATCTGTACCACCATGCCCCCCAAAGTTCAATCCAATCTGCTGAAATCTCTCGACCGACAAGGTTCCGGTATCTGGAAGTGTAACAGGGTTCTTGTGTAAGAACTTAGTGATTTGTTTAACTTTTTCAACGTCCGCTGGATATTTATCATAGTAATGAATATTTCTTTCTTTAGCTCTGGCATATGTGGCCGTGTACACATCATCGGGGCCATGATTCACAGGTGGGACACCTCCGGTGATGAAAGATTCCTTAATGGACTTGGGATACTTGGATAGGTAAATGAAAGAACAAAACCCTCCAAAAGATTGGCCCGAGATGGACCACTTTTTGTCTCCAAGAAGCACTTTTCTGATACTTTCTAAGTCCTCCACAATCGAAGCCCCTGTAAAGTTTAATATGTAGTCCAATTGTCTAGTACATAAGGCACTGGGAGACTCATTTTCGTATTGGGGAACCAATTGGGGGAAACTAGTACTGTTTAATGGAGTACTAAGACCAGTACCTCTTTGGTCCATATAAAGCACCTGGTAACCCCGACTTACAAAGATGTCTGTGTATGCCATGTTGGAAGCAGGGGGAGAACAGGGAAACCCTGGACCTCCTTGAATGAAAGCAACTAGTTTTGGAGTCTGGGGAAGAAGCTCTGGACCGGTATATTTTTGGCACAAAGTGGCCACCACCTGGATGGTGCTCGAGTCAGCGTCTTCATAGCACAATGGGAGTTGGAATTTAACCACATCTACCTTCAAATGCTTTACTCTATAAGAGTCAATGATTTCATACATGTTGGTGCCGTACGTTTATGAGAAACCTTAACTGCGATAATTTCGGGACACACAATTAGCACCAAAATTCAAGCGCTGATGGGAAGGCTGTGTGATGTATCGAATGGGAACTAACGGTACTGATTGTGTGGTGTTTGTGTAATTGACATATTTGACACTTTAAGTGATTCTGACTTATCTCTGGTTTTCACACTCATACGCGTAATTTCTCTATAGAACTCCATCATGTCCCAGCTATCATTCAATAAACCAATAATATCCACTCCCCAAGCGCCCATTCCCACCAAGGATCTCGTGCTGAGGCTTCAGAAGTTGGCGGAGGAGCTTAGTGCCGTTGACCAGGAGAATCCAGACCTTCTGAGCTTCGAAAAGATCAAAAATGATCTAGTTAATGCTAAATTGATTAAGAGTTCAAATCCTGCGATATCTGCTTATGTGTGTTGTGCAGTGGCAGATATTCTTAAGATATACGCTCCGGATGCACCATTCGAAGAATCGGAGATTTCAACTATTTTTAATGCTTTTTTCAATCAATTTAAGAAGCTAGGTGACGTGAATAATTCTTACTTCCAACAACAATGCTACCTTTTGAAAAGGTTAGCTGAAGTTAAATCAGTTATATTGATCACAGAAGTGAAAGATTCAGAGGCTCTTATCGAAAAAGCATTCAATGTGTTCTATGAGTTATCCAATAAAGAGTTCCCCCAAAGATTAGAACCGCTTATATCGGGGATTTTATCAGAAATTATGGCCGAAGCAGAGATTGTACCCCACAATGTGCTAAAACTAATCCTTGAAAGGCTATTGACTTATAATTCTTCATCATTTTCTAAGACTTCTAATCCTGGATTTAACTTTTCGGTAGCTATATGTGAGGCTAACGTAGATAGAATGTCCCGTCAAGTGGCCCAGTATTTCTCGGAGATGCTTTATGACACAGCTCAGAAGGATGAAAGTCCCGAAGTATTGAAAAAGATTCATAAATTGTCGGTTCTGATATGGAGGCATGTTCCTGGTTTGCTAACAGCAGTTATGGGTTTAATTGACGAAGAATTGAGTGCTGATGATGAGTCAATAAGGATAATGGCAACAGAAACCATTGGGCAAATGATTGGATCACTGTCGTCTACTAGTTTCATTGTTAATTGTAAAGAAACTTGGATTCGCTGGCTAAAAAAGCCTATGGATATTTCTGCTAATGTTAGATGTAAATGGATAGAGCAGCTTCCTTCTATTATTAGCAATACTCTGATTTTAACAGGAGATGCCAGTAGAAGCTTATGTCAGGGCCTTAATAAGTGCTTGATGGATTCCGATGAGAAAGTGAGGTATATAACTGCAGTTACTATAGAAAAGATTCCTTTTAGCAAATTGTCCAGAGTAGCTGATACTGAAACCATAGAAATCCTTAGTCTGCTTATAAGAGAAAAGAATAACGAGATCCGAAAAGTAGCCATCGATATAATGGGGACGTTATGCACCAAGTATTTGGCCGTTTCCAACCATAAGGAAGTGATGGACTTCGGAGGGAAGACTCCAAAAGAAATTGTTGCCATTGAGGATCTTATGAAGAAAATACCAATGCATCTTTTATCATTGATTTATATCAATGATAAGACAACAACTTCTCTTTTGGATCTTGTTGTTTTCGAAAAGCTTTTCCCTTTGGAAGACAATGCTTCTACTAGAGTTGATAGACTATGTCAAGTATACTCGAGTTTAGACACCAAAAGCAGAGATGCATTTTTCGCCATAAATAACCGTCAGGAACAAGTATCTAAAGTGCTCAATACTTTTATTCAGTTGGCAGAAGAATATGGTAAAATTGGGTCTTTGGACGACAAAGAAAACTCAGCATCTAAAGAAAATATCAGTCACCTTGTGCTGAAGCTTCAAAAAGTGATCAAATGGTTCTGTGAGTCCATACCTGAAGAATATAATGCTTATGATTCGATTGAATATTTATACAAAGCTAAAAATTTCCGGTTCCTTCACCTAATGAAAGCTGCCACATCAGTAGGATCTGATTTTAAAACGGTAAAAAGTTCTATCAATGAACTAATTTCAACCGTTGGAAGCACCAAAAGCAACAAAATATCCAGTGAAAAGGTCAACCCTAATGATTTGATAAATACAATGAAGCTTCTTCTTTTCAGGTCATCTGTGATACTATATAATAGATCCAACATAATTGAACTCATTACATATTCTAAAGACGTAACACACAAATGGCAGAAAGTTGCTAATGAGCTTTTAACTCATATTTCATCCACGGTTCCTGGTGTTTTTCAAAACCAAATCCAGACCCTAGTTGAAACTGTTACAGAGAATAGGGAATCTCGGGATGTTTCGTTGAAAACATTGTATCATATTGTAGAGCATAATCCTGATTTGTTTCCAAACACTTCAGAGTTTGGAGAATTTTTAAAACTGCTTTGTATTGAAGGGGAACCTTATGAAGCGAAATATGCCATGAAACTTCTCCAATATAGTACCGGTAAACTCATTTACTGTTCTGAAATAGAGGAGGAGATTATTCCATTGGAACCCCCAAAATTCGTATCTCATTTATCTATTTTGGCTGAAATGCTTCTTGTGGATTCAGATATTCTTAACGATAAAATAGATGATTTAACAACAGATTTAATCAAAGAAATATTATTAAATAATGATGAAGTGGCTGAAGAATCGGATGATTGGATTCCCGATAATGAAATCATGAACCATCCTGTCTTACACCAAAAGTTACTTGCACTCAGAGTATTCACCAATAGATTGAGATCTCTTGGTGTTGTTGAAGAGGACGTATCAGCTGTCTCAAGTCCCGTATTTAAGCTTTTTGCTACGATCATTTCTAATGGAGGAGAAATCGTGCCTGGAAAGCCTACTCCTTCTAATTATCAACTGAGATTAAGACTTGAGGCAGGTCTTAATTTGTTGAAGTTGGGTAAAATCAAGAAATTTCTGGAATATTTTGATAATGAGTTGCTTTACAAGTTAATATACTTGTTACAAGATCAAGAAATTGAGGTGAGAAGAAGATTCTTACAGAAAGTTCAAAAGAATTTGAGTAATGATTCCATCGATGATAAGTTCATGGTTCTAATGATGTTCATGAATAGTGAAGAGAACAAAGAGCTTGAGTTTTCTGTTGAAGCATGGATCAAATCTACCTGGAAGAGAAATCAGAGCAAGAAGTCAATTGTAGTGGAATCTATTTTGGTCAGATTAATTCATTTAATTAGTCACCACGCTGACTTTACTGGATCTCAGGACCTTACAAAATATCATTTTGGTCTGAAGATATTGGTATTCTTCTTTTCTAAGATTATTTGTTCAGAAAATGTGTCTTTGTTATATTATCTTGCTAGCAGGGTCAAACAATTTAGAGATGCTACTATTGACCAGAGTTTATACAAGGAGCCGTATCCTGAAGAAGTAAACAATCTTTATTGTGTCTCAGAGCTAGCCCAGTTGATTCTTCAAGAATATAGTGAGGTCAAAGGATGGCCCGCTTTGAGTTGGGCAGGAAAAGTTCAGCTTCCAAGAGACTTGTATACCCCGATGGTCAGCACAACAGAGGCCCAGGAAATCATTGGGAAAATGTACATTACCGAAGAGGAGCAAGTGTTCTTAAGAGGATTTATTAGGAGTCTTATTGGGGCAAAGAAAAGAACTCATAATGCTACATTTAGGCTTGGCTCGAGTAATAAGGCGTCCAAATCGAGTACAACTCCGAAAAGGAAGAAGCAAAAACCTACTGCATCACCTAAAGTCACACCTGAACCGTCGAGAAAGAGTACCAGAGCCAGAAAACTGGTTAATTATAGTGTTTCAGATAATGAAGAGGAAGAAGTAGAATCTGAAAATTCTCAAGAGTTCATATCTGATGATGATTGATATATTTTAATATACATAATGCTAATAATCCATTGGCGGTAAAGTTTTAATATTGCTATTTATTCCCTCTTCCGCCAAAAGTCTAAGTCTTGTAGCAGCTGGAAATTTCTTACCTTCCGTCATATCTACCGCCAATACGTACATAAGATTGGCTGCATGTGTTGTGTATGTTCTAATAAAGTATTGACCACAAGATTCCCACCAATTAGCCAAGCAAAAGAAGTGAACATTTGAAACAAGGGACTGGTCCAAATTTCCAATTTTGGCCAACATGACCCAACACATGGAAATCGGATAAAACTTGTTATTCAAGGTGGTTAACACTGAGAAGAATGAACAAATGGCAGCTACTCTCTCATCATATTTATCTGTTTCCTCCCATTTATTGGTGGACTTACTTCTTTTCCACCCCATTCTCATTCTTCCTTCTTCTGTATCCACAGAACATGTGTAGCCAATGATTATAGGACATTTTTTGACCAAACGAGGCATCAAGTATTCATTCAAATCAGGAAAGGCTGTTAGAAGATTGTGTGCAAGTTTGGCCAACGGCAAAGCAGCTCTTGCTTGAACCACTATTTCGGTTTCTGCCTGAGAAACAAGGGCTTTAGCAATAAAATTAAGCATAAACTTATACGGAAGATCATATTCTTGGATGTTTTTAACTGATTGAGTTATAAAATTTGTTATTTCATTCAATTGGGATTTACTGGTGGATAACTGACCAAATCTGGGGTTAATACTACGTCTAAGGGGGCCTACCGCCTTCTTAAGTGCCTTGTCCTCATTCACCTTTTCAACGATATTCTGTTTGATGGCCACGATTTGTTGTTTGTATTCAAGGAATTGCTTTTCCAATCGTATGGATTTATTCTTTTCCCATTCTTCTGCTTCTTTCCTCTTTTGTTCTTCTTCCTGTTCTGCTTTCTTGGCCGCCTCTTGTTGATCCCGTAACTCCTTTTCCGTTGCTTCTTTCTCTAAGCGCTCCTTTTCTTGTTTTTCTTTGAGAATTCTTTCCTTTTCTTGCTTCTTCTTTAACTCTTCTTCTTGTTGTTTCCGTAACTCTTCCTCTTGTTTTTTCCGTAAAGCCTCCTGTTCTCTTTTCCTCTTCAATTCTTCTTCTTCCTTCCTCTTCCTTTCGGCCTCCTGCCTTCGTATTCTCTCTGTCTCTTTACGAATAAGCTCCTGGACTTCATTGTCCTGTAAAGTTATACTTGTTTGTACTCGTTGAGTTAAATATTCAACGTCTTTTTGTAGATGTTTTTCCAATTCATCGTGGTAAAAAGTATCAATTTTAATGATTTTTGGAGAGTATTCCAATGGAGTATCGTATGATGTATCAGATTCCACTTCCACGTCGAAATCTTTAGGAATTCCAAGAATCATCTGTGTTATACAATAAATCTTTTGCGCGCGAACATCTGGGGCTGGTGCGTGTAAACTGCATCCCGGCACCATATTTTCGCATCAAAATTTTTCAGTTTGTTAAGACTCCAGAATGAATAGAATCAGATTTTTCAGTTCTGTGTCCAGATTAAGTAGGACTGGGTATAGTACGGTTGAGCCCGTACATCACTTGGTGCCTATAAACAAATCAGCGCTTAAACCAGGATTGAAAGAAGTGTTAACCGCCAAGGAGGATGTGAGATCCGTAGGGTATAAGCCAACCAAGATTGGACAAGATAGAGTAAATGATTATTATAATGAACAACTTAAGGCCAATTTGATGTTACAAATGTATGTTCATGATGAACAACCGGTGATTGGAAACAAACAAAGGTCTTGGGGTACTGATTCTCCATATAAACTTTATAGAAAGTTGAAGAAACCCAAAGGATCTAGTAGATCTGCTAGAAATATACTTCCTATCACTGATTCCAATGTCCCAGAGTTAACTGGAATCAGTATTAATCTTTATAATAAGCAAGCCTTGGAGGAAAACTGGCTTAATATTTCTTCCAGATTACAAATTGCCCAAATTACCAATGTCAAACCCAAAAGAATCTATAGTAAGTCCAATGTGTTACCCTGGAAATGTAGAGTTGGTAAACCATGTGGATGTAAGGTCACATTAACCGGTGAAGATATGACCCAGTTCTTATCTACTTTAACTGAATTGGTTTTACCCAGAATTAGAACTTTTAAAGGTTTAAGTAAGAAATCTGGTGATCGTAATGGGAATATTTCATTCGGTTTAAACCCAGATGATGTAAAATACTTCCCAGAGATTGAAAATTTCCAAGAATTGTTCCCAAACTTATTTGGATTCCATATAACTTTCCAAACTTCCGCTAGAACCGATGAACAAGCAAGATTATTGCTTTCTGGCTTGGGAATTCCCTTCCACTAACTTGTATATAATAGACGCATAATCCTCTGGTTCATTTTAATACTCTGCTCATTTAATCAGTTACGCGAATGTTATCTGTAGTTCAGGAATACTCTGTTCTATACACAGATAGATTGGTACAAAAGGATAAGAAATGGCAGGACGGGAGTCTTAAGTACTATGAGTTCAATAACAAGATCGAAATCTGGAACGAAGCAGGAGATTTAGTGAAAACTGATTTCAAAAAAACCAATTTGGAGGTGGGAAACCAGTATGTTTTTAATAAACTACTAGTAGAAATCAATGATCATGAAGGAACGGTGGAAAGAGACATTCAGTTTACTACCAGTGTTAAGGACGAGCCAGGCCTGGCACTGGTGGGAGCTTCTGGGGCCCGAATCCAAGTGCATAAACATATTCATAAACCAGCGGTGGAAAAGCCCGTCGCCAAACCCAATGTACGACCCAGTTTACGGGCCAAGGTTCGAGATAAACCGCTATCTAGCTTTAATATGTCGCTAGTTCCCGGAAAATCTGTTCATAGTAGCAGAATTAACAGCCTTAGACAAGCTAGTACCAAGACACCAGGATTAGTTCGGCCCGATCCACCAGCAAATGATAAAGTGACGGTTAATTTCAAAGTAGTACCGCCTCTAAAGGCTAGAGTCCCCCCACAGTCCTCCAATATATACAGGCACATCCTGTAAGGGATAATGTCGTAGAATTTACATTAAAAATGATATTTATCGGGGTTATATACCAGATTTATCGGGGTTATAGTACAACCCCCCCTTTACATCTGTAAGTGGGAATTACACATCTATAAAGTGGGAATTATCTATTTGAGGGGATGACAAAACGGGGATATGGATAATAGGATTGAAATCACTCGTAATCTCCAACCAAGTCTTCAAAAGATTATCCGTTAACAATGAAGTTAGAATTTCTCCGTTAACAAGTAAGGTTCCAACTACCTTATTGGGAAGAATTGTTGAAGAATGCTTCGAGATGGAAAATTCATCAGATCCCATGGTAAAATTTTGATTTAAATCTTCAATTGTTGTCTTAAAAATCATTTTATTCTCATTACAGTATACTAAAGCATATTTTTTTGTACCCGAAATTTCTATTTGAAATTTATAACCTGTAAATGCTGGATCATGATAACAATATCTGGATAAATCAGATGATATCACCAACAACAACCAGTAAAAAAAGACCAAATTCTTATGTAACATTGTGGGTGCAAATTTATTTGTAAATAACCCGCTAGCGACATTTTTGTACGGCGCTATGGAAAAATTCTGGAGAAACTGTAAAAAATAATTTTATTACCAGGAATTCAGGAATCTAGGAACGAATAACCCGATAATTGGTAGTATTTAGTAGTAATTTATTCAAATTTATAACTTATTAAAGACAATTTCAATCATTGTTCCGTGTTTATTCATCCGTATTATTAAATTAGGTATGATTTATTAATGGTCCGTATATTAAGATGACCAGCCCCACAAATAAATAACTCGGGATACCTCAATTGGGTAACAGGAACGGCACTCCGGCGTAAATAATTATTCGGGAAAGAACAAATTGTAGGAACCGCATTAATTAAGATTTACATCTAATTTTCCAGATCTTTTATATTCAATTAAGAGGTTTTGTGGATTTGATTGGATGATTTGATTTAGTCCTGATGATTGATGATTCTAGTTGAGATTGTCATCGGATTATCCAAAAACTCGTATCTTAATTCGTTTTGGTGACTCGACCGTAAAGCCTTGTGTCTACCCCACAATCTGAAAAAATTTAATCCGAATTGAGGTTACATTCACATATTATTTCCGTGTTATGAAACACGGTCCATAATTTTCCATTATGGGGAAATTCCTTAAGAATATTTGTTCTAGGACTCTAAGACGTGGAATTTTGGAGGTTAAAAGCTGGACTAATTGGATAAAATTGTTCCAATATACGCTCAAGCCGAGGATTATTGATAAATATCCAGATCTAACCCAGTAACCTACTTTAGTAGACCAGAAAATGGTGAACCCCACAATAATATTGGTAAGAGGGGTTTCGTCGTAAGAGGACAAAAATCCGTTTGGGATTAACCTGTAAAAGGCGGCTCCGTAACAACTAAATTTGACTATAAAATGATCATTATTCCCAGTAAAACTTTATTATTGTTAATATGGGGATCGAAGATTCTAAATTGTTAGCCAGGTACATTAACTTTGGAGAGAAAAAAGCCGGATCATCTACCGTTGGTATTTTGGTTGGTTTATTTGCAGCTTTTGGTGGTATTTTATTTGGTTATGACACGGGTACCATTTCAGGTATTTTAGCCATGGATTATGTTAGGGAAAGATTCCCCAAACATGCAGAGATTGGACATCCAACAGATTTTACTTCAAGTGAAAAATCTTTAATTGTGTCAATTTTATCCGTTGGTACTTTCTTTGGTTCATTAGGTGCTCCATTCTTTTCTGATACTATTGGTAGAAGATGGACTTTAATTATTGCAACTTTATTTGTATTCAACTTGGGAATTATCTTACAAACAGCTGCCAGTGATATTCCATTATTATGTGCTGGTAGAGCCATTGCTGGTGCTGGTGTTGGTTTAGTGTCGGCTGTTATTCCTTTATATCAATCTGAAACCACACCAAAATGGATTAGAGGTGCCATTGTTTCATTATATCAATGGGCTATCACAATCGGTTTACTTATTGCTGCTTGTGTTAATCAAGGTACCCATAATAGAAATGATTCAGGATCTTATAGAATTCCAATTGCCATTCAATTCTTATGGGCTTTGATTTTAGGTATTGGTATGCTTTTCTTACCTGAGAGTCCAAGATTCTTTATTTGGAAAGGTAAAGATGATAAGGCTAAAGAATCTTTAAAACGTTTGAGACAATTACCTATTGATCATCCTGATTTGGTTGAAGAATATGAAGATATGAAAGCCGCTTTTGAATATGAAAAGTCCATGGGTACAATTGGACTTTTCAGTAACAAACAACAACAAAGAAAAAGACTTATTACTGGTGTTTTCTTACAAGCTTTCCAACAATTGACGGGGGTTAACTTTATCTTTTACTATGGTACTACTTTCTTCCAAAGTTCGGGTATTAAAAACGAATTCTTGATCTCTTTAGCCACCAACATTGTTAATGTTGGTATGACCATTCCAGGTGTGATTTTAATTGAACTTATTGGTAGAAGAAAATTACTTTTAGGTGGTGCTGGTATCATGTCTGGATCCCAATTAATCATTGCTATTGTGGGAGTTGCTTCTCAAACTGATAGTGCTAATAAGGTGTTGGTTGCATTTTCTTGTATTTTCATCGGGGCTTTTGCAGCCTCTTGGGGACCAACCTGTTGGGCAGTTATTGGTGAAATCTTCCCATTAACCACTAGAGCTAAATCTGTTGCTATTTCTACTGCATCTAATTGGTTATGGAATTGGGCTATTGCATATGCTACTCCATATTTGGTTGATAGTGGTCCAGGTAATGCTAATTTAGGTTCTAAAGTGTTCTTTATTTGGGGTGGATGTAACTTCTTGTGTGCATTCTTCACCTACTTCTTCGTTTACGAGACTAAAGGTTTAACTTTAGAACAAATCGATGAAATGTATGACCAAGTCCTTCAAGCCTGGAAATCACCTGGATTCGTTCCATCTACTCACGCTTTTAGAGACTCTAGAGTCGAATCTGTTGCCAGTGAAACTAAGCAAGAAAACATTTCTGAAGCGGAATCTGCTTAATAGTGTATAATATGTATTAGAACGTATATTTGATTGCTGGAGTATCCATTATCTCTTAGATTTCTCCCCACCATCGGCCTTCCCGACCCGGGACGGTATAGGCCCGGAGTTGTTCCTGGATTTCTGACGGGGCTCAAAAACTAAGCCTTGTCCCATTGTGGCCCCTCCTTTCAGTAAATACCCCAAACCAATAAAGCTATATTTGGAACATGGTTCTAGAATTGTTAAGAATTGTTACTAATTGGTTCCAACTTGGTTTTCTCTTAAACTGGTTGTTTGGGAATGCAACTTTCCACTGAGTTATTTATAGAAATATGCACGTACTGTATACATACTGGTAAACATTCTACTCAGATCTAGTATCCTGCCATTCTACATGTGACATACAAACACATTTGTGTCCAGCAGATCCTACCACCAACTGTAAGCATATTTACCCGGTTTTATGGTGGTGGTTGGCCTAATAGCGTTGGCCGCAAAATTTATCGGTTTTGCAGCCGCCACCTTGGTAGCCCTAAGAACCCCAAATCACACGTCGAAGACCTTTAGATACTACAGTACTAGTCAAACGTTACTTGTCAAATGTTTAAACTACAAACCAATCACTACTAGGAAATCCACTAGCTTATTCCGAAGTTGTTCTAAAAATAAAAGTCCAGAAAATCTTATGGTCATTTTTAACAAACAACAAGCAACAATTGTCTGGTACTATGCATATTCCCCTGTACCTGACATCGTCTATTTTGATCGACGATCCAATAGAATATATTCGATCTAAATTTAAACACAATAAATCCGATATTTGTTGTCCCCGTTCCTACATACAAATTGGTCACACGAGCGTATACTTGACTGGGATATACTAAGATTTTATGTGGATGTTAGTGGACACTACCATGTTTGTACACTCCCCAACTGTGTACAGTCCCATCTATGTTTGTGGCGTTGCTTACTATTTACTGGTGATAGATATTGGCAGCAAAGGCCAAGAAATTCCACCCTGTTATATACAGTTTTGGATACTTCCACACCATTTCACACATTTGCAGCTCTTTCACCCACTTCAATTATCTTGACCTGATTAGTATATATAGACAGGAAATCTCTTGACAATTGAATCAAAAATGATATTTCCTCAAGCTACTAGAACAACCGTTACTGCAATTTC
This sequence comes from Yamadazyma insectorum, assembly GCA_030574895.1. Taxonomy (NCBI): domain Eukaryota; kingdom Fungi; phylum Ascomycota; class Pichiomycetes; order Serinales; family Debaryomycetaceae; genus Yamadazyma; species Yamadazyma insectorum. Next base: position 233,438 of record JAJMFT010000014.1, read on the forward strand.
ATTGAGCTTATTGTCCAGTGTCTTGGCAGATTCAGTTGATTGTGTTGCTAATGGAGTAAAAGTATCTTCAGTTGACTCAGAAGATGGAGTCTGTGTTTTTGCCTTGCCCAAAGACTTAGATGCCTCTTTTGATTATAAGAATGATGATAACTATTCTTCCAAATTTTACTATGCCACTCTTGGTAATAAGGTTTACTACACCGATATCAAAGATGCCGGTAGAGAAATTGCTATTCCTGCCAAAGATTTACGTAATAGTGATCAAGAAGTGGTTATCTATTCTGTTGAAAGAGATAACGATGATAGTAACCAAGAAATGGATAGTAACTTAGAATCTGACTCCGATATGGATGATTATTGGAGTCATGATGACTCCGACACCGATGGAGATGACCACAGGTCAAGCTCCGTTGTCAGTTCTTCTGTTCAATCGTCTTCCACTACTTCTGCCACTGCTTCTGGTTCTGCAACTCACCATGAATCTGACCATGATAATGATGATAACGATCATGATGATGATAATGATCATGACAACGATGATGATAATGATCAGGACAATGACAACGACAACGACGACGATGACAACCATGAAAGTGACAGGGAGAAGAGAAAGGTCAAGAAGAGAAGTCAAACCAGAGCCCAAAAGAAAAGAAGTGTCAAGAGAGCTGATTCTGATTCTGATTCCGCCGACTCTGGTGATTCTGATTCTGCTACTGAATCTGATTTAGATAAGGTCAAAAGGTCTGATGACTCTGCCGACTCGGCCACTGATGATGAATCTGGAGATTCTGATTCTGATTCTGGTAAGAAAGTAAAGAAATTTATGAAAATCAGAAAAACAAGAAAATTAAGAAAGGCCAAGAGAGACGTTGAAACAGACTCGGACGAAAGCGACAGTGACAGCGAAGAAGACAAGAAATTAAAGAGAGCCACCGATTCTGATAGTGAAATTGACACAGATTCAGAAGACGACTCTAATTCAGATGATGATAAGAAGCTCAAAAAAGTTAAGAAATCTAAAAAGACTAAAAGAGCTTCCAAGAGAAGTGATGACGACACCGATACCAATGATTCGGCTGACAACACCCAATCTGATAACGACACTGACTCCAACGATGACACCGACTCTGACAGTGACAAAAAAATTAAGAAGTCCAAGAAATTAAAGAAAGCCAAGAAGACCAAAAGAGCCAAGACCGACTCTGATTCAGACACTGACAAGGATGTGAAATCAGCTTCTGATAACTCAGACTCCGAATCGGATGACGACAAGGCTAAGAGGAGTGATGACAACACTGACTCAAATGATGATACTGACTCAAATGACGACACTGACTCAAATGACGACACTGACTCAAATGACGACACTGATTCAAATGACGATACTGATTCTGATTCCGAAAACAATAAGCTCAAAGTCAAGTCTAAGAAGGTCAAGAAGGCCAGAAAGGTTAAAAGAGCCGACACTGACTCAGATAATTCTGATGATGACAAGGATGTAGACTCTGCTACCGATGATTCTGATTCTGATGATGACAAATCTAAGAGAAGTGACGATGATACTGACTCAAATGACGATACTGATTCCGACAATGATACTGATACTGATTCGGAAGATGACAAGAAGCTTAAAGTTAAGTCCAAGAAAGTTAGAAGGGCCAGAAAGGTTAAGAGAGCTGACTCTGACTCAGATGATTCTGATTCGAATGACGACTCCGACTCGGATGGCGATAAGTCCAAGAGAAGTGATGACGATACTGACTCAGATGCTGATTCTAATGATGATTCAGACACTGATTCTGAGGACGATAAGAAGCTTCAACTCAAATCTAAGAAGACTAAGAAGGTTAGAAAAGTCAAGAGAGCTGACACTGATTCTGATGACTCGGACAACGACGTTGACTCCGCTTCTGACGACTCTGATTCTGATGATGATAAGTCTAAGAGAAGTGATGATGATTCAGACTCTGGTGATGATTCAGACTCTGATTCTGAAGACGACAAGAAGCTTAAGGTGAAGGCCAAGAGATCAAAGAGATCCAAGAAGGTCAAGAGAGTAGACACAGACTCTGATGATTCTGACAAGGATGTGGATTCTGCTACTGATGATTCTGATTCTGATTCTGATTCTGATAAAAAGAAGACCAAGAAAATCAGAAAGGTTAAGAGAAGCAGAAACGATGTGATTTCATACCTTAAGTCTCAGAAAGGTAAAAAGGTTGACTCCATGAAACTCATGGCAGTTAATGGTGGTGCTTCATCTGCTAGTATTACTGGAACTTCAAGTTATGAAGCTTCTGGTGTTACCGCTTTACCTACTGCTTCCACTCTCAGTAGCTCAAAGAAGGGTGCTTCAACAACTACCGTGGGTAAGGCTGCTTCTGGTTCTGCAAGCTCAACTGCTGCTTCAAGTTCTTCTGATGCTAAGTCCTCAGCAGCAGCTACATCATCTGAGGATGGTGCTGGATACGCTTCTGTTTCATTTGGTGCTTTAGCTGTTTTGGCCATTGCTGGTTTGGTCTGATGTTTCGATGATTATGTTTTGTTAGTTTGCTTTTAGTTTGTTTTTAGTTTGTTTAGTTATTGTTTTCCGTTGAATAAAAGATAAAATCCATTCTATTTCTGTAAAATTTGCACATTTGAACTGGGGATATGAAAAGCACGAGAAACTCTAGATTACTCTACAATTCACTATATAGCACATTTACACGATATAAGAGATCTGAAAACCGGCTTCAAATCACAAATATAATCAAGGAATACTTCTACACAGTAGCCCTTATACTCGGTTAGTTGCACAACGAAACCATTCTTCAACAACTAGAAAAGGTTATACATATCCTCAAACAAACTCAAATAAAGAATAACAATCCTTGACCACCTACCAACTCTTTCCTCAACTCCAACCCATCCCAAGCCTATAAAAAAAAGCCAAGACTGGTATGTATTCTAAAAATAGTTGGTTGCGAAAAGTATACTGCATAAAGCTTAGTCTATTTTTAGTGCAAAACTCACCTGAGTGGTATGATGATTGTATATTAGGAAACCAGGAGCCATTTTAACTCAATCAAAATTACTATACGTTAAACCGCCTTACAACTAGCAACTCCAAGTTCAATCTTAGAACAGTGTTAGACATACCAAATGCACAGAAACATCTTCCGCATACTTTAGTCACACTACATCCTTCCCGTAAATCATATAATTCCTTAAACTTCATCATCGCTTCTCTGCTCCACATCCCTATCTCCCCATCTCTCCCCATCGGAATCTCCGGCGCCCGAAGTAGTTCTCGAACAATCGTATTTTCATGTAAGTAAAGGTACATTAACGAAAACCCGATGAGCAAAAGCCGCCTTTTATAATTTTCCAGGGTATATGCAGGCCGAGCCAAACCTAAATATCACAGTATAAATGGTCTCATTTTTCCAGAGTAAACTTTTAATGGTTTTACCAACATATATTGGAAGTTTGGTGTTTTTGTTGCAAATTTATGGGATTTGTGGACTAATGATAGATTGTGTAGCCAATGGGGTGGTGATATCGTCCGTGGATTCAGATAGAGGAGTGTGTGTATTTGGGTTTCCCCAATCTTATATTGGGCAATTTGAATACGTAAGTCAAGATAATTATACTGCAGTGTATTTTTATGCTACCGTTGGAAAAGTGGTTTATTATTCAGATATAAAAATGGCAGGGTTTGAAATGGCCATACCTGCTCAAGTATTATATGATACTCAAGAACAGGTGGAACTTTATGAAGTGACAAGAACCAACAAAAGTCCAGATGATCCATTAAATGGGTACCTGTATGACCCCCGAATGGAATACTATTGGAATGATCCTAACTCTGGTTATGATGACACTTCAGCACTTGGTGGAGGAGGAGATAAACGTGATTTAATACCCATAGGTGGCATTAAGGAATCAGATAACGTGTTAAAAAAAAGAGGTGAAACCGCTCTAATTCAGTATCTTAGGACCCAAAAAGGTAAGAAAATGGAAGGATTTAACATGTACGCTGTAGGATCAGGACAAGAGGCCAATAAATATGATAAGAGTGAAGTGGTAACAACAACCTCAAGTTATGACCCCTTGGGTTTGACCCAGTTACCACCTACAAATATCCTTACTGACAGTCAAACTGGATCTTCCAGAAATATGGAGTACCAACTTGGAGATGCAGCTGTGCCGAAAGCTTCTATTGGAGGTTTGGTGTTTGCTCTTGCACTCTTTTTATTATAGAGTATAATGTGTTTATGTATTTAAAATGTAAATTAGTGACTTATTTGGGAATCAGTAGATTTGTAGGTTGGCTCATCTTGAATCAACTTCTCCACGTCGTTCATACCTTTCTCCAAATCACAACAGCCATATAAAATTAGCGAAACAAGAACCAAAATGAAATTTGGGAGAAATGGGAACCGTAAATTGCCAGTTCTGTCTTGAATAGCAGCATTTACTAAGCTACCAATCCATCCAGTTGCAATTCCTAACATGATTTCCAAACCAAAGTACTGTGCTTCATCTCCTTCCGGGAGTAAAGTGCTGTACACTGTTCTATTAAGACTTCTTAAAGCTGAACCAGAAGCATTGAAAAAAACTTCAAATACCCAGAACTCCCATCTGTGTTTGAATCCAATCTGAACAGAAGAGTTTATACCCAAAGTCCCCCAAAAATTACTGAACGCCTGGATGAAGAAAAACCCATAACCCCAGGTTTTAATCTTGATTCCTGTTTTGGGGTATAAAAGCATCCAGGCAATTGAACCAAGACTTGCAACAATATAAGACATAAAAGTATATACAGTGTACTCAGAATCACTGGATCCAATCCCCAATGTAGCTCTGAAAAGAAGAACAAATACACTTAAGAAATTGGAATAAGTAACGTTCCAGATTACCCATGAAACACAATATATGAATGCTTGTGGATACCTTTTAATGTTTCCCAATAAACTGAAAAATCTTCTGACAGATAAAGTTAATAGATGTTGACCTTGTGGCCTAGGTTTGGACTTAACACTTGGAATATAGAAGGAAGAAATTATCAGGAAAACAACAGTAATACACCCTGCAATTGTTATAGCCAACAAAAAATTATGATATCCATCTTCTATTGGGCCACCTCTTGAGTAGGATATAATTATACCAATAAGAAGAGCTGTGATCCCTCCTAAATTACCTAAGAAAATTCCTAATACACTTACTCTTGAACCTTTATTCAATATCATTTGTCTTCTGACTTCTTCACTTGTGTGGCCTTTTGGCGGAGCTGCAGACCTCATAAAAAGTGGAATATAAGATCCTTCTGTGATTTGATAAACACTATCAGTTATGGTAAGTAAGGCATACAAGGCTGCTAATGCATTCATAGTAGCGTAGGTCTTGCCTGTTAATCCAGCAAAAGGCAATGCCACTACTCCATAAAAACATATTGAACCAATTAAAAGAATCTTTCTATAATTTGAATAGTCGGCAATGCCCATCAATAATAATGATAAAACACCCTCTAGAGCAGTATAAATGGCTTTCAAGTAAAGAACATAAGAAGTGGAATGAACTTTCCCAACCCCGAACTTAACATAACAATCATTACCTATACGTGCACACTTTCCACCTTGACTATTCTCTCCAACCAAAGTTGCAATTGATTGAATAGCAGCTGGAACATAAGTTCTAGACATTGAAGCAACAGGACCAGTAGAATAACAGATTAAGAGCCAGCATCTAAAGATCCTCTTACTGGACCAGATAGAATCCTGGCTTACTTCCTCTTCGTTTACTATGGTGGTGTCTTTGGAAGAGTTTGACATTAGAGAACTAAAGACTTTTGAGTCTATATATACTACTTGAGCAAATTTATTTCATTTTGGGAAGGTTTGAATATGAGCAAATATCATTTCCGGGAAAGCTGTAGTATATGTCCAGTTCGTAAGTTTAAGTTTACTAGATTTAGAGTAAAGACGTCTTTTTTTTAATTGGCTGCAAAATATAAGATTAAAAAATTAATGAGAATTGTCTATTTACTTGGTTAAATAACCATATTTCTCTCTATGGTATTTTCCTTTGAAGGTTAAATAAGCAACTGAACAAGTACCCATCACCCAAATAACGAGTGCCAAACCAGTAAAACACCATCCGTAACCCATGGCTTTTACAAGAATGTGAATAATTCCTGAGGTAATGGCCGCTCCTGCATTTCTCAATAAAGTACCAAAAGCCACATTGGATGCTGGCATCCCAGCGGCACTTTCCGTCAAATAGGTGGTATTGGTTGTCATGACCCAGGTAAACCCAAAACAGGATATAAATGAGGTTACAAACACTCCCACAACGTGACTATGTTTCTCACAAGTCCACCCATAACCGATCATTCCCGCCAAAGATATCAGAAATCCTATAATCTGTAAAGGGATTCTGTCTTCTGGAATAAAGGTCCCATTCCTTTTTATCTTTAACTGTCTTGCTCTGTCACTTAATCGTCCACTAGAAAATGACCCGGCAATTAGTCCTAGTGCTGGGCAAATATATGAAAGACTAACATTAAGCCGACTATAAGAATATTCTCTAGAAAGAATATCTGTAAATGTGACAGTTATTGAGTATAATCCAGAAAATATTAACCCACCATTGATTGAACTGAGTAAAACGGGCAAATATCTGCATAATCTAACGTAAAGAACAGGACTAAGTTTAGGAGGATTGGGAAATCCTGAGTCTTGTGGAATAATTCTTATTTGGTAAAGTTTTGGCTTAACAAACCAACCTTCATATTGTCCTCCCTTTGCATAACATTCTCCTTTGCCAACAAGACACCTTAAGGTTTCTGGAAGGAAAAGTAATATGATGATATACACAAGTCCAGTGAAAATGGAAAGGATTCCAAAGGTCCATCTCCAGTTTCCTCCAGACGCAACACTACTCAAAATGGGTCCAACCAAAGGTCCCAATTGAGGGCCCAACATAAAAACTGCAATTGTCTTTCCTCTATCTTTAGGAGGTGTAATATCAGCCACTGTACCTGCTCCTACAGAAAGAACAGCTGAAGAGCCAATGGCTTGAATGACTCTGAAAACATAAAGAATTGAAATATGAGCTGGTAAAGCAGCCAATAGAATGTTGGCCACCAAGAATATGGCCAATGAAATTAAATATAACATTTTTCTTCCACCAACATCTGCAAGTGCCGCCCACACCAAAGGAGAAATGGCAAAAACTGCCATAAACGCAGAAACAGTTCCATTAATGGTATTTGTCGACACATTAAATTTTTCACTCAATAAAGGAAGTAAAGGTATATAAATATTCCCAGCCATCGGTCCCAAGAACCCCGCTAAAGTTATAATCCATAAGATTAATGTTCTTCTAGCCTTTGGGATCAAAGTATATTCAGGTGGTTTAGTAACCTGTGGCTTTTCAGCTGGAGGTATTGAAACTTCCAGCTCAGTTTTGGAACCGGAGGTGCTATTCAGTACCGATTGATTTTGATCAGTCATGTGCATATCAAAACTGAAGAAAATGTGTTATTAAATAACCACCAATGAGCCACCATACACTTAATACCTCATATGTTGATACAATAGGAAAGAGTTTATACAGGACATATGCAGGTGGTACACCAGCGAGTAAATTTAATTACTGCAAATTTAATAGAGTCAATAGAATTTCCTAAAATGGTAATGTGACATTAATAAATTAAAGTTTGGTTAACTTGAGCTTCATCTGAACTGGGGCTACTGGTCCTCCTGGAGTTAACCGATCTTCCCATTGTGGATCGATTGTAAATTTATAATTGGTTACCAATCCAACAATGCATTGTCTAATTTGAACAAGAGCAAATTTTTCTCCCAAGCATGCCCTTTTCCTGCCATGAAAAGCAGGTAAAGTGGCATTACTTTTGGCTCTCATGTAATTTCGATTAATTTCATCTATATCTTCTCCCCAACGTTCGGGTTTAAAGGTATCAGCATCTTTCCATACTGTTCTATCTCTACCAGTTGCAAGATTATTGTATCCAACATAAACTCCTTTAGGGATTTTTATATTTCCTAGCCATACTTCTTTGGTGGTACATCTATTGATAATCTGACCTAACGGTGGATACATTCTTAATGTCTCGTAAATAACGGAATTAAGTTGAGGGCATCTTTCTGGTTCATTGTGTTTTAAACTTTCCCTTAAATTCTGTTGTACACTTTGATTTTTGCCTAGAACGTATAATAAACTGCTCAACAATAATTGGGGATTCTCATGACCTGCTATCATTACTATCATGGCATTATCTTGGAATTGTTTCTCAGTTATTTGTCCAGTTTTCAAGGCTTCCACTAGACTATAGCTGACCGTAGCTTGTTCATTTGGATTAGTTTGAGAATTCTTCACTAGATTACAAAAATAATTCCTGAACTCCATTACTACTGCTCTTGCTTTGATTCTACTAGGAATAGGAAAACTATCCAACAACGGAAAGTTCATGTAAAGTGGCTTAAAAATTTGACTCTTGACAAATTTTAAGTTCTGATTTACAATTGGATCCTGTTCACCAAATAGCTTAAAGTCTATACCAAAAAAAGCATCACCAACATTCTGTAAGGAGAATTTTTGAAGCAAATCAACTATTGTAAAAGGCTCTTTAGAACTTCGTTGTCTTAAATCTATCATTCTTATGAATTCAGTAACATTTTTAGAAATATTGTCCAAAGATGGAAATTGAATTGACTTAGTCAAAATGTTACGGTATAACTTCCACGTTTCGCCATGAGCACTGATCAAATTATCTCCTGTATAAGCAGCTAAGACCGAATGGGGAATCTTAATATGATTCCCACTCTTGGCAAACGTATTGTCATCTTTTAACACCTTTAAAAGTAAATCTTGTCTCGTCACAAGTATATTCCATCTGGATGCAAAATAAATTTTTACAGCTCCAGATTGTTCTAGTTTGTCTCTCAAATAAAGGTTAAATATGTCTTGTTGATCTAATGAAGTGTATGACCCCAAAAATGAAACATAAAATGGGATCGTTGGAATATTCTTGGGGAAATTTCGTGGTGGTATAACAATACCTAAAATACCATATACAATTAAGCCAAAACTAATGTATATAATTAGCTTTAAAATCTCATTCGTTGAAAATTCCGCCATTGAATTTAACAGACCATTCACAGCACATTACTCTACTTATATCGAACCATTACGTAAAATTTCCTATATGCAATAAAAAAGTTTCGGGTATACCAGGTTAGGTGCACCTTACATACTGTGTATAGGGAAATTCCAAAGCTGCAAAAAAGATATGTTATTTTGCTCAATGTAACATACAGATATCAACCAATTAATTTATATAGAACTCAAAAAGGTTTCGAACTCGATTATCAAATCTTAATGCCGTTACCCGTTTTAGAAAGTTCCACAAGTTCATTGTCTCTCAAAGATCTTGCTTCTGATGAGACTACATTCTTTGAAAGCGTGTATCTTACATACTTTAGAGATGAAAATTATAATACTATAAACCAAACGGTGTATAGAGGCAATGACCTTATTAACAGAAAGAATTTATTGCTTGAATTACAGAAAACGAAATCACCTGAAAAAGATATGACATATTTGAATAAAGAAGAAGTTAGTGATTTTCCAATTTTGATTTGGGAAAAACCAAGAGATAACGGTGTTGTGGGTGTTGTTACCAAGATAATTCCTTCGGAGCCCTTCAATTTATGGAAGTTAAATCTTCTTTTATCTAAAAGCATGATTACGTATAATACAAAGGGTAAGCTTGAGAACCACCACTACTATACTGATTTAATCTTAGAACTATTCGTCACAACCCTTAAAAATACAACAGTTGGAGACAAATGGTTAGAAGGTGGAAAAGATGTTTTCGCCAACAAAGTCAATTTTTACACTTCGAGAGGTTTGAAACTTGAAGCAATTTTGCCAGCATTCCCATGTAAATCATCTAACCTTAATAAAGTTTCTGGTTGGAGACCTGATAAAGGTGAAGAAATGGCTTTAAGAACTTTAAGAGATTTTGCTAAGAATATAAGAGCAATATATCCTCCTGGAATGGTTATATGGATTGTAAGTGATGGCCATGTTTTCAGTGATTGTATTGGAGTTGATGACGTTGTTGTCAATGAATACGGAACTGAACTTAAGAAGCTATACAGGCAAATTGAGCCCAACCCTGAAGGAGAAGATTTAGTTAAATTTTGTTCTTTGTTGGATATTTTTGGCTTGAAAACTAATCCAATTGCTCCAGAAATGCTAGACAACTTGCACTTACAGCACCATGTTGAGACCAAAATTGACCCTGAATCAGAAATTTGTAGGAAATTACTCATGAGAAGTTGTGATACTGATTCCGGACAATTAAAGAAAGACATAAGTACACCTAATCATCCTAGATTATATCTTTTTAGAGGGTTCGCTAGATTCATGGAAGAAGACTTGGAACAACATATGTCAATAACGACTATTTCAAGAAAGAAACAGAAGAAAGTGTATTCCAAAGTAGCATTTGAAATGATAAAAAGGAATGACGCCTACTCCAATTTGGTTGAATTAATGTTTCCACACCATTTAAGATTTTCTATTCATGCTCATAATAACTCAGGACCAAAATTTGGAGTAAAACTACTAAGTAATTCTCATTGCAGGGTTGTAAAGTCCATTGAAGAATGTTCCACTCCTACGTATGATGACTTGTTGCACATTCCTACCCCTTGGCATAATAGTGTCTTTAAGTTCTTCAATAGTTCAACGTACTATATTACCAAAGCAGAAATTATCCACAAAGCACTTGCCGAAGGAGGTGGATACCAAGGAGGCTGGAATGACAAGAAAAAATGCTACGAGTTGGAAAAATGCTAAATAATAATAACTTTAATGACTTACGACCTAGATTTGACCTAATGTTTAATACTTAATATCTCTCCACTTGATTGTTTAAAATATAAAAGAGTTACCTATTCAGGCAGTATTTTTCGCAACCGTTTCTTTCATACATTTTCTGGTAATTATATATAGTTAAATTAAACACTTGGGAAAGTTGGGAAGTCTTCACAAGTCTTACATACTGATGGCTTATCAGAGTTTGGAGATGCACCGTCATAAACAATACCACCATTCCATACAGTACCAATACCAGTTCCAAAGTCAGCAGTAACTTTTCTCATTTTGTTGAAATCATAACCTTTACCAATATCGAAAGTGAAGTGGAGAAGACCTGAAGTTAAAGTTAAAAGACCGTCTTGAGAGTATTTGTAGTCAGAAATTGGTAAAGATAAACCAATCACGTTATCATTACCCCAGTTAGAAACATGGAAAGTTTGTGGAGAAGAAAGAGCTTCTACTCTAATTGAACCACCGGTGGATGAGAAGTAAAAGCTTTGAGTTTCAGCAACAGCTAAAGCAGATGAAGCAATCCAGATGTTTGAGTTTTCACCAATGTCGAAACAACCGGTTCCCAAAATTCTTGATTGTTGTGAAAATGCTTGGTTTTTCAAACAAACAGTACCATCATTAGTCATGGTACTCAATCCTCTTCCCAAGTATACTAAACCAGCATTTCTTTGATCTTGGTAGAAGGCAAGTAAATTGTTATTGTGGAAACTAGCAGAGGTAATCTTGGAGGTTGGAATACCTGACTTACCAGCACCTTTAACGAAAACTTTACCATCATTTTGGAAAAGACCACCAGCAATATTGAAGGATGGGGAAAAGAAAGAATCACCTGAAGAAATTGCAATTTGACCTTTGTTAACCACTTGACTGTTAATTTGAGATATTTCAAAGTTAACTGGTAAAGTAGTAGAATCAGAAGCTAAATAGAAATCACCATTATTTCTGAAATCACCATGGAAGTGAAGATATTCAGCTCCAATGACATCTAAGTAAACTCCTTCTTTGATAGTGACATCGTCAAAGCTAACATCAGTGTTACCATATTTTTCAGTGTTTGAAGTAACATTGATATCTCCTGCTAAAGAAGAAGCAATTAATAATAAAGTTGTGAAAATAGAAGAAGCCTTCATGATTATTAAGTTATTAATATAAGATTAGTGAATAAGTTAGAGGGGAATTACCTTGTCTTTTATAATCGGATTACTGGGAATGATCGGCTCATAAGTTTAGCAAATATCTAACGGAATACTAAATAAAGTCAACAAACTTCCAAAACAGGTGATAGATGAACCGAGTTTGTACTAAATAAGAATAATTAATAGACCATTTGGTATTGAACCTACGAAATTATCTACCAGAACAAAAGAATATTATTCATAACCAATATAATTCTACGATTTACGTATCAATTGGGTTATTATTTGTATCTCATCACAATGGGATCTAACGGGATCCACGTTTCTTTCATACCCTTGGCACCAATAATATAGTAATTTTTTTACGAGATCGCCAAACCATTATAGACTTTATCCATTTTAGGACGTGCGTAATGCATATGACATATAATTGGAGAAGTTTTTTTCCACTTTAGGAAATCAACACTATAAATACACTAATGACACGCTATAATTTGGAAATCATTTAAAGTTAAAATAAGGCTTTTGATAGGCTTTTGGGTTTTTGACTGTTTATTCTTAAGCCTCGAGTTGCCTTGTAGGCTTAATTCGGTTAAATATTTAGACGACCTAAACACACTTTTACCTGAGCTTCGCGTATACTATAAACTCTCGTATATTGATACCACCCAAAGGCGTCCAAAAAATATATGTCAAGATCGGAATTAAGATGATCAACAACCTTTGAAGATTTAAGGTCGGGGAACTAATGCTCTTCACTCACATGCTGGTATATTCTAATGGGGTTAATGATTCTGCCACAAGTACAACTTTTTTTGGTATCATTCAAAGAAACAAATTATCCAGACAATAATTGCAAATTTTACACTTTTAATTAAATTCTTGTCCAATGTGCACAACTAATCTCTAACACTCACTAAAACTGAAATCACATGTGTCGATTCCACATAAAGCCTATGAAGGAGTTCTGCATAGAGATCTCGATTTAAATTCTCATTCTTCAACCGGAACGGAACTATTAAAGATGTTCTTCAAAAACAAGTTTTATGTACCAGAAAATGCCAAATACTATGATCCCAAGACAACTACAATGGTGGCTGCCATAACCGGAGGTAATACAGGAATTGGATTCCATACTGTATTACATTTATACCTTCATGGCTACAAAGTTTACATGCTTGGAAGAAACGAGGAGAAATGTAGTAAAGCCATTGAGGACATTAAAGCAGAAGCAGCCACTAGAATTGGGAAGTATTCTGAAGAGGAAAAATCCAGTAGATTCACTGGAGAAATTCAATACATCAAATGTGATTTAGTGGATTTGTCAAGCGTTAAATCTGCAGCAGATAAGATTAAAGCTACCGAATCTCATGTTGATGTGTTAATCAATAATGCTGGACTTATGGCAGCTGATTACGAAATCACCAAAGACAATATGGAAATTCAATACCAAGTAAACGTTGCTGCTCACATGTTATTGACATTTGAATTAATTTCTTTATTGGAAGCAGCTCCTGCCCCAAGAGTTGTTCATCTAAGCTCCTTAGCTCATCATTCCCCATTGTTTTATTATCAAGACACTAAAGGTATTCAAGGATTCCCCTCCTCATATAACAATCTTTTGAGATACGCTGTTGCCAAACTTCATGTTGTTCAAATGATGAAGCAACTTGGAAAGAAACACCCAAAGATTTTGTGTTTGTCGGTCCACCCTGGTATTATTGATACAGAGCTTTATGGCCCCTTGCACAACACTCGTTCCGTTATGTCGCCCTTTATGAAGGCTGCTTTCAAATTCGGGAATACATTTGTAACTGTATCCACTGAAATTGGCGCTTATGGTTCGTTGAAGGGTGCAATGGATGAGTCTCTTGTGGCTCCTGCCGATAGTGGGAAATTTATCACCACTGGTGGTGTAATGAGTAAATCCTCAATATATTCTAACAATGAGACTTATATCAATAAATCATGGGACCATTGTCTTTTGGAGTTAAAAAAAGCAGGCTACGCCTACGACATTTAGTCAATTTCTATACCTTATGTATGCCAATATGAACCGATAACATCACGTAGTGTGCGCGACCCAATCCCTTGCCTCTTATCGCATTTCTATACAGAATCATTAATTATTAAGTTAAACACCAATTACTGACAAATGCCTAGTCTTTTTGGTCTTTTGACGTATGTAAATTAATATGATTGGAACGATTCCAATTTTTTGAATTCTTTACTAACATTCAGGCTTTTAACAGCTAATTTTTACCCAATTGTTGCCTCATATAGAGCTTATGAGGAGTATGTTAATGCTGCTACAAAATTTGATAACTCAAATTTGAATATAGCTGGATTCAATGTTCCGGTTGCTACACTTTTCAAGAAGGCCACTGGAGAACACGACGAAACTTTACCTACTGATGCTTCTCTTTTGGTGTTTCACACAAATAAGGTCCACAAATGGTTTATTTATTGGATTGTTCATACTTCATTAGAAGTTATAAGCACTGTATTGCTATTAAAGTATATTGTTCCTTTCTATTCCATGGTTAGGTTTGGGGTGTCTATTTGGTTAATATACCCCTTATTGATACCCGTGTCTACCACTAACTATAATCAAAATGATGACTTGGTATCTTTCTTTAATAGTGGAAGTGGTTACTGTTTCAAAACAATTATTTCCCCTTGGTTACATGGAGATTTTGCTTTGGTAAATGATTTATCTTTGGATTCAAATGGTCTTTATGAGTTGATGCAGAAAGTAATGCTTTTCCTAGTTAACACGTTTAAAACATCTATTATATCCCAGGCTTTCACCAAAAATAAGGGATCTCCAGAAGGAGAACAATCACCAAGTTACACGAATGAATACGTTGAGTCAATCAGGAGCTTCAGTACTGCAAAGTTTCAAGAATACTTTGGGCCAAAAGATGGAGTAGAAGAAGAATATGATGTAATCGATTCTCCCCTGAATCCTGAAGCCGGTACAGCTACTGCGACTGGGTCTACACTGGCGGATGATACCCCCATCAAGAGGAAAGGTTGGATATGGTGATGAATGATGATTTTATGAAATGGTACCGGTTGGCGGATTTATATGGATAGTTAGGTTATTTAGTTCGAATTTATTAGACAGTTGATATACTCATTAAATTTATATACAAGATTAATAACCCAAGAATTTATTAACTAAATCTTGGTCGGCTTTGGAAGCAACTCTATCATTATGCTGTTTCATTATAGATTCAGATTGTTTCTTGAAACCTTTGGTTATGAAACCATTTGGTAACACTGGTTTGGCATATAATCCATCAAATGCATCAGTAGGTTTTCCTTTATCAGATCCTCTACCATTTTGACTTTCAATGATACTTCTATGGCTTTCAAGAGCATCTGTATAAGTTTTAGCTTCTGGTGGTATTTCTGGCCAAACGAATGGTTCTTCCATATCTATAGTCATTTTCTTATATTGAGTTCCTCTATATCTTCCCAAATCATTCATAGTTCTGGTGAATCGAGCATGTAATAATTGAACCGTTACATTTAATGCTCTAAGTCCATAAACATGCCATAAATAATCTCTTAAGTCAATTTTGTTGAAATTTCTTGGTACAAGAAACTTAGCTTGATATGGAGTATGCTTTGCACTAGGTCTTAATAAACAAATTCTGGCCTTTGGGAAATAAATTTGGTTTTCACCAACTTTAAAATGAGCTTTTCCAAGAGCTATTTCATCCCCATATTTTTCAAGATTTCTTCTGGAAATACTATCATTACGAGATCTATGCTTAATAGGTACTGGTTTACCTTCTTTTATATATAAATTTCTAATCTCTTCACTTGGGAATACAGAATCAGTAACCGATTGGGATAATAATGGTGGTCTTTCCTTTCTAAAACCATATCTTGGCTTATCCAATACCACGTCTTCCACATTAACTTTTGGGTAGTTTCTATGATTGGCTTTATATCTAATGGTTCTTACATTCACCAAAGAATGAACCCATTTATTCAATAAACTCTCTGATTTAAACATACTGAGTCCTGCCAGTGAAAAATTTCGCATACTCGAAAATTTTTTTGTGTAACGCAAATTTGTGTGGCAAACTCAATACTCGCTCGTTGAAAATTGATGAAAAACTTCATCTAAACTAATAGTTGTAATTGGGATTAGATATTAATTATTATCTTAATAAACTCAATATAAACTAGATAGAATGTCACAAGATCAAGTTGGAGAGGATCCATATGGGTATGACGTCAATGATGAAAGTATTACCCCAGAAGATTGTTGGTTAGTTATATCATCATTTTTCCAAGAGAAAGGATTGGTATCACAACAATTAGATTCTTTTGATGAATTTATCGAAACAACTATTCAGGAATTAGTTTGGGAAGATTCTCATCTTGTTTTAGATCAACCGGCCCAGCATACTTCAGAATCGGACCATGAAAATAGAAGATTTGAAATATCGTTTGGAAAAATTTATATTTCTAAGCCAACTCAGACTGAAGGTGATGGTACAACTCATCCAATGTTCCCTCAAGAGGCTAGATTAAGAAATTTAACTTATTCTTCTCCTTTATATGTGGATATGACTAAAAGAGTATTCAAATCTGATGACAATGAACGTAAAAATGATGAATTGGATTGGATAGAAGAAAATGTCGGCGAAAATCCAGATACCAAAGTTTATTTGGGTAAAGTACCTATTATGTTAAGATCTAAATTCTGTATGTTGAGAGATTTGGCTGAACATGAGTTTTATGAATTAAAAGAATGTCCTTATGATATGGGTGGTTACTTTGTTATTAATGGTTCCGAAAAAGTCTTAATTGCCCAAGAAAGAAGTGCAGCTAATATTGTTCAAGTGTTCAAGAAAGCTGCTCCTTCTCCTATTTCTCATGTAGCTGAAATCAGAAGTGCTTTAGAAAAAGGTTCAAGATTAATTTCTTCATTACAAATCAAGTTATATGGTAGAGATGATAAAGGAGTAAGCGGAAGAACTATAAAAGCTACTTTACCTTATATTAAAGAAGATATCCCAATTGTGATAGTTTTTAGAGCCTTGGGTATTGTTCCGGATGGGGATATTTTGGAACATATATGTTATGACGTGAACGATTGGCAAATGTTGGAAATGTTGAAACCATGTGTTGAAGAAGGTTTCGTTATCCAAGAACAAGAAGTCGCTCTTGATTTTATCGGTAGAAGAGGTGTGTTGGGTATTAGAAGAGAAAAGCGTATTCAATATGCTAGAGATATCTTACAGAAGGAATTATTACCTAATATCACACAAGAAGAAGGTTTTGCCACCAGAAAGGCTTTCTTCTTGGGTTATATGGTTAACAGATTGTTATTATGTGCATTAGAGAGGAAAGAACCGGACGACAGAGATCATTTTGGTAAGAAGAGATTGGATTTAGCCGGTCCATTGTTAGCCAATTTATTCAGAATTTTATTCAGAAAATTAACTAGAGACATCTATAATTATATGCAAAGATGTGTTGAAAATGATAAAGAATTCAATTTGACTTTGGCTGTCAAGTCTCAAACAATCACAGATGGTTTACGTTATTCTTTAGCCACCGGTAATTGGGGTGAACAGAAGAAAGCTATGAGTTCAAGAGCTGGTGTGTCACAAGTTTTGAATAGATATACTTATTCATCAACCTTGTCACATTTAAGAAGAACAAATACTCCGATTGGACGTGATGGTAAATTGGCTAAACCAAGACAGTTGCACAATACTCATTGGGGTCTTGTGTGTCCTGCCGAAACTCCAGAAGGTCAAGCTTGTGGATTGGTTAAGAATCTTTCTTTAATGTCTTGTATATCAGTTGGTACCTCTTCCGAACCAATTTTGGTATTCTTGGAAGAATGGGGTTTAGAACCATTGGAAGATTATACCCCTTCCACTGCTCCAGATTCAACAAGAGTATTTGTTAATGGTGTTTGGGTTGGTACTCATAGAGATCCATCTTCTTTGGTTGACACTATCCGTAGTTTAAGAAGAAAGGGTGATATTTCTCCTGAAGTGTCCATCATCAGAGATATCAGAGAAAAGGAATTCAAAATTTTCACTGACGCTGGAAGAGTTTATCGTCCATTGTTTATTGTTGATGATAATCCTTATAGTGAAACAAAAGGTGAGTTAGTCTTGAACAAGACACACATAAAGAAATTAATAGACTCTGAATATGACGAATTCAGCTATGATGAGGAAGAATCTTATGGTTGGTCTTCATTGGTAAGAGATGGTGTAATAGAGTATGTCGATGCTGAAGAAGAAGAAACGATTATGATTGCAATGACACCCGAGGATTTGGAAGCCAGTAAGAGTGCCTTGAGTGCACCAGAACAAAAGACCATGCAAATGGAAGAACAGGAAAGAGATCCAGCTAAAAGAATCAAACCAACCTATTCTGGTAATCTTCATACATTCACCCACTGTGAGATTCATCCTTCTATGATTTTGGGGGTGGCTGCTTCTATTATTCCATTCCCAGATCATAATCAATCTCCTCGTAACACTTATCAATCTGCTATGGGTAAACAAGCTATGGGTGTTTTCTTAACCAATTATTCCGTTAGAATGGATACAATGGCAAACATTTTGTACTATCCTCAAAAACCTTTGGCAACTACTAGATCCATGGAATATCTTAAATTCAGAGAGTTACCTGCTGGTCAGAATGCTATTGTTGCCATTGCATGTTATTCCGGTTACAATCAAGAAGATTCCATGATTATGAATCAATCATCCATTGACAGAGGTTTGTTCAGATCTTTATTCTTTAGATCTTACATGGATTTGGAAAAGAGACAAGGTATGAAAGCTTTAGAAACATTCGAAAAGCCTTCAAGATCAGACACTTTGAGATTGAAGCATGGAACTTATGAAAAATTGGATGATGATGGTTTAATCACTCCTGGTGTGAGAGTAAGTGGGGAGGATATTATTATTGGTAAGACCACACCAATTCCACCAGATGCAGAGGAATTGGGTCAAAGAACTCAATATCATACCAAGAGAGATGCTTCAACACCTCTTAGAAGTACAGAGTCAGGTATTGTTGATCAAGTGTTGTTAACCACTAATGGAGATGGTGCCAAATTCGTCAAAGTAAGAATGAGAACCACTAAAATTCCTCAAATTGGGGACAAATTTGCCTCTAGACATGGTCAAAAAGGTACTATTGGTGTGACTTACAGACACGAAGATATGCCTTTCACATCTCAAGGTATTGTTCCAGATTTGATTATTAATCCTCACGCCATTCCATCTCGTATGACGGTTGCCCATTTAATTGAATGTTTATTATCAAAAGTTTCCTCATTATCTGGGTTAGAAGGTGACGCCTCTCCATTCACAGACGTCACTGCTGAGGAAGTATCCAAATTATTAAGAGAGCACGGTTATCAATCAAGAGGTTTCGAAGTTATGTATAATGGTCACACAGGTAAAAAGTTGATGGCCCAAATTTTCTTTGGTCCAACTTATTACCAAAGATTGAGACACATGGTAGATGATAAGATCCATGCCAGAGCCAGAGGTCCAGTCCAAGTTTTGACGAGACAACCGGTTGAAGGTAGATCAAGAGATGGTGGTTTAAGATTCGGAGAGATGGAGAGAGATTGTATGATTGCGCACGGTGCCGCCGGATTCTTGAAAGAAAGATTAATGGAAGCTTCAGACGCTTTCAGAGTTCATGTGTGTGGAATATGTGGGTTAATGTCAGTAATTGCCAACTTGAAAAAGAATCAATTCGAGTGCAGATCTTGTAAAAATAAGACTAACATTTACCAAATTCACATTCCTTATGCTGCTAAACTTTTATTCCAAGAATTAATGGCTATGAATATCTCTCCAAGGATGTACACCGAGAGATCAGGGGTTTCAGTCCGTGTTTAAACAACAAAAAAAATTTAAACTTATTGTATTATGTATAGATCTATTTACAGTTAATTACTCAAAAATTGTTCACGAAGTTGCTCTCTTTCGAGTTCACTCTTTTCCAATTCTGCTATTTTTTCTCTTACTTCCGGGGCTTCATCAGCAAATGCAATGAGATTTTGTTTATATGGATGTTCATCACCATCAAATAATTTTAATCTATCCATCCTAGCTAATCTTAATTTATTCTTTGGTATCATACCTTTTACTGCTCTTCTTAATACTTCATTATATCCTTTATTTTCAATCATTCTGTTCATTGGAATCAAATTTAATGACCCGGGACGGGTTGTGTGAGACCAGTAAGTTTTATCCTGTAACTTCTTACCCGTAATCTTTAAATGGGCACAA
Organism: Yamadazyma insectorum; assembly: GCA_030574895.1. Classification (NCBI taxonomy): domain Eukaryota; kingdom Fungi; phylum Ascomycota; class Pichiomycetes; order Serinales; family Debaryomycetaceae; genus Yamadazyma; species Yamadazyma insectorum. Next base: position 253,785 of record JAJMFT010000014.1, read on the forward strand.
TTGGTTACCACAACATAATCTCCATGATCTCTATTGGGTGAGTACGTGGGCTTGTGTTTCCCTTGTAAAGCTATGGCTATGGCCGAAGCCAAACGACCCAACGTCCTATGATCATTTGCAACATCAACATGACGCCAAACTCTTGTTAACGCTACAGCTGAATTCCCTATTCTCTGTGACATGGTACCAAAATTTTTCACCGCTTCTCACAAATTCGCACAAATATCGCCAAAAATAGTCGTGTGGGACCAATCGTGCGCATTTTTGAAAAATCTCGAAAGTTTACAACAACTGAAAGCAGATATGTTCTTTTTAAAGGACTTGTCGTTGAATTTAACATTACATCCGAGTTTCTTCGGACCTCAAATGGATCAATATTTACGAGATAAGCTTCTCTCAGATGTGGAAGGGACGTGTACTGGTCAGTTCGGATATATTGTTTGTGTATTAGATTGCATGAACATAGATGTTGGGAAAGGTAGAATTGTTCCTAGTTCAGGAATGGCAGAATTTGAAGTAAAATATAGAGCGGTTGTATGGAAACCGTTTAAAGGAGAAGTAGTAGATGCAGTGGTGACAACAGTTAATAAAATGGGATTCTTCGCTGATGTTGGACCATTATCGGTATTTGTTAGTACTCATTTAATTCCATCAGATATGCAGTTTAATCCATCTGCAAACCCTCCAGCTTATGTTAGTAAAGACGAAAATATAGAAAAGGGGTCAAAAGTAAGGTTAAAAATCGTCGGAACCAGAACGGATGTCAATGAAATTTACGCTATTGGAAGTATAAAGGAAGATTATTTAGGACCAAGTCCTCCACTTTAGTATGTACTATAATCTATATTACATTAATTAGGAGAAAAGTAGAGATTCTCTAGTATACAATTCAATGGAGATATTGAGCCATCATCGTCTATCTCAATATCTAAGAGACCTTTAATCTTAGTCTTCTTGGGATTAGGTGTACTCAACTGTTCGCTGGATGGATGCTTTCTACTTTGACCTAACAGATCAGGTGTTACTGTAGTTTGTTTTGTTATTTCTGGAGCTTTATCTCCCTTTTGTACTTCCGTTAAACCTGTTTTTTCAACAGTTTCATTTCTACCACTTGCTTCTCTTATTGGATTCTCTGCAACCTCCAACATACTACGGGGCTTTTGAGGAGGCTTGGACTTGATACGCTCTACTTCCGTGGCTGATTTATTAGTTGGACTATCGCTTTGAGCTGAGTTCTCGGTAGTAGATTCGGACTCAGTTCCTGGATGAACAGCTGATCCTTGTCCCTGTTGTCCCATAGGTCTAACTTGAAGAGTGGAGCTACTCATTCTATCCAATATTCTTCCAAGGAAGTTTCTTGCCTTTTGGGCTCCTACAATAGGAGACGAACTTAGATTATTTTCCACCGGTGAAACAACATGATTGGTAACACCTTCCATCTGATCACTATTTCCAGGCGGATTACTATTATCCCTATTTCCGGGATCTATCAATACGACCTCAGAAGACAGTTTACCTTGTCTCCTCTCCGTTTGCGAACTATTTGACAGCTTCTGAGGGGCTGATGAATTTTTCCTGGTGATTTCAGGGTCCTCCGACAAATTAACTTTACCAGAAGGAACAGCTACAGGAAGGGTAGTTTTTCCATTAGACTTGCTGCCATTTCTTGCGGCCCCTGAAGCAGTTGGCTGCCACCCACCCGGGGACAAATTGTTCTGAGATGCAGCATTTTGACTTCTATTCTTATCGGTAGGCTGTGGGTGATGGATCACATTTGCTTTATTAGCGGTTAGGGGTAGATCTGAAGAACCACCAGTTCCTCTTGGTGAGTTTAATTTTTGTGCCACGGGTGGAGCATGCTTGTTAGAAGAGGATTCAATACGCAAAGAGGCAAGTCTCCCAGTGCGCAAACCGTTATTTGGAATGATTCGATTATTAGATCCCAGTCTATAGACTTGCGGAGAACGTTTGCTCAACTCTTGGTCTCTTGTTTTGTAGGTCAGATTACCAGTTGTCACCGGTGGCACTGGTGAAGATCTTGAGTGGGCCACAGTGACTGTCAGCTGCGGTGTAGCGTGATTTAATGTTACACTTTGTTTCAAGAATTCTGAAATTGGGACATCAGGTCTCCTAAATATATCCGACTCTGGGTTAGACCTTAAATGTTCGAAGACCTTTGAAACCATCATGATATGATCTTTTGCACTTGGTTCGTAAGCATCATTACTACCACGACTATTCGACATAGTATCAGCTGTAACCCAAGTGCTTGTGCCATTTCCATTGCCGTGTAGAATCTGGGAATTTGCGGGTGATCTCTGCTTTTCTGCTGATGTTGAAACGTTTCTTTGTGATGTGATTGTACTAGAACTATTACCCTTCAAATCAACGAATGGATTCATTCCTTTCTGGTTTGATGTAGGAGATTCATCCACATTCATGTCATTATTGCTCACATCAGCTTCAAGAATCACATTTGGATGATGATTATCAACATTTGTTTGCAGTGAAGAATTCTTATTTTGTCCTGTTGGTTCCTGAGTTTGTTTATCTACATCCATGCAGTCTTCTGTTGCACGTTGATCGTTGACTGAAGTAACATTAGGCTCCGTTACAGCGCTTACCTCTGATTCGATATTCTTATCTATAGGTTCATCTTCTTTTGCTGAGTTTAGAACCACAGTAGATCCAGCATTATCTCTTTCCTCTTCCTCGACTGCCTTTTTCGCTTCCTCGAGTTCACGGTTATACCGGGCGATACGTTTAGTGAGTTCCTCGATTCTCTTTAGGTGATCCAGCTTAGTCGTTTTAGGCTCCACACTTGGTGTTGATGATCTATTAGAAGGCTCACTAGTAGTACTAGGCTCCTTTGTAATATTGAGAGATTCTTTGGTAGCAGCAGTTTCCAGAGAACTTTCGGTGTCATTTGGCTGATTCAAGGACGAAAGCAAATTATACGACCGGGAGCTTCTTACCAAACCTGGCTGTAAGGATTCATTGACTTGAACACTTTCCTCTCTGTTATCAGCTATTTGCGGACTATTGGAAACAGTTTTGCTAGTATCATTAGCTGTGTGATGATCCTGGCTGGTAGCTGGAGGCAGGATAGCGTCCCTTTGCCTGTGGTTAGATTGGGAGCCAAAAGCCCCCAATGGTATAGCATTACTTTGAGTAAGTGGAGCATTTGTTCGTCTCGTATCAGGCTGCCTGATCACTGGGATCCTTTTTCCACTGGAACCACTATTGTGTGGAGCTTGGGGAGCTGAATTATATACAGCCTGAATCGGATGAGGGGTGATTGGAGTAGTATCTAATATGACGGGGGGAGCATGATGGTACGATGGTGCCTGATGTTGAAAGCCACCAGGACCACGGGGGAAGGTATGATGAAACTGTTCCATTCTGGGGAAAACACTGTTAGGTGCTGGATTACCCATCAATGGAGCAGCATGCGGTTGACCCTGGTTTTTACTATTATAAATGTTCGCTATAGGCGGCAATGACTGACCGTGTGATTTGTGATTTCCGAAAACTCTATTCTTTGGTGGGATAAGGAAAGGATTCCTTGCTTCCGCATTGGCGAGTGGTGTAGGATTCTGCACCACATTGGTAGAGGAGGAAGTTGATGGACCACCAATCAGACTAGACGTTTGTGATTGAGAAGCAGGAGAAGGCAGTGTACTTGTAGTACCCCCATCAGATGTTCTGACACCGTTAAGAGTACCTTGAGTACCGGGTGTAGGAGCATAACCCGACGAAGAACGTTGGGATTCGGTATTTGGTATAGATGGTTCTGCCATCGTTAAATTAGGGTCATTCGAATGCACAATACGGAACATGCCGTGAACTGATGGTGGTACAGGTGGTGGAGGAAGAGGTATGTTTCCTGATGAACGCCGCCTTTGAGTAATCTGAGTTTGGTTGTTAGCAGGGAAGTCATCAGGAACTACTTCAACTTCCATGTTATCTGCATTTGGACCTGTACCAGATACCGATGGAGTAGATGATTTAGCACGGGAAACATCACTAGTAATCTGTGAGGTCGTATCATTCGTGACTTGTTTCTCTGTATCATTGTTCAATGTATCCTTGGAGGTATTTGAGTTAGCTTCTTTCTGGCCCATATCCGAACCTTGGGGCGGATCGTCGATCGACATGATTGACGCGTCATTGTTTGGATTATTGGTGATCTCTACTCTGCTCGTTACTGTAGTGGGCGACTTTTGTGGTTCCTCAATAGCAGTAGATGTTTCGCTTTCGGCGGTCTGACTTACTACATCCATTGAATCAGGAGTTTTATCAACCGTGGCAACAGAATGATTTACAGTAGACTCACTGGTTCTAGCGACATCAGCGTTTACATGATTGGGTACAGTAGAAGTCTTATTGAGTGGAACTGTGCTGTCATCTGATTCAGCGTCATGGGTTACACCACCATTATTCGGTATAGCTTGTAGAGTTTCATCAGCTGTAGTTACACGAGATTCAGTGCCTACAGCGTTTCCCTCTGGAAGATTTGACGTCATAGATGTATCTTCGGCTAATGGCGGTTCCTGATGTGCCACAGCCGAGCTCTGATCGGAATTAGCGTTATTAGTGTCCTGATCTCCACTGTCCGGTGAATTATTGGGTATACTTGAAGCTTCTGGAGGGATAACAGGGGGTGCTTCCTCAGGAGTATTATAAGTCGTGTCGTTACCATTTGATGTGGTTGACACACGTCTTTCTGTGTAATGATCACGTGTATCATCTGATTCATCGTCAGAAGCCTGAATTGATGGATTCGGACGTCGTATGGTGCTTGGAGCAACTATTGATTCATCTTCTAGATCACTTTCATCACTGTCTAGAGATAAAATTTCCACTTCCTGTTCCTTACGGCTTTCTTTAGCACGTTTCTCATGGTCTGCGTCATCTTTGATTGGTTTCCATGTTCCGTCAGATTTAAGAAGTACAGCTTCTGTATCTTCGTCAGTTTTCTGGAGAATTTCATTAAAGAGCTCTGAACGCTTAAGATCGTGGAGTGCAATAACTTTCAGACAGAGTGGACACCTCCAAGTATAGGCTTGTTCCTGTAAGGCTAAGAAGGATGTGACATCGAAACACTCGATATGGCCACAAGCCAGGGACCGTACAGGTGTTACTAATCGACCATATGTAATGGGACATGTTAATTTAACTATTGCTTCATCAGCCACAATATCATCCACATCCATTGCTTGACTCATATTCTTAATATCTTCTTCCTTCAGAATAAGGGGGAACTTTGATGCTTTGACTACATCATCAGCACTAAACTTAGTACAAATTTTGGCATAGAGAATAAATCTGTCTGACTGGTCGAAAAGAAGACGAATATCCAACAAAGCTCCTGGAACTCTGTAAACATATGGCGTTAAATTAAATGGAAGCCCTGAACCTTTCTCATTCTTGATACCTCTAAAAGATGTTTGCGTTATAGCTTTATCGTTCACTCGTAGTTCCATTCTTTCTGGGTACTCTATATGGGTGTTAACAGCATTTCTAGACCCGGGTACTATTCGAGTACAAAAGAGGAATAAACCCCTCTTAGGATGACTTAGCACATCCAAATCCACCTCTGATAACGTCACCAGTAATCTAATCTGTTGTCTATTCTTTTGTGTCCCCACGGCGGTTTGGGGAGAAGGCAGCACATCTTTCATGGGGATATAAAAAGGATTAGCCTTGAAAGTGGCACTAAATTGGGTATTGGGACTCATCGCATTAAGTGGTAAACTAGAAGGGTTCGATGTTTGCATCTGGAACTGGGTATTCATGGCTCCTGGATTCGCCTGGAAACTTCTCTGAACCGAATCAGCGCTTGGAAGATCAGGCCGATAATTAATCTGGTGCATCAAATATTCAAGCGCCCGAAGTGGAACTTGATCAGGATCTTTGGCTACTTTATCAATATATTCAACTATATGAGCAATTACGTCAACTTTCTTTTGACCTTGCCGTACGTTAACCGCTCGTGCAATCTCTCGTAGCTGAGCAACTTTAAGTCGAGGGAGCCGACTCTTCATTCGCTCCAAATCAACCGAGAGGGCATTACTCATGTTGTGTGGAAAATGGGATCGCGTAGACGAAATGTATATATCAAATTGTTATGGTTCGCACACGCATAGTATACACTAATTACATTCTATCTACTGGGGTTAAGCCTAATAACGTCATACCGTTGTATAAGACTTGTTTGGCAGAAGCGTATAACGCTAATCTGGCCTTGGCCAATTCTTCTTCTTGTCCAGCAACCCATAACACATCATAACAGGTGGAAACAGTGTGACTCAAGTTGAAAAGGTATGTGACAAGAGTGGAAGCTTCATGAGTTTTCATAGCTTTTTGTAAATTCTCTGGGTATTGACAGATGATCCTGATTAAATCGGTAGCACAGTCTTCAGTTAATAAGTCGAAGTTGGAGTTGGCCAAATCAGATTCTTCAAAAGTGGATTTTCTTTGAATAGACAGTAATCTGGAGTGGGCATATTGTAAGTAAGGACCAGTATCACCTTCGAAAGAAGTCATTCTATCCCATTTGAACTCGTAATTGTTAATTCTCTTACTTTGGAAGTCTTGAACCATAACTGCTGAAATACCAACCAAATCAGCGATTTCATCAGGGTTTTCAATTTGAGCATATTTGGCTTCATTCTTCTTCATAACTTCATGCATCTTTTCTTTGGTTTCTTGTAAAATATTGTCCAAGAAAACAACAGTTCCCTTTCTGGTGGACATACCAAGAACCATACCGAAATTAATGTGGTATAAAGTTTTAGCCCAGTCGAATCCCATTTGTTTTAAGATTTCAAAGAATTGAGCAACATGTAAATCTTGTTGAGCAGCAATTACGTATAACATTTTGTCAAATTTGTAGGTGTCGTAACGTTTGATGGCTTCCCCTACATCACGGGTCAAATAAATAGAAGTACCGTCTGATTTTTGAATCAAACATTTACCAAGTTTCTTATTGTACTTGGACAAATCAATTAATTTAGCTCCTCTGTCTTCATATAATAATCCTCTTTCTTCAAAAATCTTTATAACGTCATTAACAATATCTGAAGATACTTGAGATTCACCAGAATACACGTCGAATTTAATGTTTAAACGTTGATATGTTTTAATATATCTTTCAATGGATAAATCTCTAAATCTTTTCCATACCTCAATAGCAACCTTATCACCATCTTCCATTTTCTTGAAATGATCTCTAGCAGCTTGTTCAATGGCAGAATCGTCACCTTCTTCCGTTATATCTTTGTTGATCTGCACATAAACTTCAAATAAGTGGTTAATAGGGTCATTAGCCAAAGCTTCTTCAGAACCATATTTTTCAAATCCAACAGCCAAAATACCAAACTGTTTTCCCCAGTCACCCAAGTAGTTGATTCTAGTAACTTCCCAACCAAATTTTTCGTAAAGGTTAGCAAGGAATCCACCGATAATAGTGGATCTTAAGTGACCAGCGTGGAAAGGTTTAGCAATATTTGGAGAAGAAAATTCTACGATGATTTTCTTACCTAATCCAACAGGAATAGCACCATAGTTTGTTTTTCTCTCTAAAGTGTCATGAATAGCCAAGTTAAATAATAAACTGCTATTGGCAAAGAATTGTAAGAAAGGACCTTCAGCTTTAACTTCTTTAAGATATTTCCCCTTATTAAATTCAGAAGCCCAAGCAATGGCTTTAGCTTTAGGATCAATCCCTTTTAATCTTAATCTTGGAATTGGAATGATTAAATCTCCTTTATCTAAAGTACTAGGAATATCCAAACTATCAAAGATAATCTTCTTATCAACTTGAGATAATTGGTGTAATTCATCAGTGATATAATTTCTGATTAAGTCCAATACATTGTGTTCTGGATACGAATCAGTAACTGTTTCTGGTGTACTGATACCAAGCTTTCCTAACTGTTGAGAAATAACTTTAATGTCTGCCATCTTAGGAATTGTTCTATTCAATAAGTGTTTCATTGAAAATTTTTTTGCGATGCGGAAGCTCAAGCACAGGGAGGTGAGTCACCTATAAGAGATTTGTTGATATAGGGGATGTGACTGGAACTCAGGCAAGTTTCTAAGCACAGGAGGTGTAGGAGTATGTTTTAAGTGTTTTTTTGGTGTGGCATAGACCGTTTTAGGGCCCTTAAACTATAGTGCGATTGAAAGAAAGTGGTGAAACTCGAGCTGTAGATAATTCAAAACCTCTACATTTCAAACTCTTACTTCTGTGGTAGCTTGTGTCTATATGATGCATCGCAAGGCACATTTTGGGTATGTTTATGTATAATCTCTCCACAATTGTTATCTGTTGCGAATTTCACATTTTAAATCACCATGCCAGATATCACTAGACTTACAGATATGGGTTTCACTCCCGAACAGGCCACTCGGGCCATGGAAATGGCCAATATGGACGTAGAGAAGGCCATTGGATACCTTCTAGAAGATTCGGTGGACGTTAAAGAGGTATCGCCCGAAGAATATTATGAGAGTGTCACCCAATCCCGATCTTATCCAGACCAGTCACAACATGAAGTAAGCCACAGGGAGTACCCTGACGATGATATGAGCGATGATAACACATCTACTGATCATATTGTGAGCCAAGGACCAGAACTTCCTGATCCAAAACCAAGAGCCGAAGGAGAACCACCCGTGATTCTTCCTCAACACATGACCAGATTTAATGGGTTAGCTACAATCATTGTCCAGTATTTGATCCAATTGGATAGCGTTAGAAATAAGATCAAGCAGGCTAAATCAAATCAGTTGTTATTAAAGCTTAAGCATTTGGTTGAAGATGTAGAGACGGGTAATTCACACTTTGTAATCAATACCCTTGAGTTCTTGGAAGACGAATCCCTTAGCCCTGAAGACATGTTCCCCATAATCTATGACAAAATCATTGACGGGTTTGAAGATGAATTTGGCCTGAATACAATGAAGAATATGGTCAAGTCAGTAGTACAATCATTTGAAGAATCTTCGCCCAAACAAGATGTATCAATCATAGAAGTAGAAACAGATAGCAGATGTGAATCTTTAAGAGATACATTAAATGATCTTTTCTGGGGCAAAGAGTTTGATCTGTTAGGACAGATTGCTTTTGGTGAGCTTGCCGACACTTTAAGCATTTATTACTGTAGAGATGACATTTCATACTACTCCACTCCAATTCAACTTGAAGAACAATGTTACCCTGAACTTTATACCGTTCCTCAGCTCCAAAAAGTTGTTGACATGCACCAGACGTTTGAAAGTTTAGGTGAGTCCAAGGTGAAGTTGTCAAATGAGTTAATGAAACTCCTGATATTTCAGGGTAAGAAGATAAGTGCATTTTTAGACCAGTCTAAGGCTGTTATAACAAATGAGAAGGCTAAACAGGAATTGGATTCCTTAACAGATACTGTAAATGCCAGCAAGCAAAAGCTCAATGGAGAATTAACCCAGTTGATTCGGTCCACTGATAAATACAATATCAAGAGCTCAAAAGAGCTACTAGAGAATCTAGAACCATATGATTTGGTAACAGTAGGATTTAGTGAGTATGAATATTTCTACTATAATAGAGTCGTATCCCAATGGGTATATGTGTCCATTCAATACGATATGAGTATCACACAGGAGTTCACTGATTTCAATATGGTAAAAGATATTCTCCACCAGAGAACTTCAAAAAAGACTATTGGATTTTTCTTGGTATACAGTAGAAGATCTAGATTTGATGAGAAATTAGATCCACCAAAGGACGATGAAGTCCGGGTGAATATCACTGACCAATTGAATCATTCTGATACTGATCTAGTTAATGTCCCCGTAGAATCTTCCGGGTCAACGCTGGAGACTCTCATCTCATTATAGTGTATATAGTGATCTTCAAAAGCATATGCGCTTAAATGAACATCACCAGAAAGAATCATATATAAGCTCTCCAAATCAGTTCTACATTATCATAATGAAAGATTTCGACGATGCTTATGATTTCGTTCATACTACTGAACTTAAAGATGATTCCATTCAATTAGCGAAAGTTTATCGTAAAGTAGACCTAAGAATTCTTCCACTTTTATGCGGAGTATATTTTTTGCAGTTTTTAGACAAATCCCTTATTAATTATGCTGGAGTGATGGGAATAAAGGAACATCTTGATGACCCTTCTCAATTCAGTGACTTGGCCACTATTCTTTACGCTGGGTATATTATTTTTGAACCAGTGGTTGCGGTTGGTTTTCAAAAACTTCCATTTGCCAAATTATTTGGGGTTTCGATTATAATTTGGGGTATACTAGTAACATTACACGCTGCTTGCTTAAATTATTCTAGTTTGATGGCAATTAGGTTCTTTTTGGGGGCTTCAGAGGCTACGGCGGCGACAGGAGTGTTGATATGTAATGGAATGTGGTACTCTCATAAGCAACAACTTGGTAGATTTGCAATTGTTACAAGTCAAGTAGGATTAGCTACAATCATTGGATCCTTACTTTCGTTTGGGTTCCAGCATGTAACCACAACAGCAATTGAAGGTTGGCAAATATTCTTTATTGTAATGGGAATCATAACGATATTTTTTGGTATCGCTGTGCTAGTGATTTTACCAGATAATCCCATGAACTGTAAATTTTTGACTGAATCGGAGAAGTTGACACTTATAAACCATATCCTGGATAACCAGACAGGTATAGAGAATAAGACATTCAAATTCAGTCAACTTAGGGAATATTTTTTGGATTGGAATACATGGCTAATTCATTTCCTTACCATTGTCACTATGATTCCAACTGGTGCCATTATCACCTTTTCTGTGACAATAATCTCCAGTTTCAACTTCGATAATACTCAAGCAGCTTTAATGCAAATGCCGGTGGGTATATCTTCGATACTTGCAATTTTAATCCCTATGTATCTGTTACAATACTTCAAAAATTGCCGGACAATTGCCTTTATTGGATTATTATTAATAGCTATAGCTGGCTACTTCATTCTTATATTTTCCACTAACCAATATGCAGATTTATTTGCAGTTTACTTTGCAAACGCTGGAACTTGTGTCATTACCCTAATTTATTCCTGGAATAATAGAAATACCGCTGGTTATACCAAACGGATCTTGAGAAATTGTGGAACAATGATTAGTATTGCCATTGGATGTTTAATTGGCCCCCAGTTATTTAAATCAGATGCTCCAAGATATTTACCTGCTAAAATATCTCTCTTAGCCATTTCAGGTGCTTCTGTTCCTTTAGTCAGCTTAGTTGGATTTGTCTCATATAAATTAAACAATAACAAACAAACCCAAATTACCAACAATGAAAAGGACTTCCTTGCTCAACACGGAACTGATTTCCACCTTAAAGATCTAACTGATAAACAAAATATTTACTTTATATATGAATATTAATAAAAATTGCAGCCAATGGTAAAAAGTAACACAAAACCAACAAAAGTACCACAAAACCGAACCGCGATAAAATTTGGAAGTGGCAATTAACAAAACTATTAATAATGACGGATATGCAAATTGATACACCACCAATCGATTCTATCGATGAAGGGTTATATTCAAGACAATTATATGTCATGGGTAAAGAAGCAATGCTTAAAATGCAAAACGCCAATGTTTTGATTATTGGATTAAAAGGTTTAGGAATTGAAATTGCTAAGAACGTAGCCTTAGCGGGTGTTAAATCCTTGACTTTATACGATCCAACCCCTGTTGAAATCCAGCACTTGTCGAGTCAATTTTTCCTTACCGAGAAGGATATTGGAAGGAACATTGATGAGGCCTCTTCTTCTAAATTAAGTGAATTAAATCAGTATGTTCCAATATCTGTTTTACCAGACCTTAGCGAATCAAATTTAGCTCAATTTAAGTGTATTGTAGTTACTGATTTATTGAATGCAGAGGATCAAGTAAAATTGAACAGATTCACACACTCCAAAGATATCGGATATATTCAAGCTAATATAAAGGGTTTATTTGGTCAATTGTTCGTGGATTTAGGTGATAATTTCACTGTTATTGATCAAGATGGTGAAGAGCCAAAAGCAGGTATTGTTTCGGACATCGAGAAAGATGGTACCGTTACAATGTTGGATGATAATAGACATGGATTAGAAGATGGTGATTATGTGAAATTTAAGGAAGTTGAGGGTATGCCAAAAATCAATGAAACTGATAAGCCTTTCAAAATAGAGGTTTTGGGACCTTATGCTTTCAAGATCGCAATCGACGAGTCATTCGGTACTTATGTCAAAGGAGGACAATATCAACAAGTTAAAATGCCTAAAAACGTCAAATTTGAAAGCTTAGAAACACAATTAAAGAACCCAGAATTCACTATTAGTGACTTCGCCAAATTCGATAGATTGAACAACTATCATTATGGGTTCCAGGCCTTGGCTGCTTTTCAAACCAAGAATGGTGGTAAATTACCAAAGCCTTACAACAAAGAAAATTTCAACGAATTCTTAGAATATGTTAAACAGGTCAAGACTTCAAACACTATTCCAAACGATGAATCCGAGTTGGACACTAAGTTGTTGGAGCACTTGGCCTATCAAGCCACAGGTGACTCTCCCGGTGTGAATGCCTTCTTTGGGGGGTTAATTGCCCAAGAAGTCTTGAAGTGTGTTTCATCAAAGTTCGGACCTGTTAAACAATGGTTCTACTTTGATTCTTTGGAGAGTTTACCTAACGAAAAAGAGTTTCCAAGAAATGAAGAGACATGTAAACCTTTGGGTACAAGATATGATAGTCAAATTGCCTTGTTTGGTAAGTCTTTCATAGAGACCGTTCAAAACTTGAGTGTTTTCTTAGTAGGATCTGGTGCCATTGGATGTGAAATGTTAAAAAATTGGGCTATGATGGGTTTAGGTTCCGGTCCAAAAGGTAAAATTGTTGTAACTGATATGGATTCCATCGAAAAATCCAACTTGAACCGTCAATTCTTATTCAGACCTAAGGATGTTGGAAAGAATAAGTCTGAAGTGGCTAAACTTGCAGTTGAAGCAATGAACCCACAGTTAACCGGAAAAATTGAAGCCATGTTGGAAAAAGTTGGTCCGGAGACCGAAAATATTTTCAATGATGAGTTCTGGAATAGTTTGGATCTTGTCACAAATGCTTTGGATAACATTGATGCTAGAACCTATATTGACCGTCGTTGTATCTTTTACAAGAAACCATTGTTAGAATCTGGTACTTTGGGTACAAAAGGTAATACTCAAGTTGTTATTCCAAACTTGACTGAATCATACTCCTCTTCCCAAGATCCTCCAGAAAAGTCTATCCCATTATGTACTTTAAGATCATTCCCTAATAAGATTGACCACACAATTGCATGGGCTAAGTCTTTATTCCAAGGGTACTTCAATGAAAACCCTGAAAGTGTAAACTTATACTTGAGTCAACCAAACTACGTGGAGCAAACCTTGAAGCAAAATCCTGACATCAAAGGTACATTGGAAAGCATTTCCAGTTACTTGAACCAAAGGCCTTATACTTTTGATGATTGTATAAAATGGGCCAGAGTTCAGTTTGAATCCAAGTTCAACCATGAAATTCAGCAATTATTATACAACTTCCCAAAAGATGCTAAAACTTCGAATGGAGGTAACTTCTGGTCTGGACCAAAAAGAGCACCTGATCCATTAGTCTTCGACATCAACAATAAAAACCATTTCGATTTCATTGTTGCAGGAGCCAACTTATTGGCATTTATTTACGGCTTGAAAACAACCAAAATGGATATTGACCAATATTCTAAGGTTTTATCTTCCTTTACAGTTGAACCATTCAAGCCTAAATCTGGTGTTTCGATTGCTGCTACAGATAATGAAGCCGAAGAACAAATGAAAAATATGAATTCTTCTGTTGATGATGATGCTTTGAAGAAGATAGCTGCTTCTTTACCTGAACCAAGTACTTTAGCAGGCTACAGATTGAGTCCAATCGAATTTGAAAAAGATGATGACACCAACCACCACATTCAATTCATAACTGCAGCTTCTAACTGTAGAGCTGAGAATTATGCTATTGAAGCTGCTGATTACAGTAAAACTAAATTCATAGCTGGTAAGATTATTCCTGCAATTGCCACAACTACAGCTTTAGTAACTGGTTTGGTTTGCTTAGAGCTTTACAAAGTCTTAGATCCTTCTAAGACTATAGAGGAGTTCAAAAATGGTTTTATTAATCTTGCTTTACCATTCATTGGATTCAGTGAGCCTATCAAATCACCAAAGGGTAAATATAATGATAAAGAATTTGATCAAATCTGGGATAGATTCGTCTTGAAGGGTGACATTACATTACAAGAATTCCTTGATCACTTTGAAAAAGAAGAAGGATTGGAAGTCAGCATGTTATCATATGGGGTCTCGTTATTATATGCTTCATTCTTCCCACCAAAGAAACTCAAAGACAGAGTTTCCATGAAGTTAACGGATTTAATCAAAGAAGTCAGCAAAAAAGATATTCCTCCTCATGTCAATGATTTGATTTTTGAAATTTGCTGTGATGATAAGAATGGCGAAGATGTAGAGGTACCTTACGTTTGTGTCAAATTATAGTAGGTTATATATTAATTAGACAATTGTCTTTCCATGGGCAAGTTTGACAGAGTTGGTAGCGATGTTCTGTAAATCAACAGTATGACTTATGAGAAGAATAGTTATTCCCAAATCTCTGTTAATTTGAATAATCAATTGCTTGATGATTTCATAATTCTCTTTATCCAAGTTGCTGGTGCATTCATCCAAGATCAACACTTTAGGCTGTCTAAGCAATGCTCTCACTATAGCCAACCTTTGTAACTGTCCTGTTGAAATCAATGAATTCTCTGTCAAAGAGCCAATATTTGTCTGTAATCCTTCTTGCAAGCTATTAGTAAAGAAGTCAATGTTACACATATGTAAGTATTGATCAATGTTGGTATTCACTAATCTTTCCTTGGATAATCCATAAGTCAAATTATCATAAATGGTACCTTCAAAAAAGACTGGATTTTGGGGAACTACTGAAACGAAATCTCTCAAGAACCTAATATCAATTTCTGAAACTTCCCTGCCATTTATTCTAATTGTACCATCATAACAGCCATACAAACGGGTGAGAAGATTAACGATAGTTGACTTTCCTGATCCACTTTGACCCACTATACCGAATATATCACCCTTTTTTACACCAAATGAAACACTTTTCAATGTGTGCTTTTGGAAACTATAACTAAACGTAACGTTATCGAACCTGATAATGTCCTGTACCAGTTTAGTTGGTTTGACGCTTCCTGCAATTTCAATCGTAGAAGCGGGCAAGTCAAGAAGCGTGAGTATATAAGTTGCACACCTCTGGCCTCTTGTTATATCAGGTAATTCTCCCAAAAGTGAAGCAGCCGTGGTAAAAGTCATTGTTAATAATGTTATTACTTGAAGAAATTGTAATCTGTCATAAGTTCTCTTTCCAACTAATGTCATTCCATAATACATTATAATACCAGTGGCCACAGAAGTGATTAACTCTTTGAGGGCAAGAGATAATCCCGTGTGTAAAGCTCTACTTTTACCTGCTAGCTTAATTTCTTGCATTTTTTCCTCGAACTCGCCTGCAAAGTATTGTGATAAATTCATCGAATGAATGGTTTTAATTCCATTAATCATTTGGAAATTTATTATTTCAAGGTTATTGATTTTTTGTTTGTAATTCGTTTCTCTTCTTTGTAATATACTTGAGTATAAAACCGTGAAACCAAGAATAACTATAACAAACGCAACACCAACTAGGGCCAATTTCCATCCTAATATGATTGCAAAAATTGTTCCAAGAATTACCAAAATAATCAAAATCATTGCTGTAGCAAGAAACTTATACACCATTGATCTTAAATCTCTTGTATCATTCATAAGCAAGGCATTTATGACACTTGGTTTATTGGCTTCTAAATTGAAGAAGCTCAAGTCTTGATCATTGATTTTTGCTAACGATAACTTTCTTAATTGATTAACCCATCTTTCTGAAGAAACAGCCAATAAAAAGTGAGTCAAATAGTAACTAACCCCATTGATTATAGCAATTCCGATAACTATACAAGACCAAAATTTCAATTTGCTGGACACATTTATTCCAATTGAAGTGTCAAGCATATTGGATAATAGTCTAGCAAACAAGTATGAAAACAATGGATTACTAACAGCATAGATGGCAGCAAATACAAGCCCAAGAAATATGAAATACTTGGATTTTACCGTTTTGAAATAATAGAACAAGATTTTGGGAATCGAAAGAATATCCTCTTCCGTTGAAGATGTTTCTAAATCTTCTAAATGGGAATGTTTCACATCAGCTGTGAAATCTGAACTAATACTTTCATTGTCACTGGAGTCTGTTTGGTATACAGGAAGTGATTCATGATTAATCTCATCTCTGTATCCTTGGCTCTCTATAGAACCATTTTCTAGAATTACCACATAATCTTCAGGAAGAATCTTTTCAACCTGGTGAGTTATAAAGATTGTAGTTTTACCTTTTCTCCAAGTTTTGATTGACTTGAGTAAAGAACATCTTTTAGTCTTATCCAATGCACTAAGTCCTTCATCAATAATAAGAATAGGAGAATCTCTGAGTTTTGCTCTGGCAATACCAATTCTTTGTTTTTCACCTCCAGATAATTTTGAATCTGAAACGGTGCTATTTAAACCAATCTCTTCTACTAGTTCAGTCAATAATGCAAACCCAC
The DNA here is from genome assembly GCA_030574895.1 of Yamadazyma insectorum. NCBI lineage: Eukaryota > Fungi > Ascomycota > Pichiomycetes > Serinales > Debaryomycetaceae > Yamadazyma > Yamadazyma insectorum. Next base: position 270,545 of record JAJMFT010000014.1, read on the forward strand.
AAGCTTCTTTAATCCGGGAATCGTCACCTATTGGTGTCTCTGTGTTCATTACAGACATGGTCAAATTCTGCCTCAAAGATTGATTGAAAATTACAGGATTCAGCAGCACTAAACATACATTTTCATAGATCCAGTTTTTGTCAAGATTTTCCACATTGATGTCATCAAGCAATACTTCCCCTTGTTCACAGGTGTAAAAGTTCATAATTAGTTGAGCCAAAGTTGACTTACCAGAACCCGATCTACCAATAACATAATTGAACTCATTTGATTTGAATTTGAGACTGACATCTTTTAAAGCTAGTTCTGGTTTGTTTTGATATTTAAACAGAACATTCCGAAGTTCAATAATTCCATTACACCATACGGGAGTCACTTGAGAAAAGGTAGATGAATTCCCACAAGCAGCATTTAAGAATTCATGTAATTTACTCACTGCTGCTTTTCCTCTGTAGATTTCATTCAACAACAGAGATACACCTGCCACAGTTCCAGCCAACATCAAACAACACGAGAATGCCGTAAACGCATCATTGATATCTACTTTTTTGAGTCTGATCATAGTATTTCCAAACCAAAAAGCTTGGACAAACATTAATAAGGACAAACATCTAATAAATCCAATGTTAAAATTCACGACATTTTCTACTCTATAATTGAATTTAGAGCACATATCAACCAAGTGTTTAAAATTCACTAACTCGTGATCTTTCCCATTGAAAAGACGACTTACAGCTGGATTTAATAAGCACCAATTAATGATTTTGGAGGACTGTGCAGTATAAGAATTTTCTTTGGCAGCAAATTTAAAAGCATATTTGCCGGTGAACCAAGACACGAGTGCAATGAAAGGAGTAAGTGCCAAACAAACTAAGGTGACAGACCATGAAAAATACATTGCAACAATGAATAAAAATACACTTGTAGCAATGGCTTCTGTCATCAAACCTAAAACTTCGGCATTACCAGTTCTTAATTCTTCGACACATCTATTCAATTGAGTGATTTCTCCATTTATATTCTTAAAATTTTCAACCCATTCAATAGAAGCATCAATCATAAGTTTATTCAATAGTTTCTGCCTAACTCTTCTTTGATGATTCTCACCATTTTGCATCCAGCACATAACCATAATTACCGTGAAAAGCAGTTTTATAGCTCCAACTACTATAATCATAACACAGTATAAAGCCACATCACTAATAAAAGATTTATAATCATTAAATTCATAAAGGTAAAAGTCTGATAACTTGGAAAAGATTCTTCCGTACAAAATCGTTTGAACTGGAGTTGCAACAGACGCAATAATGGAACATACGGCACCCGGGATAATTAACCAGAAATCGGATTTAATGGTGAAATCAAATAAACTTGACTTTTTCACCACTGGCTCCTGTTCCAATTCAAGATTTTCCAATTCAATAGAAGCCTGGTATTTATCACTAAATGGGTTACTCATTTTTATGATTTATAAATGCAGGTTTTATTCCCTTTTATATGCAATTAATTATACTTCCTAAAGCACCCTTACGATTCGATGGCCTGTATACGACATGCTTAAAAGGGTAAAGAGATTGGCACTGGTACTAAAGTTTACCAAGGCCATTATTCCATATTCGGATTTGCATGTTTCAGCCAATCTCGGAAAATTACCACATCGGGACGATTCAATGGGCAGCTTTGAAGATATTGATATCTATGAAAAATATCCAAATGATGGTTTAAAACAATTTTAATCTTTCGGTATATATTCTCCTATGTTTTCCATAATCTTAAGTGATTTATACTCTAATATTCAACCGTCTATTACTGGTTGCAAAATGCGAATCTTGGCATAAAGTCTAGGCGACACAAGAACTGATGAAAAAGATAATTATTTCCTTCATATACTGTCGTTCCAATCCAATTTCTTTTTAATTAACGGAGATATCGATAAATCATTATACTCATAGTGAGTTGCGGGTTTTAAATTTTGGTTTTGCTCCTGTAAGAACTCAATTAAATTATTTTGTTTTTTGATTGTCATTTCGAGCTGATCCAATTTGATATTTGTAGAATTTCGGTAAGTATTAAATGCTAAATTTGTAATGACAAGAGAGCCAAATATAATAAGAATTAGGAATAACATGGACTTCCAGCTAATGGGCTTAACAAATCCATTCAAAATATCCGCCAAGGTTTCGGCGGTGAGTTTTGACTTGCCAATGAGTTGAGGATCCCTATTCATACATTTTAGCCAATTGGTACATTGAGTTTCTAACATGGGAGGAACTCTTTCATCATTACACTTATTTCTATAATATTCTCTGGAACATTTGCTTATTTCCTGTAAACTATCGGTGATATACAATTCTAGTTTATTATTTATATCTGACTTGATTGTTGTTATAAAAATAATAATAAAATAACAAATGAGCCCAACAATAATGATATTAAACAACAATTGTAAATATAATGATAATACGTATGGGATATTCGAATCAGTTAAGATCCGATGAATGAATTTTTCATCCTCTTTGTTCGGTAAATCTTGTGGTGGTTTTAATTCCACCGTCTCATCTGTGGAATCAAAATAGTCTTTGAAGTTCTTAACTTCCTTGGTAGGAGAGAAATTGACACCCCGTTTTTTGCCACTAGCTTTGGAAGTCTTCTTAAGAATCAGTTTAGGAGTCGATTCACTCCTTATATCCATGGGACTATCTAATGAAGTCGCCAAACTGTTCATGGTGTAGTGAGATTTATTTATTTTCTAAATGAGCAATGAGAGACTAAGTAAATTTAGATTCGATGCTAAGGTATCAAAACCAGTGTTGAATAAACCAGTTTCAAAGAAACTGTACGCCAACTTGAAAGATCTATCTCCTTCAATCAAACCAGATTTAGAGCTTTTATTTATTGGGTTCAATCCTGGAGTAGAATCCTCAAAGACCCAACACCATTATGCCCACCACACCAATTTATTCTGGAAACTATTTAATGAAGCAGGACTTCTATTGAAGGTTTTGGATAAGAGAAACATTATGGATAACTCAGATGAGTTCTTAAAGCTGATTATAATGAATAGGAAGACGTTGGCCAAACCAATTCATGATTTTAAATTAGTTGAATATAGTATTGGTTTTACTGATTTGGTTTTAAGATGCACTAAGACAGCTCTGGAACTATCAATGAAGGAGAAGCTTGAGAATGTGCCGAGACTTCTTGAAGAATTTAAAACTAGTAAGCCAAAAAATGTCGTGGTTGTTGGAAAGGGAATATGGGAAATTGTGATTAAATATATACAGAAGAGAGGAATCAAGCTTGGCTCTATTGAATGGGGAAAGCAGGATAATGAATATTCGAAGTGGATTGAGAAAGAAATCAATCATCACATGAATATTCATGTTGTACCTAATACTTCTGGATTGGTTACCACTATGAAGTATCAGCAAAAATTGGAATTATGGAATCAAATCATGTAAGGTCATCTCCAAATCTTATAGAAATTGGAATCTAAATCAGCATCGAACTTTTTCAACGTTTCTTCCAGCATATCTTGTCCATATTGACCAAAATTTTGGGTAAATAAGTGATCTATTAAGTACCTGATCTTATCACAGTGTTCAATACTATAACAATCACTGTAAAATAATTTGTTAAACGCTTTAGTTTGTAAATCAATACACGTTTTATTAGATTGAATCTCTTTCGAGCAATGATCCATGGCGGTGAAATTTAAGTTCTTAAAGCAGTCTATAACCTGAAGCTGAAGTTCAGAACAATTTATCATAGCAACATTCCTTACAGTATTCTTCTTTTTATACACCTCAAATTCATAATCATACTCGTTTGATATCTTTGATAATTTCTTATTCACTTGTCGCTGTTGAGGAGATATCTCATACTTTCCAACTTGCTTAGACTCTGGGTTTGATTTATTGAAGAAATCCTTTAAATCTTCAGGAAGTTCCTTCTCTATTTCTTTGGTTTCCTTACTAGAGTTCCACCAAAGCATTTGGTAGTTTTGCGAATTTTACAAATTTGAGATAATTTACTTAAGTAGAGATATTAGATACTTTTTGGGGATGGAGGCTCGATGGGGAGACAAAGAAAAAGATGTATACCATAAGGAAAGCTCTGAACATCAGACAACAGAAAACAAGAGTACTAATACTTCATTATCATTAATCATTATAAGTACATAAATCATGATCTATCTAGAATGCCTTCAAAAAGCTTACTGATTTCTAATTCAAGGGCACCGCTAGACTGCAAATGGCTAAATTTCTCTATAACCAACATCCTGAGTCGAGTTACAATAGACACAACTCTTACAAATTGGGTCGTAAAAATGATCCTCTCATCGTACAAGAAGCTTAATTTAACATCCAAGTATTGGAGGAATTCAAAAAGACTTTGATTATTCGCTTCCAGAAATGCAAAGAACGAAAGGTAATCCTCGAGATCGTTGAGCATTTTTACCAAGTATTCGGAGTTACTGGATGATTTCTCTGTGATGGATAGCCAGATAATTTTAGCATTGGTAAATAATGGGTCTATAATATCTTCCAATTTCAACTGTAATTCCCCAGATTGGGCTTTGATAAAGCGCCGTTGTATCTTAAGCAATTCTTCATCCATAAAGTTGACTAATCTACTCTGTTGGGAATTGCTTATCGGCGTATGTGACTTAAACGATTCAACCGTTTCTTCATAAGCTCGTTCAAACGTACTAGTAATACTTGGGAATTCTGGATCTTCCTTTTCATCATCCATCACCTGTATATCACCCTTCCCACCCAAATTCTGCTTTAAAAATCCTCCCAGTTGATCAATCTCGGGTTCATCGGTGGCCTCAACAGCTGGCGTCTGGTCATGTACCACATTATTGTCCAGTTCATCTTCATCTGAATCATCCAAATCTGGATTTAAACTTATATCCAACGTTCCTTCTGGAAGTTGCTTAACCTCTTGATTTGGCTCTGGATGTAAAGGAGAACCAGGAGTTACATAATTGGAATTATTCAACGAGGACGACATCTGTAATTGGTGATAATTTTTGTGTCACATTACATTTGCGATAATCGAAAATGCGGAAATTCAGATAAGGAGAATCTTAAAAGGAATAATTGAAGAACACCAATAGTAATAATACCTGAGAGTTTGATACTTGTTGTGTAATAAACGCGTTTTAAGTGATTTTAGTAATATTTGAATCTTTTAATAAATTATAAAGGATATAATTACACGTGTTTATTACCTATATAAATTTATAGATCGGATCATAGATTAATAGATTAAACTTATAATATGCCTGTCAGTGAAAAACAGAACCTTGTTGATTTAAAATCAAAAGCGGAAGATGAAGATGTGATTGCTTTTAATGTTGAAGATAAGTTATCCAGGACTAAAAGTTCATCAGTAGATGAACAAGTTAACCAAACTGTGGCTAAAGAAGAGTCCCCCAAAAGAATAAATAAAGAAATAAATCAAAACCAGATTCAGAGTTTCGATCATTTAAGCTTCAGCAATACTAGAAGTCATACCCCCAGATTATGCAGCTCTTATCTTAGGCCCAAGAGTAAATATGTTGGTATTCAACGGAGCAGCAAAGCCATATATCATATAGAAGTGGAATTTCAACATGTTGATTTGGAAAATTCCCTTGTCATTGGATTTTTGAAAATCAATGGACTTACGGATAAGTACCCTGAAATTACCACATGTTTCAAAGGAGAAATTATTAATAATCCGTTCAAAAATGGTAAAAATTCATTGGCACATAAATATTCATTTTTAACAGACAAAAAGAGTTGGGGGTCATCTTTCTCAAATGATTTAGATCATTGGAAAAGACTTACAAATTATTTCAATTTAACGGACGATGAATTCTTAAAAAAATTAAGCTTAATTAATGATAACGAAAAAGACCAAGGGTTGGTTTACATGAGATGGAAGGAAGAATTTCTTCTACCAGATGCAAGAATAAAACAAATTCAAGGAGCGTCATTTGAAGGGTTTTATTATATTGTTTTAAATATAGGTAATAGGTACAAACCAGATTTACCGATTGGTTCAATTAGTGGATTATATTATTACTACGAATCGGAAAAATTCCAATCATTAAACCTTGCAAGTGTTGATGATCAAGTAAGTATGGAAGCATTTCAATTCTTGTAATATATAGAAGGGTAAATAGATTTAATGTTTAAAGTTTTTTGTATATTTAAAGAGAGTTGAATCTCTTAATGCAGTATTTAATCTTTTTTAGCTTCTTTAGCATTTTTTGCAGCATAAATTTTAGCAGTAAATGGTTCTTCAAATAATAAAGCAATTTTATACATAACAAATACCAATCCACTAACAACAATTCCAGTTGGTTTACCATACCATAAAGCAGTACCTAAGAAACATAAAGTAGATCCATTATACATTGGATTATCATTAACGTTAAATGGGAATCCAGTAACTCTTTCTTCCATCAAAATTCCAAAGTAATCTCCTAAATAAGTACCAGTAACTCCCAAGGCATACATTGAAGTTAATACCAATACATTACCAAATCCAAAACATACAATTGCTAAAGCTTTAATCACATCTGAATTGAGGTATGGTTCAAAAGTTGGTTGAAGTTCTAAAGCATTGTGGTAAACGTAGTCTCTGTAGATCCCCAATGAAAAAATGGTTAACGCCAACAAATAGCATCCAGGTTTGGCTCCTCCACAAATTTTCGTTAAGAAATGGGTATTGTATTCCAATCTAGCGACAATGTTCCAAAAAATTGGATTGAATGCAATACACCCTAAACTGTAAACAAGTTCGTTATTAATAACGACATAATCTTGAAAGTTTGATAAGAGAAATTTGGTGTCTTCAACAATTGACATGTTAATTGAATAATTTGACCGAATCCGATTTATGATTATAGGGGAATTTTTGGGTGTGGAGGGTCACGTGATTCGTTTGGCATGTGAAAAGTAGCCAGGTAGGCTTTCGGCGAACGTTGAAGTATTTTTTAGATCAGTGGCAGGTTTTGGAGAGGTGGGGATGTAGGAGTGGATCTGAGACAGGATGAGGATGATAAGTTGGGAAGGTAGACAGTTGGGAACCACCGTAACCAAGGTAAGGACGGGAGTTGGGGCTCTGGAATGAAAAATATGGAGTACCTAACGGGTAAGAACACAATTGGAACGGGACCCAGCTTCTACCAGACTTCCTGGAAGTACTACCACCCAACTGACAGAGTTTGGCGGGATTTCCTGGGGATAACCACAGACTTTAGTGTACGACCCAAAAACGTTGGCCCCATTTGAACTAATTAAGAGTTCACATATTCCACAGAAACGTATTTGACTACCAATTGAGTACTTTCCCTTCTTTTTTGACACATAATGTGTATTTTATATGAGTCTTCCTTATCTAATGACTCATTATGCGGAAATTTACACAAAAATTCCTAACGTCAAATTTGTGCGCAAGATCGAAGCGGAAATTTTTCAGTTAATAATTCATTATGGTTCAAAAAGTATTATTATTAGGATCTGGTTTCGTTACTAAACCAACAGTTGACATTTTATCTAAAACTCCAGGAATTGAGGTTACTGTGGGTTGTAGAACTTTATCAAAAGCTCAAGCTTTAGCTGCTGGAGTTGCCAAAGCTATTTCAGTTGATGTTACTGATGAAGCTCAATTAGATGAACAAGTGGCCCAATTTGATCTTATTATCTCTTTGATCCCATACATTTATCACGTTAATGTGGTTAAATCTGCTATCAAGTTTAAAAAACATGTTGTTACCACTTCTTATATTAACCCACAATTAAAGGCTTTAGAACCTCAAATTAAAGAAGCAGGTATTACTGTTATGAATGAAATTGGTTTAGATCCAGGTATTGATCATTTATATGCCGTTAAAACCATTGAAGAAGTTCACGCCAAAAATGGTAAAATCACTTCTTTCTTATCTTACTGTGGTGGTTTACCATCTGCTGAAGATTCTGATAATCCTTTGGGTTACAAATTCTCTTGGTCTTCAAGAGGTGTCTTGTTGGCTTTGACCAATGCTGCTAAATACTGGAAAGATGGCGAAATTGTCAATGTTAAATCAGAAGATTTAATGAGTACTGCCGCTCCATACTTTATCTACCCAGGTTATGCTTTAGTTTGCTACCCAAACAGAGATTCCACTGTTTATAAGGAATTATATAACATCCCAGAGGCTGACACAGTTATTAGAGGTACTTTAAGATTCCAAGGTTTCCCAGAATTCATCAAAGTCTTTGTTGATTTAGGATTATTAAAAGACGATAGTTCTGAAGTTTTCAGCTCTGAAGTTAGTTGGAATGAAGCTTTAGCTAAATTAATTGGTGCTGCTTCTAGCTCTGAAAAAGATTTGGTTGCTAAGATCGATACTTTAACCAAATTCAAAGATGAAGCTGACAGAGAAAGAATCTTATCTGGTTTCAAATGGTTAGGTTTATTCAGTGACAAAAAGATTACTCCTAAAGGTAACCCATTAGATACTTTATGTGCTACTTTAGAAGAATTAATGCAATATGAAGAAGGTGAAAAAGATTTAGTTATTTTACAACACAAATTCGGTATTGAATGGGAAAATGGTGAAAAAGAAGTTAGAACTTCCACTTTAGTTGATATTGGTGATCCAAATGGTTACTCCTCCATGGCTAAGTTGGTTGGTGTTCCATGTGCCGTTGCAGTTCAACAAGTTTTGAACGGTACTTTAAACAAGACTGGATTATTGGCTCCTATGTCTTCTGACATCAATGACACTATTATGAAAACTTTGAAAGATGACTACGGTATTTTCTTGACTGAAAAGACTATCTAAATTGATCTATGTATTTAAGTAGTTAATCTTCATCTGTGTCGTCTTCAAATTCAGGGTTAGCTGAATAACTCTTTCTGAGATTGTATAAATCTTGAATCAATTCCTCTTTATCTTCTATGATTGGTTCAATAAACTTTGATCTCTCTATTATCTTAATAAATTGTTTTAAGTCATATTTTAAAGCTGCATCTATAGTGAATTCAGCTGATACTTTTGAGGATGTAATGGTGCTAGGAAACGAATCGACCGTGGTTATATCCAAAAGGTCATGATTTGCATAATAAACGTGGGATGTATTGTCCATTTTTGGGTGTAAGGTGTCAAACAATGACTTATCGGACTTATTCACTACGAAAGATGAAGTGAACTTGTGCTGAGAATTAGAATTGATACCGAATTGGGTACTATTGGTGGCACCGGAGTCTAAGTCATAGAGACTCAATTTATTTAGGCTTATTTCCTTCAACTCAGTCAAGCTCATGTTATTCACTATATTTCTGGAGTGGTCATCACTCAACAACCGTTGTTCGAAATCTTTCATATCAGTAACCCTTGGATCTGAATTTATCAACTCCCATAAAGAATTCATGATAATGCTTACCAGACTGGATTTCTCCCAATCAGTAGCCATCGGCACCGGAGCTATTGGGAATAATAAACTGCTATCTTTGGAAAACTCAACCAAACTTTTAATTCTTGTTATCCTCTCCAAATAATTTACCTTTTCATTGAGCAAAGTCCATATCCAAATGTTAAATTTATTATTTGAAGTGTAATTGAAAAACTCATCTTTAATGTCCACTATTAGATCGTGACTAAAACCACTCCAGGCATTATCACACTGAGTGATTAATTGAATGCCCTGGAAGTAATCAGACTCTTCGAGGAGTTTTCGGAAATTATCTGTAGTCGTTTCTGCATCTTCTTTGAATTCTTCCTGTCCAACATTGAAATTGACAAACTGAAGCTCTGGAGTGTTTCTATTTGTGATCAACCCACCAGAGACTTCCCACCGATCCAACGAGTTCAAGTTTTGTGGTTTGTGTATCAATTTGTTATAGTCCGTCCAGTATTTCGTATTGTGGGGGTTTAATAAACCCTTACGAGGCTTTCCTGAATCAAGGGCCTTCTGATAATCACCTTTAGGAATAGTCTCTCCCACTTGTATCACCTCCACTCCTTCTACACCACTGGTCGAACGTTCCAACGGATAGTATTCAAACTTCCCTAGCGAGCCAAATCCGTTTCTTACATCATAGATCATGGCTCTGGGACTATAATTAGTCCGCCCATTCACCTTAACTTGAGATAAAAACACCCGATTATCATATTCAATCGCCTGGTCTTTCTTGTATGGAATATGTGACTCCTGGTTATTGAATAAGTGAGTCAACACGTGGTTACCGAGCTGAGAGCAACTTATAGTAATTACTTCTCCCATACAAGCGATGCGATTTTGACGTTTATCATTGCGAAAAAGTCGAGAATAAAACGTTACGTGTAACAATGAAAGTAATATTATTCTTATGGATAATAGGATTTTTAGCATTGGTTCAGGCCAAAGATTATTATAAGATTCTTGATATTTCCAAAGATGCCGATGAAAAAACCATTAAACAAGCATATAGGAGATTAAGTAAACAGTATCATCCAGATAAAAATCCAAGTGAAGAAGCCCATGAAAAATTCATTGAAGTAGGAGAAGCATATGATGTATTATCTGATCCCGAGAAGAAGAAGAATTATGATACGTATGGAGATCCCAATGCCAGGCCAGACAATCATTTTGATTTGGGGGATATGTTCAATCAATTTTTTGGAGGGGCAGGAGGGCCAAGAGGTGGGGGAGGTAATCAAAGAAGATTCCGAAGAGGTGATAATAAATTTACTGCATTAAACGTTCCATTAAAAGATTTTTATCAGGGGAAAGAAATTAGCTTCGGAGTTAATATGAAAAATATTTGTCAACAATGTGAAGGATCCGGATCTAAAGATAAGGAAAGACATGATTGTAATAAATGTGGAGGTAGAGGAATTGTACAAATGAGAAGACAATTAGGACCAGGAATGGTTCAAACTTTCCAGGTTCAATGTGATGAATGTAATGGTAAAGGGTCTACCATTAAACATAAATGTCCTACCTGTCAAGGATCTGGTGTAGAGGATAATAAACGAGACTATAAAATTCATATTCCTGCAGGATTACCCAGAAATTATCAACATGTAATGCAAGGAGAAGGGGATGAAAATCCTGAATGGGTACCTGGTGATATGATTATTAATATCCAAGAATCTCAATTTGAAAACTGGGGTTATAGAAGAATAGGAAATAATCTATACAGGACTGAAATCTTGACATTAAAGGAATCACTCGAAGGTAATTGGAGTAGAAAAATTCCGTTCTTTGATTCCATAGATAATGAAATAGTTTTACAAAGAAAATCTGGTGAATCTATCTTACCAAATCAAGTTGAAATCTTAAAGGGTAAAGGAATGCCAATAATTAATGATGAAGATAATTTTGGTGATTTATTTATTGAGTATAAAGTCTTAATTCCTCACAAATCCGATACTACATTACCCAACGATGAATTATAGTACAATATACAACAAATGTCTTACGTAAGTCGTTTCTTGGGGGGTTAAAGTCATTTCTTGGGTTAAAGTGGGGGAATACTCCTTTAGGTAGGCAAGAATTTTGAATCGTATTGTTTCTCGGTTCGCTTTATCTTACACCCGCAACTTCAAACAGGGTAACCCAAGGTTTCACGAATCAGAATTGAGCCCTTAAAAGTGCCGCCTTAATCAATGGTTTTGTGATAGATTTTATCTGGAGAAATTCTTTGTGCTTCGTAAATGTAATTAGCCCCATTCATTGCGATTATTCGGACATATTTAAACTGAGAAATTCCTGTAATTTGCTAATTAAAATGTCTTATATTTTAAGTACAAGTCACATACATAATATAAATATAAATCTGCCTCAAATACAACAACGACAGAAGTTGGTAGATAATTTACATGATACTCCAACTGTTGAAGAATTAAAGCAACTTATCCCTTTAGTGTTTCAAAATGGCAAACCACTTGATCAATACTTTAGTCAGGAATTATTCTTAGCATATAATTTAGACAATTTAAATAACAACTTTAATATATTAAAGTATAAACGGGGAAATGCAACTCATTTAAATGAACTTATAAAATCAATCAGTCAAATGACATATTTAATCCAACAAAATTCAAACCAGCTATTGGAAAGTTTTGAAATGACCAAAAATTCTATGAACCTACAGATATTTTCAAATGTTAAACGATTTGGTAACTTGAATAACTCAAGAATTATGATAAATGGATTATTAAACTTTAAGTTTATTTTCCAAAAATTTGTATTGCTGTTAAAAGATTTAGATGAATTTATAACAGAAATTAATGAAAAAATTGATGAATGGAATGAAATAACGTATTTTAATGAAGATAATGATAACCTTTTACTTTACAACTTGAATGAAAAATTGAAAATGACCTCCAATAACGTTTTTGAACAATTAATAACTCAGGTTATTGATATTTTTACGGAATTTGTACAAGAATTTTGGAGATTTAATGGTCTGCCAAATGAGCCCTTCGTTTACGAAATAGTTTCCCTTGATGACCATCTAAAAACGGTTCGTGGAGACTAATGTTACTTGGTAGACTTTTTTTCCATAAACTTGGCAGTAAATAATTGTAATATAGTAATGAATATACCGATGAATAAACTGATGGTTGTAATTAAACTCACCAATCCAAATTCCATATTTGGTATGGCAATATCAACGCTCAAGTGTTGCTCTGGATTGGAATGGTAGAAAATTGTATCATTGGTAAAATATTGAGAGTATTTATTACCAATAGAATGTTGATTCAAGAATGGGTTATAATGAAGAACGCTTCTTTCACTGTTATCATCACACCCATAGAATAAAACAGGTGCATGTATATCAATGGTTCGGTGATTTTTTTGTCCATTTTCGTCTTCAACAACACCATAAGGATATTGGTACCTAGAATGGAGATTTAATACAGTCTCCTTTGTTCCATTTACTTCTAGTAAGATTTCATTCCCCCATTCTTTGACTTTATATTCGGGCAATTCAAGATCTTTGGTTCCAAAGTTTAAGACCGGCTTAAACCCTTCTCCTAAGTTATATTCATCCACAAACAAGTTCCGATTTAAGTGCATATAATAGTAGAGCTTACAGTCCTTTATATCACTGGATTCTGGCATAGGAGGAATGGTGGTTTTTATCTTAGGGTGTAACCCATTTCTTATAATTTCAGACTTTGCTTCGAGTTTACGGAATTTGGGTTGGAGATGGAATAATGTCTTTTGCATTGGGCTTTCATCTCCAAAAATAACTCTGATTCCACTAAGAATGAGATCATTAGCACTCGAGTTCTCATCTATTAAGAAAATTCCAACTTCTTCATATGCATCTGGTTGGGGGATAATGGCTGAGTGGTCCTTATTTATAAGACCAATAATGAGCTTATTGTCTTCATAATAGAAATCAAACGCTTCCATATCAATACCGGAGTGACCTGTAAGTACCTCCACCAATTTATTCATTCCCGAAAGGTCGTGGTTCCAATGAATGTTTAACATCAATGCATCCTTGGATAAAATCCAATTATTCGTATCGATCTTGGTCTGGAATAAGTTGGAAAGAAACGTATTCATCTCCTTGAAAAAGTCCTTCTTATTATTGGTGGATGGAACCACATATATGCTTAGTCCAAGGGAATTATAGTGGAAAACTGGTGAATCAATATTTCCATAACTGATCCGAAGCTTTCGAATATACTGAAATTTATCCACAAAATCCACCGTAAACCGGTCTTCTCGAGTATAATTGGTTAATCCCAAATCCAAATATGTGGAATTAAACGATCTAATGGCATCATCATGAGTCTTATCATGATTTAAAATCGTTACTCTGTGTCTCATAAGTTTGACGTTATAATTACACTTCCAAATCGGTCGCGAAGCACAGCTGTGCATTCCTGAGGTTGAAACTAGGCGGAGGCCGGGCGGTGCACTACCGCCAACGGACCACTTTTCCAGTAGTTGCGAAACGACGTGTAACTTATGAGATTTAGTTATTCAGATAATGAAATTGTGCTGACCAGTTCGGTTATATTGTGTGGTCAGACGCAGTTGAGGCAAGGAGTGGTGGAGATAATCAATAATGATAACCAGGAGTTCCCACCTCAGTTTTTTGAGGTCAATAACGGACAGTTTAAGGGTCTTATACATTTGAGTGAACAGTCAAATAATTTAAAGATTAGTAGTTATAATGGAGTGATTAATGAATTTGGGTTTCCTAATATATCTGGAGGCTCAATTGAGCTGGGAAGTTTATCATTACAGTATTTCCCACTTCAGAATAAGCCAGTTCACTTATGTGTCATTGTGGGACGGGATTCTAATGGGTCCTACGATATGCCCAGATATAAGACTTCTAGAGGTGAAGTAGCCAATTTGGATACTGCAATACGCAAAATGAAAGTTGCAGGTCGAATAATGCAAGCATATACACAAGAAGAAATGAGACTCAGTGGGTTTAGTAATAGAAGCTTTCAATTTGTTGAAGAAACAGTTTCTCATCAAGGTTTATTCGGATATAATACATCGTCTCCTACTCCTCATAAGGAAGTTAAAATACATGTATTAAGGTCCCCTAAAACAGTAAAGGAACTCCGGGATCCTAATCTTGCCCAGCAGAATAAGCATGGGAACAATACTGGAGGTTTATTTAGCCATGCACTTGATTTAATTCGGGATACTCCAGAATTATTCAATAAGAGAAAACAATCAGGAACTTGCATTCAATGTGCAGTGATATATATCGATGCCCATTACGATCCCGGGCAAGATTTGATCTTAACTCATGCTGCTTTGGGAGGAGGGAATGGTGACATTAAGTTAGCAATATTTGGGTCTCATGGCCTACATTCTTGGCCCATCAACTTCCCGATGATAACTCCATGTTTCTTGGATTCTACTCATTTGAGTAAGGCAGAAGTAGCCAATGATGCCAATCAATGTGGAACTAGCTGGGAGTGTTTAAATATCACTATGGGGGCTTTTATGCACGAAATCGGACACCTGCTTGGATGTCCCCACCAGGTTGATGGTGTAATGCTTAGAGATTACATTTGGTGGAATAGACTGTTTATGACCAGAGAAACTGAATGCATTCGAACAAAGTCTCTGGGTGAAATAATGAATGGTCAATGGCCAAAAGTTTGTCATTGGAATATACTAGATAAAATAAGATTCTTGATGCACGGATCATTTGCCCTTCCAACTGATAAGGAAGGTCATATCAATACTACCACACCTGAACCCGATCATGCCAATCAGTCTACTGCTCCTGTTTTGTATAACACCCCAGATGGATGTGTGTTGAAATGTGATAGTGGTATTTTCCTTGTGGAGGTTATTGCAAGAGACCTCGCAAGAACACACACTGCATACCTTCCCAAGGTTTATGGAGGAACAGGATTGCTTAAGGATTTATCATTAAGCTACAATGAATTATACAATCAACTCAAAGCTAGTGGGAAGGAAGTTAGAGATGATTTCGATGTAAGAGTTTTGTCTCTTGGCGGTGATTTGTTCATTAAGAATTTCAAGAACTCCAGTACTAATTCTTCCATAATACGAGGAGATTTCGGCCTTGGAAGGGGTGAGATAACTGCATTCAGAAGTAACCTCCTTGGAAAAGGAGATAAGCAGGAAAGAATCATTGGATTTGACATTAATAATATTAACAAGATAAGGGTTTATCATGGGGGAGCATTGGATGGTATTCGATTCTACTTCAATGATCACCAAGCAAGTTCAGCACCACCAGTTCCACCTAGGAATTATCTTGGTAAGATAACTAATAAAATGTCCAGATTGAAGATTGATAGTAGTAACACCGAGTCAGTCCTACTTGGAAATGAAAAGTCCCACTATACAGACATTGAGGTTACAGAAGAAATAACCAAATTCCATTTCAGAAACGGGGCCTGGATAGATGCCATTCAAGTAGAATTCAAAAGTGGTAGAAAATCATCAATGCTTGGCAATGCCAATGGCGGACACTTATCAACCTTGGAACCACCTGGTCATGGGTACAAGATAGTTGGAATGTATGGATATGTTGGTTCATGGGTTGACGGAATTGGTATCATATATACCAACGAAGTATAAAAGTAGTAATATACGATTGGACTTTAACAGGTTCCTGTTTTATAGACTTCTGGTGAAGATACAGTGCTTTTGTAGCAAATATATCAGCACATATGACTTTAGAAGTAACCGCCTGCCTCCATGCGAAATGTAAGTTGTCCACAAGTACGTCATCATCTCATGCTTTCATCCAATTGTCTCTCTAGCACTTTATCACGTGCCTGGTTATACTCCACTGGATACTTTTCCTTCACTCCTGATACGTTCTTGAAGAACCCTTTCTGACCATCTCTTAAAGTCCGAATTCGTGTCTCTAATTCTTTAATATCACGCTTCATCTGTTCGACAACACTGATATTGGCGTTTGAACCCGAGTCACTCCGAGGCACAAAGTTGGAGTTATACAATTGCTTAATATTTTCCAATTTCTCCTTGATATTATGTGTATTATCCACAAGCTTGAGGTTCTCGTTGTTTAACCTCCCACTTAATTGTGCTTGAAGGACCAACAGTTTGTCCAATTCTAAGGATTCAAGTGCATGATCCAAAGTTGTGTTTAAGTAAGCTGCCCTGTCTTTCAACGTTCCATAGTCAATATACTCTTCTTCATCACTTTCTATGTAAGAGTCCGAGTCCATACCTCAGATCAATTTGGCAGTTTTCGCATATTGAGAAATTATCAGGTAGAAACATGTCGTTTCAATTCCAAACTAATCCAGTATTAGCACGGCTTAAACCATTTGGAATATCGTTCGAGAAGTCACTTTCTGATCTCATTAAAGGTATTAGATCTCATTCCAAAGTTTCACCTGAAAGTTTACTGGATTTTCTTGATAAGGCAATTGTTGAGTGTAAGAATGAATTGAATACGACGGATTTGGAAACAAAGGCCATGGCAATATTGAAATTAGCATATTTGGAGATGTACGGATTTGAGATGTCATGGTGTAACTTCCATATACTTGAAGTGATGTCATCCAGTAAAATTCAGCATAAACGTATAGGATATTTAGCGGCCATACAATCTTTTAAGAATGAAGAGGATTTACTTATACTTGCCACTAATCAGTTCAAGAAAGATCTTAATTCCCACAATCACGTGGAGATAGGATTGGCATTAAGTGGTATAGCGACCATTGTTACCCCCAACTTATCTAAAGATATCAATGATGATGTTATTATGAAGTTGAATCATTCAAAACCTTATATTAGAAAGAAGGCCATATTGGCTATGTATAAGATCTTTCTCCAGTTTCCTGACAGTTTGAAAATCAACTTTTCAAAGGTCATTGCCAAGCTAGATGACGATGATGTGGCGGTGGTTAGTGCTACAATTAATGTGATATGTGAGATATCTAAACAAAATCCACAGATATTTGTTAATTATTTACCGAAGTTCTTTGAAATCTTGGAAGAGACCAAGAACAATTGGCTTACTATAAGGATCTTGAAACTATTTCAAAGTTTATCAAAGGTTGAACCAAGAATGAAGAAGAAAATATTACCTACTATATTGGATCTAATGTTTAAAACACAAGCATCTTCGTTAATTTATGAGTGCATAAACTGTATCATCAATGGAGGTATGTTATCACCAGACTCATCAAGAGATAAGGATACTGCTAAAGTGTGTGTTGAACAAATAATGAAGTTTTTCGAAACTAAAGACTCAAATTTAAAGTTTGTGGGCTTATTAGCATTAATAAATACTGTCAAAGTATTTCCAACGTTGATCAAAAAGATTGATGGTGTTTCCAATATTATCATGGAGTGTTTGACGGATACTGATTTGATCATAAAGACTAAAGCGCTCGAAATCTGTCAGTATTTGATCAATGACGATAATATCGTTGACGTTATTAAGATTCTCTTGGTACAATTAATTCCTACAGACGACGTGGTAATCCCTGAAAGCTTAAAGTTGGATATTTCAATGAAAATAATATCAATTGGTTCGGCCAATAATTACGAAAATATTCCTAATTTCAAATGGTATACAGCAGTTTTGAAAGATATGGCACATCTCATATTATTTCCACTAAAGACATCTGCAACTACCGTTGTAACAGAGAAAACCAACAAAATTATATGTACAGAAATAGGAAGAGAATTTAAATCGTTGGTTACCAGAGTGCCTTCTATCAGACCAAACATTTTAAAAATTGTTTCTACTTTAGTATTGGACATAAACGTATTAGAATCCTGTCCACTTCTTTTGAGAGACATCTATTGGATTTTAGGAGAATATGTTGATGAATTGGACAATGATGAAGAATATGACGAGGATGAGGATGAAGAAGTTCAAATTGACGAGGTAGTTGGTTTGGGAAAGAAGATACAAATCTTCAATTGTCTTGTGAATTACTATGTTGATAATGAAACCGATAGAAAGTTTTTCCCCATTTCCTCTCATCTATTAAACATAGAAGAGGATGAAGTTCTTGTTATTTTGATTCTAGCATTGGTCAAATTATTATCAAGCATTATTACAGGATACGTTGCGCTGTATTCATCAAATGGCCTACTTCTGGCTGATAAATTAGATGAGGTTGACTTCTACTTGTTCAAAACCATTCAATTCTTGACTAATTTTGAGCATCATTCATATTACGAAGTACAAGAGCGTAGTTTATCCTGGTTAGAGTTCTTGAAATTATGCCTTGAAGCTGTGGATGAAAAAGAAGGTATTGAAAGGATGAGAAAAGAGGAGATTGACTACTATAGGAATAAGACCATCACACCAGACTTAAGTAGCCAAGATGCTAGTGAATTGTCATCAGAAGAAGAGCTGGAGCTGGAGCTGGAAGAGGAGGAACTGGAAGAGGAAGAACTGAGCGATGAAGAGCTGGTTCGTGACCTGGGTAATATTATTGAATCGGATTCAGGTGCAGTACTTACTGAATCAGTAAATCACTCTCATGAGGATGTTGTATCTTCAAATCTTAATCATACAACAGAAAAGATAGCAGGGCGTGATCCACAGAAGCTTCCAATGTTGCTTACGCACATTCTTCCTTCATTCTTCAAGTCATATACATTGAACGCCATTTCTAAGAGTGGTCAGAAGAATATTGGATTGCCTGAAGATATGGACCTTAACTCTCAAATACATCATTTAGAGATAGAATCCCTTAGCGAGGCAGAAGAAGTTGACGATTCCGATATTGAAGAAGAACCAGAGATAATACTTCCTGAGCCAGTTGATGATCCAGTGATCAAACAACAACGAATTGAAAAACTCCGAGATGATCCTTTCTACTTGAGTTCTGATAAAAAGCCAATAAAGACCAAGAAATTGATCGATTTGGCCGATCCTAATAGTGAAGCATCGTCATTAACAGAAAAGAAAGAGAAAAAGAAGAAAAATAAAAAGCTAAGAAAGGAAAAGGTTATTGTGCTTTCAGAAGAGACTTTCGGACCAGAATTAGAGACTGATGTAATTCAACATGAGACTTTGAAACCAAAGAAGAAGAATGTTCTTAAAATTGATTCTTCAAACTTGGATAATTTCGATATGACTAAAGAAATCAACGAACCAGTTGATGAATATGAAGTAGACTTAGATGCTTTAAGGCATAGATTGGCTGAAACCGTTGTAAAGGAAAAGAAACCTAAGAAATCCAAGAAGGAGAAGAAAGATAAACCAGACGGTGAAAAGTCTAAGAAGAAGAAACCCAAGACTGTTGTAGAACCTGTGGTGGAAGGTAAGCCTCCTGTAGTTGATGTTGTTAACCAAATGGTGGCTACCGAGAAAGATACACCAACAAACGAAACACCAATTGACATCAACAAAGACTCCAAGGATGGTTCGCCAGCACCCATAACAATCAAGAAAAAGGCCAAGAAGAAAAAAGCAGTCATAGAATAGAACTTAATATATT
This sequence comes from Yamadazyma insectorum, assembly GCA_030574895.1. Taxonomy (NCBI): domain Eukaryota; kingdom Fungi; phylum Ascomycota; class Pichiomycetes; order Serinales; family Debaryomycetaceae; genus Yamadazyma; species Yamadazyma insectorum. The sequence continues at coordinate 290,478 of JAJMFT010000014.1, forward strand.
ATATATCCTTAACTAAAGGCGAGGATTCGTCCGCAATAATCTCTATATCAGAGTCATTATCAACAGTAGGGGTGGCCACAGGGGTTGAAGGTTTCTTACCTGTTACAGAAGCGTATCCGATTTTCTGTAATCTTCCAATCATATCCTTTCTAACATTAATAACCATTTCGTCCAATTGATCTTTAGTCTCCAACTCCTTGGTATCGACTGGTGGTAAGACTTCAATGGTGATTTCCCCGGTGTTGAAAGTTTTACTTTTAGAGTGGAAAATTCCCGAGTAATTGTTAACCACAATTGGAATGACGGGGATCTTGGCTTGTTTTGCCAAATGGAAAGCACCTTTTTTGAAGGGTAACATTTCTAAATTTGTGGTAGCTGATCTGGTACCTTCTGGGAACATGAAAAGGCCGGTTTTCTCCTTTTTAACCACTTGTAAAGCATCATCCAACACTTTTCTAGCCTTATCGGATTTGGCCCTGTCTATGAAAAAAGTCCCACTGGCTATCATAAACCATCCCAAAAATGGAGTGTATTTCAAAACTTTTTTTGCTGTCACAGTAAATCCCGGTTGGAAAACTCTACCTAAAACCAAAATATCAAGGGCTGATTGATGATTGGAAAGAAAAATACCTGGTTTTTCAAACAAATACTTTTCATTAATTAAATTGATCTTAATACCTAAAATGGTGGAGAAAGAATAATAAAATGCCCGAGCAACAGTGTATTGACTATATTCTTTTTTACCAATGATTCTAAGAAATATAGATGCAAATACACCATATAATGCACAAACAACAATCAATAATCCGAAAATTACGGACTTACAGTAGAATTTTATCGTCTTAAATATGGATGCCATTTGGATAATTGTTGAGCACTGGTGCGAGAAGTAGTTAACGGGGGCACGGACACGACCTACAGTTGGTGTAATTTGCAACTGTCGAGTTTTGGAGACAAATAGTTGGAATAGGAGGGTCTGGGGTACTGGGATGCTATGATGTTAAGTGTGTTTCCTGGCAACCGTTTTGGTGACTGGTCAAATTGGCTGCAAAGTCGTGAGAAATCAAATCTCAAGAAAATTCCTCGATTATCACCAAATGGCAAGAAGATCAAAGAAAACATCCCAAACTGCTGTTTCTACGGCAGCCCAATTCCGTGATTCAGATGGTCAGACGGATCCCAGAACCAGGAAAGAAATCAAAGCCGAAAATGCAAACGAGAAAGTCGAAGAAACCACCAATATACAACAACCAGATAATGGAAATGTTTTTGGAGATGATCCATATTCGTACGCTTTCCCAATCAACTATATCTTTGCTGCTCAAGATTTCTTGAATAATCATCTCACGGCTGGTAAGGGAGCCGAGACATTGATTTTGGCGTTTCTTTTACAACTGACATATATCACCAACACAGAATTGGTAAAGAAAAATCTTGAAACCATTGGAATCAACTACCTGGGTGTGATACTTGCGGCTATTTTCAGTTATAATCTCAGATACAAGAAACACCTTGAAGTGGATGCCGAAAAGCCCAAGTTTCCTGGGTTTAATGCCATATATGCTGTATTAATTCCCAACTTATTGCTGTTATTATATGGTAATAATCTCGTTGAAAGTTTAAGTTTCAACTACTTTGTTGTAACCAATACTCCTGTAATTTTCAGAGCTTTTAGTGCTTGTTGTTTCTTCTTCATGTTTGGCGGTGAAGCAGATATGCGTGCTTATTTGATTAAAATCTTCTTCATTGTATTTATTTACTTTGCAATCGAGTATATTAATACTGGGAACGAAGAACATGTAATTTCCAAGGAAGTTATCGAACAAGAAGTAGACTTTGATTTGGTAGAGGTTCAGAACAATCAAGTAAAATCGGGTTTCAATACTAGTCTTTCCCAGGCTGAAATTCAGATAATTCTTGTTTCTATTGTGAATGTTATCTTCAATTTAACGTCAGATGACACCAATTTGATTATATTTCAAAAATTATTGGTATCCTTGATTATTTCCTTATTGCTTACATTCCCCGTGTTCAAATTGAATGATTTATTAAGTATCCCAGTGTTTGGAGGAATATTCTACTTCTTCACCAATAAACAATTGGAACCAGTCTTAGGTACGAATAGTATCGGATATTTATTAGAAGTGGTTAGTGTTGAACATAATGTTAAGTTTTTCGTTACTTGGATAGCTGCCTTGGCTGTTAACATTGCTATCATATTCAATATTAATTTGGAATTTAATCTCAGGAGAAAAGTATGGCACTTCATTATACTAGGAACTATTTTACCTAGTCTTATTCTTAACAAACAGTTTACGATGTTCGGGTTGTTGGGTCTCGGGATTGTCTTAATAATAGTAGAAGTTATTAGAGTCAACCAAATAAGTGTTATTGGTCAATTTATCCATAAACAATTATATCAATTTCAAGACTTCAAGGACTTGAAAGGACCTTTGAATTTATCTTATATCTATCTCGTTGTGGGTATCACTACACCAATTGTGTTACACGACTTAATCTTTGGTGATGAAATCAGTATCAAGCATTTCATTGGGTTAATTACTTTGGGGTTGGGTGACTCAATTGCTTCTATAGTTGGTAAGCTGATTGGGAAGTACAAGTATTTTGGAGGTAACAAAACAATTGAAGGATCAATTGCATTCTTAATTGTCAATATGGCATCTTTCTACGCGTTAAATGAATATTTACAGTTACCACCAATTAACTGGCAAGTATTATTCGTGACAAATGTGGTAGGAAGTTTGTTTGAAGGAGTTACTACTCTAAACGATAATCTTTTCATGCCAGTCGTTATTTACCTTTTATGGAATATTTTAGAATTAACTATAGATCAACAGTAGTATATATTTATAAGTAAAAATCAAACTTAATATCATTATCATAATCATCACGTGCCTTCATGTTGGGCATCTCTGGCGTTTTAATCAATTGTAATTTGACTTCAGGTAACTCATCATCATCAATTATGGCTTCTTCTTCATATAAATTAGAGTCAATTTCAAGGCTTGGTCTAAAATATGGTTCAATAGAATTAGATCTACTTGTAATAACGCTATGAACCTGGCTATTTCTTCTTGATGGAGCTCCTGAACTGAACAGATTGGCTTTGGGAATATTTGGAACCGTGAACGACTTGACGGTGGTGTTATACGTATCTAAATAGTATGGTTCTTTCAGCTGATTCATGTAAATGACCTGTTGCGATAAGAAATTAATTGCGATAAGAAAATCAACAAGTGATAAGAACGTGCGTGTACCATACAAACTTAATCTACTTTAACTATATCATCCATGGATGTTCAAGAATATCGGATATGGTAAGTCTATGTGATACATCACGTACTAAAATACGTTTTATAAGGTCGATGGCTTCTTCACCCACCCCATTACCGAAACGTATGTTACCTTCCATTATCTCATCCACATTATAGAATGGGTTTTCTTTATAAAGAATGGTATATAAAAGAATACCAAGAGCCCAAATGTCTTGTGGTTTACCTTCGTATTTTTCACCCCGTAAAACTTCTGGTGATGCATAATCAATTGTCCCGACAAAAACGTCAAATGGTCCCAGTTTAGTATAACCAGCACTTCCAAAATCTATTAGTTTGATTATACCTCTTTCATCTACAATAACATTCTCGTCCTTGATATCTCGATGGACTATGCCATGCTTGTGGAGGTGTAAAATGGCTGAACAGACTTGTTTGAAAATGAATTGACATTCTACTTCTGTCATATCTTTTCTGATCTCTATGTAATCAAACAAATCTATTGCCGGTGGATTTCCAAAAATTGGGGTTTCAAGATAATAGTATCTTTCATCTTCGAAGAAATCTATTATTCTCATTATGTTAGGGTGTTTTTCTTTCATTAAAGTAGACATTATTTGAATTTCCGAAGGAATGGTTCCGAGCTTTCGATCACGTACCCATGTATCAACCAAAATTCTTTCTTTATCTATGCACTTAATTATTATTTCATAAAGATTGTCTTCCTTATGTCGAGCAAGTATTACTTTACCGTATGCACCTTCTCCCATATCTCTCAATATATTAAACTCGGAGATCTTTTTACTTCTTCTCTTCTCGCCTATTTCTGATGGCCAACTCTTACAGGCCTGGCTTTTTGTCAAAATATCATTATCCTCAGCCATGAGTAGTTGGCTTTCAATGTCCTTGTTGAATTTAGGTCTTTCATCTACACTTGTGGCCTTTGATTCATTGGAAATGTCCGACATGATAGACTCATCACGGGAAATCAGACTACTGGTGGTAGAAACAAACCGTTTCATAGTACTACCACTTTTAGGGGTCCTGGTACTATTGTGTCTCATCATGTCACTAGTGACTGTTGATAAGGCTTTATCATCAAATAATTTCATTTGTGAAGGTAATCTACTAAAGCTTTTATTGCCTCCAGTAGAAGTCTTCATAGACCCAAGGAGATCCAAGTCATGTTGTCTACCTTGCCTTGAATAAGTAATCCATAATACGTAGGTATCCATGGTACTAATTCTCATTTGAATGTCAATAGAGAACAGATTCCCATCAACGTGCTTCCCAGTTAGTCCTTGGCAATTCAAAAACTCTTGTTGTAAGTCCTTATCTCTTCCTTCAGAAGCCACGAGATACTTTCTGAAGAAGTGTTCCGGGAGTACTAGTCCTGGTACCACCGTTAATTGGTCTGTTGCTATGCCTAGCTTAAGAATCATTTGAAACTTATCTATAATAGTGTCTATGGGTTTTCCTATAAGGTCGATTGATGATCTTCCAAATAAATTTCTTGCAATTGCGTTGTTGCATGAAGTGATATTAAAATTGGAGTCTATGACGAAAATACCAGCAATATATGGTAATGTGTGAATTTTAATTTTCATCTCAAATTTATCGGGGTTTATATCTAAAGGATTCGAAGTAACAGCACAAGGTATACTCTCTCCCTCAACTTGCAATGTAAAATATCTCCTTATGTTTACTTGTTCGGACTGATAATAAGGATCCGTTGATGTTGTGAGCGAATCATTCAAAAATGCTTCTATTGACTTACTAATTGTCGATAAACTCAGGTAATTAACCTTTGCAAGATTACCGGCTATAATTTTATGAGATGAAACACTGAAAGAAACAGATTTGTCTTCTATGCTTCCTATTTCTTTCAGAATTCCAATATCCACAGCATCACAAGGTATTTGATCAAACATAAAAATGATAAGTTTACCCTTTCTCTTGGCCCAAAGTGATGTCCAGGCAAATCCCTGATCAGGTCTACAAATTGCAACGATTTCACCTGCAAATATTATTTCTGTTTCCATGTCAGTGACTCTGGAAATTCTATCAGTTACAAATTGTCTGAACTGAGGAGCTATCAAATCCATTAACGTCAAGGACTTGATCATACTCTTCGATACACCGAACATAAGACAAGCAAGATCATTGGCAGCTTTTACATTCCATGGAGGATCATAATCAATAGTAAACACAGATTGAGGTAAGGAATATTTACCGGAAGAAATTGCATGGAATGGTCTTCCTGGTAAAGAGCCCCCTAATGCAGAGGACATTGAACTTGCCAGATTTGTAGTCGATGTTGTTTTTAAAAGATTTAATGCCACGGTAGACGGATGAACTGGTGATGAAACTAAGTCCAGGTTGGCAGTCATCACTGAAGTATCAACAAAAGGGGTAGATAATGCAAACATTAATTTAGATTTTAAATCATTATCATCCAAAGACAATTCCAGTAAAGTTGATGCCACGTCTTGTGGGATTCCATTTAAATCATTTTCAAGGAGGTTTATTAGTTGTGTGAGTTCCTCATATTGCTGGGGGTTTCTTGTCATTAATGAATCAGGGCCCTCCTTTTCTGGTGGCATCCTTTGATTTTTATATAATTGAATAGGGAAACTATCTGCCCGTTTCATGTTAGGACGGAAGAAAGCTGCCAATGCAGCTGATGAGGCATTGGACTGAACATTTGACAAGGAACTATCACTGTCATTACTATGTTGATATATGTCATTTTCATTAATGGAAGTTATCAAATTGGGACGGTCTCTTAATATTTTCAACAGTCGTTTCAACACATTTAATCTTAATGCAAGGGAATTGGGAGATAAATGGGCGTATGAATACAGATGGGAAGATTCGATGGGGAATTTCAAAATATCTGTCTTGGATGCAATATCTTTCATGGTCATCACAGGACTTCCAAGCCGAAGATCTGATGGTTTAGGCTTACCTCGTTTTGGTATAACAAGTGGTAAAGACTCATCAGATCGATCATCAAATATGTAAAACTTCCTATCCATAAGGCTGAGATCCAAATTAAATAATTTGAGAAGTGAGAATTAGGCTTAAAATACTGTGAGCCTAAAGAAAATCATGAACCTTAGATTTGGCTGCATTGGGCCGAATGCCAGATTCGAAGGTACAGGTAACCTTAATCCCGTATATTCTATGTATAATAATCCTATAATTAGATTCTTAGATCATCTTCTATTACGCTATCAAGAGCAGACATACCTGGGGTGGAACCAACTCCGTAAAAAATTCCTGGTGTTCTAAGAAATGGCGTATTTGAAGCTGAAGAATCGTATGCTGGAGGACTTAAAGTCCTAACATCTTCATATGTTGGAGGAACTTCATCATCCCAAGATATTCCAAGACCAGAACGTTCACTAACCGTTAACTTAAATTGCATTCGGAGAACTCGAGCTGCACCGGTTGGAGTTCCCATTACATTTTCTTCTTCAGCTGAAGAATGGGACATCATTGGTTCAAGACCTGTCGATTTGGTCTTGGATTTTGATCGAGGCTTCTTATGGCTCACCGTCTCTTCCGCCACAACCACTTCCACTATAAGTAAATGAGAAACAAATATCCCTTCATTTGGGTCTTCTATATCACACGATAAGTTAGCCCCATACCGAAGACCTTCTTGTAACTCATTAGCAGGTGTGTCAACACTTGAGAATTTATTTTGTGGTTTTACAAGACCAGTAGAAACATTCATAGCATTGATTTGGGCCACTAACTCGATCTTACCTTTCCCAGAAAAATCAGATTTCCAGCCCGATTTGATTTCACCATGGCTAATGGTCCTTGTCTCTGTTATGTATAAATGTTCATCTGGTACTGGTGTTGGTGGTGTCAATATAGCAGATCCTTCTACGTTATGAGCAGATCCCTGGCCAAAATCTTCGTTGAAGTTGTCCTGAGCATGAGATGGAGCAGTCCTTTCTACTTCGGAGACATCTTCATTGACCACAGGAGCTCCATTTAAACCAGTAGGGGAACTGGCATTTTCTGTTCTTGTGTCTGTCGTATCACTAGATATCGACATCGAAGTTTGAACTGTACTATGATGTACATTTGCTGGTTTTGTCTTGGTAGGTTTGAGCTTTTTCTGACTTTCTTCCACCAACTTGAGTTTTGATTCATGCTTTGGACAACAATAAGCTCTGATTCTATCAGTTTCTTCTATTCTCCAACCGAGTTTTCTCATTCTCCATCTTTTTTCACCCGTTTCATTATTCATATTCTCTAACCTTAATTCCATAGGAATAGTAGATTTAGGATAAACGACATTTGGTAAAACTGCAGAAGCGCTTACTTCTGTTGGTGGAAACACTCTTAATGAATTTCTATCGGGACCTTTAAGTATCAGTCTAGTAATATTAAGTGGGAGCAGTACTTTAATTTCATCAGATTTTATATTGGCTACAGCCATAATCTCATATTTAATAAAACTCGTACAATGTTTTGAACCAAGTTTACTAGAAGGTGGTAAAGACCCTGGAAGTAAATGTGAAAATGGATAAGCATGAGAACCAGGATTAAATTCACTTGTTGCAGTTACAACATCCCATCTTGCAAGTATATTTTTTCTAGTTTGACAATCTTTACACGTATGAACGGTAGTAGAAGGAATCAAAAAAGGTTTTGAAAGTTGAATTGTTTGAACTAATGAAAGGGTAACTGAATCTAATTCTACATGATTTGTAATATTTAGTAGGAGTATACCCGATATGATAGATCCTGTAGACACGGATTCTTCTCCATAAAGCACTGCCGGAGGAGATTCCAATTCTATGGAAAGGGTGGTATCATTTGATGAAGTCATGAATAATATGACACGTTATACGTAATATTGAAATTATGATTTTATAAAACTTGGATCCACCACACTATTAATAACAAACTAAAACTATGTTCTTGCTCTCGGAGCGCCGCCGCACTTAATATTTACGCTAATAAAACCGGCCCACCGACGCAGAGAATATTATCGTGCAGCAAGGATGAAACGGCTGAACTATTCACCGATTAGGTTGAACTACTTAGAACCTTTTAAATAAGTTACACGTCACTTATCTATTTTTATTTGCACCAAAGATACTCGGATCTGACCGTGAACAGTGGCTGCGGGATGAGATGAGGAGAACTGAGAACGCCGAATATGTGGAATTGGCCTGTATAGAGTCCCGTGGCACTCGTCAACTACTCAGGACAAATTCCCGACCAATTCCTGAGGGGAATCCTTCCATTAATCAATCGGATAATTCACCTTCACACGTTTGTCTCAGGTTAATTTTGTGACATTTTATACGTGAGAACTTTTCATTTCTCATTCACTCTATGTTTATACTTGATAATGGAAGCTGTAACATCAAAGCAGGTTTTAGTGGGAATGATCCAATTGTTCAACATAATTCATTAAGTCGGGCCAAAGATGGAACCATATATATTGGTAATGATTTTATCAACACAAATAATCATAGTGGTCTAATATTCAAGCGCCCTCACGAACAGGGACATCTTACGTCTTGGGAAACGCAAAAACCTGTATGGGATTATGCCATGGACCTTCAGAGCGTGGAGCCCTCCGGCCAGGGACTTTTATTGACGGAAACTCCGTTCCAGCTTCCTCAATTGTCAATGAACACCGATCAAATAGTGTTTGAAGAGTATGGTTTTAATAGTTATTATAGATGTATACCGGGCTCTTTAGTGCCATGGACGTTTGATCATGAAGTGGATAATGATTTTAATCTTGTAATTGATTGTGGATTTAATGCCACTTGGATAATTCCGGTAATTTATCAAAGTGTTTATTGGAAAGGTGTTAAAAAATTACCAATAGGAGGTAAAGTTCTTAATGGTCTACTTCGAGAAATCATCTCATTCAGACATTATGATATTTCAGAGGAACCAGTGTTGATTAATACAATCAAGGAATCTACTTGTTACATGGCCACTGATTTTAATAAAGCTATTCGGGATAAAAAATCAACCTGTGAGTTTATTCTTCCCGATTTCAAAACTACCATCACCGGGTACGTTAAAACAAAAGATACACCAACTTCTAATGACCTTCAAAGCTTGGTGTTACGAGATGAAAGATTTGTGGTGCCTGAATCCATATACCATCCAGAAATAATATTTGATAATGCTCCTTCGTCATCACATATCCTTCAAACGGCACCCATTAAGAACCTTACAGACTTGGTGGTGGAGTCTATCATGTCTTCTCCGGAAGTGGCAAGACCCTTGTTGTCTCAAAATATAAGCATTGTCGGTGGTACTTCGTCCTTACCCAATTTTGACGAAAGACTCGAAGCAGAAATTGCCAGAGAACTACCAGAAGACTGGAAAATTCGTATATTGAAACCTAATCATGATAAAAGTCTTATGAACTGGTATGGAGGATCAGAACTCAGTGACACGGACATTATCGACAAAATCAGTATTTCAAAACAGGAATACTACGAGCATGGTGCTAATTGGTGTCAGAAACAATTTGGTTTCAGAAATATATAACCAACCCCACTTTATGTATTATATCTATGTACTATATATTTTCATGTATAAGATCATTAAATGTCAAGTATCTACTCAAAAGTAGCCAACCATATCTAAACCATACCATTTGTGAAAAATGGCCATAAGCCATGGCAGCATAACTAGTACTTAGCATGTTTAAATCCGAGTAAATCTTTATTGAATCATTGTCAGTAAAGAAACTTATGTTTACGTTGAACTTAAGATAACTAAGAATCAATTTTGAAATATGCCCCACAAACAACTCTATATTGGTTAAAATGGTAAAGGTATATTTTTCAAAAAACTGGAGGGTTTTCAATTTGAACATTTGCATATTGGTTTTTTCAGCAAATTTTCTAACTCCATGATATAAAGCTATGTGATTTGGGTGATTTGATACCCCCTTTTCATCAAATGTAATTAAAATTGAATCCTTTGATATGATCTGATATAATGTAGCCACGATTTCTGTTTTATCCCAATTCTCTTCCATTCCGTCTTTGAATTTATCAAGTATAACCAAATCATCAGGTTTTATCCCCAAGATTCTGGCAGATGACATTAATTCATTGGCTCTAACAGGACCATAACTTGGATCAATTGCATCACCCACCGAGAAACACACCAATTTAACAGTGTTATTATATTGAGGTTTTGTCAATTCAATAATTGAAGGGGCAAAGAACATCACTTCATCATCTGGGTGGCCAATTACAAAGTACACTTGACTATTGTTTATTGACACCGAAGAAATAGAATCATATGGATAATATTGATTAAGTTTATTAGCGCCAATTTGTACGTTCAGATACTTCGTAACTGTTTGTGGAAGAATGGTGGTAAGGAATACCCAAATGCAAAAGGATGATATGATAAATCTTGTTATATATGTGAATATCATTGTGGATAAATTCCAGATCTGGAATTCTCAATTTGATTTTTGGATTTTGCAGCTCAACAATTCAAGAGAATGAAAAATGGGTAATTTTTATTGCGTAGTATAAATAATTTAGAGTTTTTTGATGAAAGTGTAACCGGTGTTCCATACTAAATCAACCTTGGTTTCATCTGTCCATCCTAAAGTGTCTTTTAATTCCTGTGCATAATCATCAAGTAATGAATTGTTGGGATGGGCATTACAATAATTATGATAAGCGCTATAAGTACTTAAGTATTTTTGCATATCCTTGATAGTAATTGATTCCTTAACTAATGACAAGTTCTCATGGTCAACTGGAGGTTGGTAATTTTCAGTATTAACCACATATTGATCAATTTTAGCATCACCAAACAAGTCTTTTGGAATGTGCTTGTTTACCTCTTTATAGTATTCCTTAATAACCGTTCTACCTGGTTGTTCCCAATGAGGTCCCAAGAATTTAGGATCATTATACGCATACTTGAAATAGATTTCTTCAGCCGTTTTCAATGTCTGGGCTCTATCTAACTTGGACACACCATCATATCCAACAAACACAGGATCAACATAATACCAATAAGCCAAGGTCCCTCCCGGTTGAAGTAATTGGTGAATTCTTTTAAAGAACTTATCAAAGTCTTTGGACCAATGAAGACATTGAGCAGCAGTAATTGTATCATACAATTGATCTTCTGGTAAATTATCAATATCACCTGCTACAAAAGAAATACGAGATTCTTCAACTCCCAATTGTTCACATCTTTCTGTCTTAACTTCATTACATGTTTGAACCATACCAGGTGATAAATCAAGCCCCACAACCTTGTCTGAAGTATTCAATAAATCAAAGGTTGCAATCCCTGTACCACATCCTATATCAAGTGTGGTTCCCCGGACCAGTTGATACTTAGACAATTGATTATAAAAAGAAGCAGGATAACGAGGACGGAATGAATTATAATTCAAAGTTTTAAATCCAGTTTTTGAAAAAGTTGACATTGGAATTAATTGATTTACTTATAGGACAAAAGGTGTACTTATATAGTTAACCCCAGGATTTGAAAATTAATTTTCGGACTTTTCTCGGAGTTTTTTCGGCTGCGAAAATGTCATATACCGATGATTTCATTGGTAGACGGACTTGGAGGGGAATGACTTTATACCAATATTTATCATCCTGACAGGTGATTCCAGTTTTGGTGACTAATTGGGAAGGTTTGGGTCATTTAAGAGGAATTTAGGTTTCGTAATATGTACATTTATTAACTCTAATTGAAGTCAAATTCGTTATCATTAAGGAATGGTACTAATCCAAGCGAACCATCGGCTGCAAATTCATTTATTAACAAATTTTGACTTAAGTTGACCTTGAATGGATCAAACTCAAATACGCTTGAAAAATCGTCACTGTCATTCTGATCGGGTGCAAAATTGGAAGATTCCATATCTAATCCTTGGATTAATGATTGAATAGTTTTATCCATTTCTGCATTAGTTACATTACTAAGATTTGATGGCATTCTTTCAACTGCTTTTTTGCTAACGGGTATGGTGTTGATTTTCTTTTTATTTACCAATAATGATCTTTGAGGTAATCCCAAGATACTGAATAATGCCATTTCTATGAGCTTGGCAGAATTTTTGGTTAGCCCTCCAGGAACATCATATTTGGATTCTCTGTTCAATAATGGAATTGTGTGTAATAATAAATGTTTGGAACTCAGATATAATGATCCATTCTTGACATAATCTAATGTTCCTTTTGCTACCAAAAGAGCCAATCTTGCATGTTCCCTTGGGACATTTATAGGTAATGGGAGTAGCTTAGAACTTAATGGATTAAATAAAATTTTCAAAATTTCAAGTATTTGAATAGAGGATTGTTGAATCATCGTCATACTTGATACAATTGCAGACTTGGAGCTTTCTCCTCTGAACATTTTCTGCTTAGTCGAAAGTCCAACATCATGGTGACTACCAAATTTGGAGATTATTGGCAAATAAATTAATATTCTTGCATGGAAATACAAGAAGATTAAGCAAAGTTGTTGCTTGCTTAAAGTTTGTAAATGTTGAGATAATTCAGTATCTGATTTTAAAGAAAAACCATTCATTCCCATCTCAAACTTGAGTTCTTCGGGTAAATCCCTTCTCCATGCTTCTAATTGTTGCTCTCTTGTAGAAGCAGTATCTTGTTCAGAAACTTTTTGAGTGCTGGCATAAATTCCATCTAAAATTGAACCCAAGACTCTACAATACAACATGAAACTCAAGGAATATCTGGAAACCTTACCCATGATTGTCAATTTCGTGTTATTAACGATTAAAATGTTTTCATTCTCGTCTTCATCATCGTCACTTACTCCAGAGAATGGCAAAGCACATTCAATTTCATAATCTTTAAGAAGTCTAGGTACCCCCAAATTCAATGAACAATAAACATCAAGACAATATGTACACCAAAACAAGATACGTCTTTCACCTTGTTGAAGATTTTTAAGATGATCATCATTTCTATTAACCCCAAGAACTGCTGCTGGGCATCTATGAAGTCTAAGTTGTTGGGCCATTGTGATTACTCTTCCTCTGAGCTCAAAACATGTGGAAACGTCACCTATAGCTGAGCAATATTGTAAGGAAAGTGAAAGAATCTGGAGTGACAAGATAGAACATGTTTCGGTCAAGATACAATTAGGTTTAATGAACACATGAATCAAATGGTCATAGTGCTTGAGGTCTCTGACATATTTTTGGACTGTTTCTGTGCCTAATAATGAATGCTTACCTGAGAGCATACTTAATGCAAGAACTAAAACCATTATTGCCCCAAATTTATCCACCAGTTCACCCGTCATATTACCAGTTTCAAGAACATTTACTAAATTCGTATAACTTTCTAAGAATGACTGTTTATTCAAAATTGGGAGTAAACTAGCCCATTCTTGGAAATAAATGGTAATAAGCTGATCTAATTCCATTCTGGAGCTAGGAAGTTGAAGGTATCTTAAAAAGCTCCAAACTTCATCCGGGGTAAAATTTACTCTTCTATTAATAATAAGGCTCAAGAATGTTTCGTCTAACACTTCATTCTGATACTTATTAGTGGTATTAACCTCATTGGAATTTTCCTTTAACGATCCAATAGCATTTGCAGCCAAAACAGCAGGTTTAGAATCATATCCATAAGTTTGACAAATATTTGCTAATAAAGTTGGAACAAATAATGTCTCCTCTGTACTTCTGGGTATTGAAGCCGCAACTAATGCAGTCAACATTTGTTGTTTATCTACCTTTGACTTATCCTTCTGCATTTTTTCGATTGCAGTTGCAGCTGCAAAAGCACCAGGAGCAGGCTTTGTTCCATCGTTAAACTTGGAGTATGCATTTCTTTGGAGAAGAATACTTCCTAATGAGTTGGAGATTAACTCATCATCTGTACTAAGAAGACTATTCGTATCATCATCACTAAGATTAAGAGATTCAGTAATTGATAAAGGTCCACCGCCCAGAAGCAGAATTGATACAGGTCTTTCGTGAAGAACGTCAGATTCCACACATCCACATGCACAACTATCATCATGTTCATGATGAGTGGTTGGTTGTGAGTCCATATTCAACTCATTATTCACTTTGGTGGAATCCCAACCGGACTTATAATCTTTTATTTGTTCATCTCGAAGATCAATGATCCCACTTAACCGATTATTTTCTGCTTCTAATTGACGAATTCTCTCTTCAAGTGTCTCGGTGTAACCTTTTGGAAATGCCCTTCTACTTAATTTATCAGAAACAATACATTTAATTCCTATAGCCTCACAATTAGAACAAGATGGCTGCTTCCCATCACACTTTGTTTTCTTTGCTCTACATCTGTCACAAGCTTGGGCTACCCGAGTTGATCTTCCACTAAGTTCTATGGTCTTGGTGTTTGTGGTATTCTTTTTTGGCTTGGTTTTTATCCCAGGCGACGTTTCTCTAGACATATCGAAATGACTAATTTTGACTCACTGCGAAATGGAATCAATTTGCGATCGAGGATTTAAGATCACTGGACAAGCGGATCGGGGTTTAGCCTAGTGATGGTTAATCCGAAGGTTGTGGAGATTAATCCGAAGGGTGTGGATGCTAACTGTTTCTTGCAGTTGAAGACACGGCTGATTGACGTAAGACCTTGGTTGGCGGACTGCATATGGCATCACTGGCTCGTTCTTTCTTTCCTGATTGGTGGGTCCATTCTGGGATTCAACGGTACTCATAAGGTACTGGGGATCTGTTCTGGTTGTGTATTTACTCTCTGAATAATCTAAAACCAATTTTTGGGCGTTTAATTCAATAGTCGGGTGACTGATCTGGTCTCCAAGTGCTCTACCACCTACTCGTACCAGCTCGCACGAGCCCCGCTGCCGAATCAGCGACGTGAAAATTACGATTACGCGATATCTTATCTAAGATGAGGAAAGTGGTGAAGACGGTGACTCGTGGCGTCAAAAGGATAAAGACTGAACCTGGAGTCCAGTATGTGTCTGTATCAAAAAAGGCAAAGGTTGAGATCAAAAAAGAACCAATTCAGAGCACCATAAACACAGAAACACCGGTTGTAGATATAGAGGACTTACCCAATATTTTCAAAAAAGCAGAAGACACTGGTGTTGGACCTACCAATTGGACTGACCTTTATAATGAAGTTGTATTCATGAGGCTGAAGATAATCACGCCAGTAGATTATATGGGATGTGAGAGGATCCCTGATGGAATCACTCCATTTCTTCTGAAAAATGATCCCCATACATTCAGATTCCAGTTACTTATATCACTAATGCTTTCTTCTCAGACCAAAGACGAAGTTATAAATCAAGCAATGAAGAATCTTCAGTATGGTCTTCAACAGAAGGGATATAAAGGTCTTACTTTGAAATCAGTGTCTACTTTAACGGACACAGAATTAGACACATATATTGGGAAAGTTGGATTTCACAATCGTAAAACCCAGTACATAAAGAAAGCATGTAAGATGATAGAAGAGGAATTCAACGGAGACATACCAAAAACAATAGAAGATATTGTTAAGCTTCCAGGTGTTGGTCCTAAAATGGGATATCTTTTGCTTCAAAGAGGGTGGAATATTAATGATGGAATTGGTGTAGATGTTCATGTCCACCGACTTGCAATGATGTGGGGTTGGGTGAAGAAGAACAATAATCCAGAAATTACCAGAAAACTACTCGAAGAATGGCTTCCCAAACAATATTGGGGGGATATCAATCCATTACTTGTTGGGTTTGGACAAGTTATTTGTACTCCTACAGTAAAGAATTGTGATATTTGTACCTTGGGTAACAAAAAGCTCTGTAAAGGGATTGAGAGAAAGATATCAAATAGGGCATTGACGGAAGAAAGGATAAAGAAGCTTTCAAGTGGAAGAGGAGATGTAAGTCAATTAATTACTTTAAAGAACGAACTTGAATGAAACCCCATCAATATGTATTATGTACGATATATCTATTCTATTCTACTTTCTCTGTGTCTCTCACTAAGCTTGCGTTGGTATTTAATCTATGAAATTCGTTAGCTCTTTAATTTTTAATGGTGGCTGCAAATTTTGTGAAATTCACATAATCCCAGTTTTTACAAAAAATTTCCCAACTATCGCCACCAACACAAGTCACCAAAGAGGACCAATTAGACAGTACCACCACCCACAATATTTCCTTTCTCCTACATACACCCGTAAGTCAACAAGTTGAGAAATCTCCAGGTCACGTGACTATATAATACAACTTTTTTTCTCGTCTTGCCCAGGTCAACATCCATTTCGGAAACACTTAAAACATCAGATCATACACACCCCACCTTACACGTCACTTACTCCACCTTCCCCTTCACCCCGATCCAATCTATTTCCTCCATAAACTTCTACCTTAGTGATGGATTTTCGCGGTCGTGTAGCAACCCTCAAAATCGTCCATTCTCATCAAATTCAACATCAACAGATAATATATGACTAGATGAACATAGGCGCTAAGTTCCAGCAAAATCTGGGCCAAAATATACAAGCCCAGCAGATCTTGTTGCAACAATTTCAACAAGGATCTGATGAGTTCAAAAATCATAATTATAGACCCATGTCTCAAACAGTTCAACCTTCCCAGTCCCAAGCTCCAGTTCAACCACAACTTCAATCTCAACAATTTTTCCCCCAATATCAACAACCACAACCTCAATATCAACAATTTCAATATCAAGCTCCTCAAATGAATTTCCCCACTTCCATTCAAGTAGAGAATTCAAACTCCCAGTTCTGGCAACATCAACAACAACTTTGTCAAATTTCCAGATCCTCAAATGTACCACATTATTTTGCAAGACAATATGCAGCAAATTCTAGAAGGACTAAGAATCCATACAGTGAATCCAAGAGTGTAAATTTGATAGATGCAACTAAAGCTATAGTTAACAATTTAGAAGAGCAAGATAAGGCAAATCAAACCACCACTCCAACGGCTAATACCGCATTATTATATAATAAGAAAACTGTTAGTTCTTATGAAGATGATACAATTCATGAAGAAGAAAGAATGAAACAAAGAACCAATGGTCAACAATTATGGTGTCAATTAGATTTAAGTGGTCAAGGTATCTCAAATATCTCACCTAAATTATTTCAATATGATTTCCTAGAATCCCTTTATCTTAGTAATAATAAGCTTACGGTCATACCTCAAATGATCAGTAAATTAAGAGGTTTAAGAACATTGGATTTGTCTCAGAATAAAATTGAACATGTTCCAGATAATTTGGGACTATGTTATAATTTAAGATACCTTTATTTATTTGATAATAATATCAAAACTTTACCAAATGCTTTTGGAAATTTAATTGAACTTTTATTTTTAGGTATTGAAGGGAATCCTTTAGATACTAATATTGCTAATATCCTTGCAGATAAAGGGACAAAAGAGTTAATATTATACTTAAGAGATTTACCACCAATATTACCAAAACCTAAACCAAGAAGTTGGATATTAATGGAAGATGAAGAAGCAGTAGAAGAATCAGAAGACTTTAATGTATCAACTAAAGATTCATTCACAATAATGTCATATAATACCTTATGTCAACATTATGCTACCCCAAAAATGCACAAATATACCCCTTCATGGGCATTGAATTGGGACTTCAGAAGACCTTTATTATATAATGAAGTAAGTTCTTATAATACTGACATAGTTTGTATGCAAGAAGTTGAAACAAGAACTTATCAAGAATTTTGGGTGCCAAAAATGGCTGAATTGGGTTACAAAGGTGTATTTTACAATAAGACTAGAAGTAAAACTATGAGTGAAGCAGATGCCAAGAAGGTGGATGGGTGTGCACTCTTCTATAAGAGTTCGAAGTTCGAGTTGGTCAACAAGTTAAATTTCGAATATAATAGTGCATGTATGAGAAGTGAAAAATACAAGAAGACCAAAGATTTGTTCAATAGATTTATGAATAAAGATCATATTGCAATTATAACATTTTTGAAACATGTTGAAACCGGTGAGAAAGTTTGTGTTATAACCACACACTTACATTGGGATCCAATGTTTAATGATGTTAAAACTTTACAGGTGGGAGTTTTATTAGAGGAATTAAAGTCAATCATAAAGAATTTTATCTCATCCAATTCTTTAGATGATTTAAAAAATGTTCCAATGATCATTTGCGGAGATTTTAATTCAAAAGTTGATAGTGCAGTTTATCAATTATTTTCTACCGGATCTGTTAAAGAACATTCTGAACTTGAAGGGTATGATTATGGTGATTTTACTCAACAAGGTTTTAGAAATGTATTTAAATTGAAATCAGCTTATTCTTCAATCGGTGAATTACCTTTTACCAATTGTACACCAGATTTTACAACTACCATTGATTATATTTGGTACACACCAAATAGTTTACAAGTTAAAGGTTTACTAGGTAAAGTTGATGAAAATTATGCTCAACATGTAATTGGATTCCCAGATGCAAATTTCCCATCTGATCATATTCCAATTATATCTCACTTCCAAATCAAGGGATCAGTTAAACGGCCGGATTTTAAACCCGATTTTAAATCTGGTTCCTCTAGAAAGATTTAATGTATATTATAGTTATGATTGTCGTTTATATTTGCCTTTTATAGTAAGAATAAAGTTCGTGCTTATCGGAATTTCGTGCCTCATTTTCCCTGCAGAAATTAATTAATTTGATTGCGAAAACGTTTTTAACTATGACAATTTCTTCTCTTTTAATACCTACAGTGGCAGATCACTATGATGCTAATGCAGATCAAGATCAGGAGCTTATTTATAATCAGATGATTGAATCATTGACAAATTCTGAGAAATTTCCCTGGAGTTTTGAAGTTGTTGGAGGCTTTTTTCGTCAATCAGACGATGCAACTGACGATTTGAAATTTAACTATGCCACAGAAGATTTGGGAAGAGTAAAGTCTTGGGAGGAAATTCAACTGGAAATTACTGAATTGAATTCGACTTGTGGCCCTAATGAAATGTTCAAAGTTTTGTTTTTGGCCAGACACGGGCAAGGATACCATAATGTCATGATTAATAGATATGGGTATGAAGAGTGGTATAGAAAATGGCATAAGGAAACCCATGATGGAGACATAGAATTTGCTCCTGATCCCATGTTAACTGACCTAGGTATCGACCAAGCAAAAGAAAATCGTAGAGTTTGGCAGGATCAACTCCAAAAGGGGGCCCCAGTGCCATCTAAATTTTATGTGTCACCTTTACAACGATCATCTTGGACAATGGTGACTACCTGGAATGGGATCATACCTGAATTCAAACCACTAGTTACGGAATTAATTAGGGAAACTTGCTCTGTAAGTCTTTGTGATGAAAGATCGCCCAAATCAGTTATACAACAAAGATTTGCCAAATATGGCTTCATTTTCGAGGACGGATTTCCTGAGCAAGATGAAATGTTTAATAAAGAAACTCGTGAGACATTAAGTGAACATGCAATCAGAATCAATACATTCTTACAGTCGTTATTTGAACAAGATTTCGATTCTAGTACAGGCCAAGTGAATAAAGCCAAAGCCCACCGAAACACATTTATTTCTACCACTTCTCACGCGGGAACCATTAGATGTTTCATCATGGTATTAGGTCATAGACATTTCACTATACCTACAGGTGGAATGCTACCAGTAGTTGTTAAAGCCACTAGAAATTAAGGTTTAGTTCTGAATATACTGGAGGTTGATTGCTGCGAACTTCAATATAATTTCCTAATCAGGAAGTCAAGAATTATGCTTATAAGCGTCACTAAATCCTGTTTCAAGTATACTAATGTTAATATTTATCTTTATATGTGTAGTTAATGCTATAACATGGCCTTGGGAAGATAAAGAACGAGAACCCTATGAACCTTATTTTACTACGTGCCCTAGTAAAAATTTACTTCGAGAAGCCACCGAAATTCTGGGGAAAGAACATGACTATATACTGAAAAGATACGAGCAGACAAACAAAAATTTGATCCACTTTTTGGATAATGTTGCAAATTTGAATGATTTTGATGCTGAAGAGTTTCTTGATAAAATTGACCATAATATTTCTATTGGTTTAGCATTTAGTGGTGGTGGATATCGTGCCATGTTAACTGGAGCTGGACAAGCTTTGGCACTTGATAGTAGATATGAAGATTCAAATAAAAATGGGTTGGGAGGAATCCTCCAAAGTTCCACTTATATAACTGGTTTAAGTGGTGGTAGTTGGTTGGTAGGTACTTTAGCTTTTAATGATTGGATAAGTGCTGAAGATTTATTATCGACAGATTATCTTGATTTGGCAGATAGTATATTCAATCCTAATGGGATCAACTTGATTAGAACTGGAAAGTATTACAATAACATCAATGATGGAGTCTCTGCTAAAGAGGATAATTTTTCCACCACGTTGACGGACATTTGGGGAAGGATGTTGGGGTATCAATTTTTTACTTCTCAGGACAATAATGGAGGTGAAAATGTAACCTGGTCAAGTTTGGTGGATTATTCTAGCTTTCAAAACCATGAGATGCCGTTCCCCATCGTATTGTCTAATGGAAGAAATCCTGGTACGAATATCATCAATTTAAATTCTACTGTGTTTGAATTTAATCCTTATGAGTTTGGAAGTTGGGATCGTAGTGTCAAGGCATTCATTCCAACTGAATACATAGGAACTTACCTTGATAATGGGAAACCCAATGATACTGATAGCTGTATCAAAAACTTTGATAATGTGGGGTTTGTGATGGCAACTTCTTCCACCATTTTCAATCAAATATTGACGAAATTAAAACAATATGGGGTAAACAAATACTTTATAAGTATTCTCGATAAAATCATGGAAATAATAAAACTTGAAGGCGATAATGATATAGCTATTTACCAACCCAATCCATTTTATAATTCAGAGTATGGAGATTCTTCAAATTTGATGGAAAATCAACAACTTCATTTGGTAGATGGAAGTGAAGATGATCAGAATATACCGTTTCATCCATTAATACAGAAATCAAGAGATGTGGACGTGATATTTGCTTTTGATGCATCTTCAGATATTTATAATTGGCCCAATGGCTCAGCCATAATTCACACTTTTAAGAGACAATTTGGAGATATGGGCAAAGGTGCACCTTTCCCATATGTGCCTTCGAATTATGATGAATTTTTAGAGTTGGGATTAACTGAATCTCCGGTATTTTTCGGGTGTAATTCATCTTCTCTTGAAGATTTGATTAAGGTTCAAGATGCAGATATGGAGGCAACAGACATACCCTTGATAATTTATATGCCAAATGGCCATTACTCGTATGATGCTAATGTATCTACGTTCAAGTTGAGTTACGAAGACGACGAAAAGTTGGGAATGATTAAAAATGGATATGAACAAGCCACAAGAGGAAACTTATCGGATGATAGACAATGGCCAACTTGCGTTGGGTGTGCCATAATAAAACGTTCACAGGAAAGAAATGGATTAGACATTTCAGACGAATGCCAAAAATGTTTCCAAGAATACTGCTGGGAGCCAACCAATGATGCAATTGCTGGTGCAGTATCTGCCATTGTAAATAGTAAGACCAGTTCTTCCAAGTCTAAAACATCAACCTCCAAATCTCCTTCAAAAACAAACGACCTGTCAAGTCTTGTCACAGAAGCACCATCAACCACAAACTCCCATAGTGACACCACCCAAACGTCGGAGAAGTCCAGCTCCTCCGAGGCTGGCGCTAATAGGCTCACTCCATGGTTTATGTAACAAATATATTTTCGCAGTAATCAAACTCATCTTCAAATCTTTAGGCATCGCATCGCAATTTTTTCACTATGGTCAAATCATACGATAGATACGAACAAGAAGCTTGTTTCGGAGTGATTAGTTCTCAATCCAATGTGGTGTGGCTTCCTGCCAGTGATTCTCAATCAAAAAAGTCATTGGGAAGAGCTTTAACCAGTGGAGTAGAAGATATTCTTGTGTGGGACATCAAGACTGGAGAATTATTACAAAGGTTAACTGATGGACTCACTCCTGGGGCTTCAAATGCTCCTACCAATGTACCTCCCAGTGCTGTATCATACCTTGCATATAACGAAGCCAGTAATATTGTAGCCTCCGGTTATAATGATGGGAGTATTAAAGTATGGGATTTGGCATCTCTGTCAGTTATAATCAAATTCCAAGGACACAAATCTAGAATCAGCAAGTTAAAGTTCGATAGAAGTGGAGCAAGATTGGTATCAGGTTCCAATGATGCCACTATTATCATGTGGGATCTTGTGGCTGAAGAAGGTCTTTTCAAATTCAAGGGACACAAAGGTGAAATCACCGATTTGACATTTTTATCCCAAACTGAAAAAAAGGACCTTGATGAACTTGACGATTATATAATGACTGTTTCAAAAGATGGATTAATGAAATTATGGGAACTTAGCTCCAAGCAATGCATAGAAACCCATATGGCTCACTCAAACGAATGTTGGGGACTTGGACTCAATTCTGATCAGAACTTATTACTTACCACTGGTAACAAGGATGAAGTCAAAGTATGGGACATAAACTTAGAAGCAGAAAATATGAGTAAAATTACTGAACATGGTACATTTGCAAAACAAAGTAAAGCTCGGGGAAGTATAGAATTTGAAACCATCGTAAAAGGTGGTGAAACACACGAGATCTTCTATATCCAAAATGGGGATAGAACAATTGAAATTTTCCGTATCAGAACATGGAAAGAAATGCAGAAAGGTATCAAGTCAAGGACCAAAAGACTTAAAGAAAAGGGTCTTGAAGAATCAGAAATAATAGCGAACATTAAAGAAAATGAAGTTAACATGATGATTACACCTATAACCACAGTCAGAAGTTTAAATAAAATCAAGTCTGCCAGCTGGGTAAAGGGCAAGTCCTTAGGACTTGTGGTGACTTTGGTCAATAATGCCATCGAATACTATAGTGCACAAATAGAAAACTTCAAGGAGCCAAATGTTTCTAAGACAAACACTGTCGAATTAGCTGGTCACCGAAATGATATTCGTTGTTTGGATATTTCGTCTGATGATCAACTTTTAGTGACTTGTTCTAACGGGGAGATGAAGGTGTGGAACCTTAAAACATTCAACGTTTTAAGGACTTTTACTCTTGGAGGATATGCATTAAGTTGTAAGCTTTTACCTGGTGGTACTTTGGTAGTTGTAGGGTACAAAAATGGAGATTTAGAGTTATATGACTTATCTACATCAGCCCTTATTGACAGCGTTGAAGGAGCTCATTCGGGAGAAGGAGAAGAAGGCCTGGCTGTTTGGAGTCTTGACATTACACCAGATGGAAAAACATTGGTTACTGGAGGAAATGATAAATCCATTAAGCTTTGGAAGTTTGTGGCTGAAGAGCAAGTCGTCTCTGCTTCCAATGTCATTCAAACATTGAAGTTGCAACACTATCAAACATTACAGGTTAGTGATGAAGTATTATGTGTGAGAGTTTCACCAAATGGTAAATTGTTAGCTGCTTCTCTTCTTAATAACAATGTGCAAGTGATATATTTGGATACCATGAAATTATTCCTTACATTATATGGTCATAAATTACCTGTTTTATCAATTGATATTTCCCAAGACTCCAAGCTTATTATCACCTCATCAGCTGATAAGAATATCAAGATTTGGGGTTTGGATTTTGGTGATTGTCATAGAAGTATTTTTGGTCACCAAGATTCCATTATGAATGTCAGATTTATTGGAGAAACTCATCACTTTTTTTCCAGTGGAAAAGATGGTCTTATCAAGTATTGGGATGGAGACAAGTTTGAGTGTATCCAAAAACTTGTGGCCCATCAGCTGGAAGTGTGGAGTTTAGCTGTAGGACATAAAGGTACATTCATGGTGCTGGTATCACATGACCATTCTATAAGAATATGGACAGCCACCACCGACCAGGTGTTCTTGGAAGAAGAAAGAGAAAAGGAAATGGATGAACTTTATGAAGATAATTTACTTGAAGAAGAACAACAACAAGAAACTGAAGAAACTGAAGAAGGAGAAGCTGTGAAAGTCAGTAAACAGACGATTGAATCTTTAAAAGCCGGGGAAAAACTTATAGAAGCCATTGATATTGGTTATGCTGATTTACACGAAGAAGAAAAGCATACCATATTACTTGCGTACCAAATTACTGGTGAAGAACATGTATTTAAGGTTATGAGTAATATCAAATCTGCTCAATTAGAGGATGCATTACTAGTATTACCATTTTCATATACCAAAAAATTACTTGAAATAATTCAAGTATGGATGAATAAGAAACATACCATGTTCTCTATTTCATTGGTTACTAGAGTAATAAATTTTGTTATCAAAAATAACATGAATCAACTAATTAACCAAAAAGATGAGATTTTGAAAAATCAGCTTATGAGCCTTAGACAACAATTAAGAAGTGCATTAGTTAAAAATAGTGAAATGGTAAGATTCAATATGCAAGGACTTAAATTCATAAGGAACCAATGGAAGATGGAACATGAAACTGATTTTACAGACCCAGAAAAGGAAGTAACATCCGAAACCCAAAAAAGAACATTTATCAGTATATAATTAAGGATAATTTAAACTTTTCCGTCAGCGGTCAATAGCACTTTTTCACACCCTGAGGACTAATTTACATACAAATAATTAAATCATTAAATTCAATTAGTAATCTTGTATTACCTGTATCTTAGTTCCCTTCGCCTCTTAGTGCCTCTCCACACTTCTCATTTATTCCTATCTTGGATTACACACTATCAAATCTGGACATGTTGAAAATTGTTCTGGGCAATTTGCGAATTCGAAATCGGGATCCCATCATGAATAACTCCTGGCATTCGATGTATTCAGTTGCCGATAGGCAAAAAGTGGTTCAAATCTTAACCGCTACTCTAAAAGAGATTCAGAGTACCAACTATAATGAACAAAAAGCTGCTGCCATGGCACTGGATTTTGAAAAATTTACCTTCATGAAGTCCCAGAGTAGAGACGAGTACTTGAGAGTAATTAAACAGAAAATTACCCAGTTAAGGAATGCAAGAACTAGTCCTCAAATGAACACGAGTAATATGAATCAGGTGATGAATCCGGGTATGAATCAAGGTATGAATCAGCAAATGAATATGAACCAGAACATGAATAATATGTCCATAGGACAAAATAATATGAACATGAACCAGGGGGTCAACCAGGGTATGAACCAAAATATGAATCAGAATATGGGCCAGAACATGAATCAAAACATGAATAATATGAACATGGGTCAAAACAATAATTTGAACCAAGGAATGAGTTCCAATATGAACATGAATAATTTGAATATGAACCAGATGAATGGGTCAATGAATAATATGAACCAAATGTCTAATCCCAATATGAATAATAACATGAATAATCAAGTTAATAATAATAACGTGAACAATTCAAATATGAATAATAATCCTGGTAACGGAGCTGGATTCCGCCCAAATCAACAAACTGTTCAACAAATTTCAAATATGATACGTAACGTTCAAATTCCTCCTGCTTTATTGGCAAAAATCCCAAATTTACCCCCAAATGTATCTACTTGGGCCCAAATATTCGATTGTATCAATAAAAAAATGATTCCTTCAACTTCAATAGGTGCCATCAAGGAAATTCATAATACTCATATTCAAGTTGCAATTCGTCAACATCAACAAAGAAAGTTGAATCCACAAGCTAACCCGCAGGTTAGACCTATGGCTAACAATAACATGGCTAATCCAAACATGAACAATAACAATATTGCTGGTAACAATATGAATAACATGAATATGAATAACATGAATGCCAACATCAATAATGGTAACATGAATAATATGAACAATATGAATATGAACAATAATATGAATCCTGGTAATATGAATAATTCAATGAATGGTGCTAATTACATGAATCTTACTCCACAGAAGAAGCAACTCATGCAACGTCAACTTCAGCAAAAGAGGAATTTCCAAGGTCAAGGCCAGCCTCAAGGTCAAGGACAACCCCCAAATCAACCCCAAGTTCAACCCCAGGCACCTGTTCAAAATCAAATGAATCAAGGTCAAGCCCAGATATCTCCAAATCCCAATGCCCCTCAGGTTCAAGCACAATCCGGTAAACCTCCCCAGTTTACCATTACTACTCAGGATATTCTCAAATATTCTTCAGAAGCTATGACGTTGCTTTCCCGTCTTCAAGCAAATGGATCTATTCAGAATAATCTTGACCAGGCACAAAAAGAAAACTTCATTAGAAAGTTTATTGCACATCAAAAGACACTCCAATGGAAGCAACAAAATCAAGCACAGAATTCTGGCGCTCAGAATTTGAATCAAAACCAAAATCAGACCATGAGTATGCCACAAAATGTTAATAATATGGGACAAATGAACATGAATAATCCAGTGGCTAATCAACCACAACCTCAAAATCAAAACATGATGAATATGAACCATAACGTGAATAGCCAAAACATGATTAATAGAAGGCCACCACAAAGTGCAACTAACCAAAATGCTGCAGCAGCGCCCAATGCTGTGCCAAGTGGAGCACCCAGTAATGCCAATGTAGGATCAATTCCTAGACTTCCACCTTTAACGGAAGAAATGAAGGCCAAACTTCGTCAATTGGTTGAAGAAATTGCAAGAAATAATGTTACCCTTAAAGATGTTTCTTCCCTCCTTTCCCAGGCGGACAAAAACACGGTTCGTGATACTATGTTTAAGATCTCACAGCAATATGCCAATGTGGATAGTGTAATAAGTTACTTTTTCATTTTAACCAAGAACATTGAAGGAACTAAGAGATTAATCCAAATGAAGTACATGACCAAAAATATCATGGAAAGTCTTCAAAGAGGCATATTTCTTGCATCGCCTGACTTGGCAGAGAAGTTAAGAGTTCAGTATTTGAAATACTTTGATTATGTTAGGGAACAATTCCAAATGAGGCGACAGGCAAACATGGGACAAGCAAACCAACCTCCCGTTCCTGCTGCTCAAACCCAAATACCACAAAACCAACAACCAATACCAACTCAAATGCAACAACAGCAAACGCCTATCATCCCTGGGGCTAATTTCAATCAAGCTCCGCAAATGCAACAAATACCTCCACAGTCAGTTTCCATGCCTGGATCAGTCCCTCCTGCCACAGCGGCTTCTCCTGCAAGAGCAAAACCTAAAAGAGCTTCAACATCACAAGCACGTAGAAAATCAAAGGGAACACCGGCTGCTACACCAGCATCACTTTCTAATACCATCAAAACTCCAAACAGTATACCAACTCCACAAGTACCTAGCCAAAGTGCTAAAAATACCCCAAGTGACCTGTCTCCAGGTTATAAAGTGGTTGGTAAATTGAACGAACATGCCATAACTGATATCTTTGGTACTGAAAACCAATCTCCTGATTTTGAATTGAACAAACGTAGAGAATTATCAAATCAAAATCCTGAGAAGTTCTTTTTGGTTTCATTGGCCAACTTACTCGAACTTGATGATGGTGGTTTACCCACCCCATCTTCCGTAACAGGAAAGAAGGAAGAATGGACATGTCTGGTAAAATCAGATGCAATAGTGACCTCATTTAAACAAGTTAGCAGTATCAAAGAAGCAGTTACATTAGACATTTTGGGCGTATGTGGTGAAAAAAGAGACAGGGAAGACGATCTAGACGAACTTTTCGGTGAAAAGAGATTAGATTTTGGAGCCTGGAAAGAAATGGTTGTTGGTACTTCAGAATAGTGTTATATAATTGTATTGATTAATTTGTAATTGTAATTCAGTAATTCAGCTATCCTCAGTCTCATTTTATTATTTCTCACTTTTAATATATTACAGAACACAATGACAGAACCAATTTCTGTAGCATTTATCTGTACTGGTAATATGTAAGTACTTCAAACTTAATTAGAGACTTGTAGACTAACCAATTAGATGTCGTTCACCAATGGCGGAAGCTTTATTTAGACATAAAGTCAAAGAACAAGGGTTAGAGAAGTACTTTAAAAGAATTGATTCATTTGGTATAAGTTCCTGGCACCAGGGAGATTCGCCCGATAGAAGATCAGTGGCCACATGTAGAAAACATGGGGTGCCAATTAACCATAGTTCCCAAGGTATTGAACGATCTGATTTTCAGAAATTTGATTACCTTTTAGCAATGGATCAAAGCCATAAAAGTGAATTAATGTTCATGAAACCCAAATCATGTAACACAAAAATTGAATTATTTGGCGAATGGAGAACTGATAATAGTATAGATAAGATTGTGGTTGATCCTTATTACAGTAACTCCAAGGCATTTGAATACAATTTTGAACAATTAAGTCACTTCACCGATGTTTTTTTGGATACCGAAATCCCCAAATAATATCAAATCCTCCAATAACAAACCAATCCCTTCCTAACTCAATCCACCCCCTTTCACTACCTAAATAGACTGTTATACACATACCCATTAACTGGGTCGTGCCTCTGGACGAAACTCCTCTTGCGACAGATGTTTGAGAACCATGAAATCTCGTTCAGTGTTCAACTATGTCAGCCCGTAAACTTCAACAGGAGATAGATAAAGTGAATAAAAAGATATCTGAAGGTCTTGCAATATTCAATGATACACATGAGAAATTATTTGCCACTGATCTTCCGTCTCAAAGAGATAAATTCGAAGCGGATTTGAAGAAAGAAATAAAAAAGCTTCAACGACTTCGAGATCAAGTAAAGCAATGGCTCGGAGATAGTTCCATTAAACTAGATAAAAAGACTCTTCAAGACAATAGAACCAAAATAGAGCATGCGATGGATCAATTTAAGGACTTGGAGAAGATCTCCAAGATAAAACAATTTTCAAATGAAGGGTTGGAGTTACTATCTAAGAAAACTGGAAAACTCAGAACTTTTGGAGATGGTAATGATCAAAAGAAGAACGAAGCGTGTGATTACATTAGTGATATTATTGAAAAGCTTGCTGCACAGAATGAAATCGTTGAAAGTGAAATACATTCACTTACAGGGCTGTTAAAGAAAGCCAAAGCTTCTAATGCTTATATCATTCAAAATCAACTAGATGAAGCAAAAGAAAAACATGACCTGTTTAATAATCATTTGGAAAAGTTGGAGAATGTTTTAAGGAGCTTGGAAAATGAAATATTGAAGCCAGATGAGATTGAAGGAATCAAAGATGATTTGGATTATATTGCGGAAAGTAATCAAGACGAAGATTTCATTGATTATGATGATTTCTATGATTCTTTGAACTTAGAGACTGATTTCAGTGCTTTCAATAAGGAAGAACAAGAAAGAAAAGAAGAAGAGGAAAGGGAACAAAGAGAAAAAGAGCAAAAGGAAAAGGAACAAAAGGAGAAAGAACAAAAGGAGAAGGAGCAAAAGGAGAAAGAACAAGCTCAAAAGGAAGAAAAAGAGAGAGAACTCAAAGAAAAGGAAGCAAAAGAGGCAAAAGAAAAAGAAGACAAAAAGAAGAAGAAAGTTGTTGTACCTGCTACCCCTGCTGCCTATTCCAATATTGTGAAAAGTGTGCTTGGTGAATCTAAAGCTCAAGCTCCTGTCGCTGCCAGTAGTGCTGCTCCAGCTTCTGCTCCAGCTCCTACTCAATCTACTCCACAAAGTTCTCAAACTCCAATAACTTCTAATACGCCTATTCAACCACAAACTCCCAACAATAATGTGCCTATGACAAGTTCTTCAGTAACGGCTGCAAATAACACTTCATACTCCCAGGCACCACCCCCAGGTATTCCTATAAATCATGTCCAACCTTCCGAATCCATTAAATCAACTGCCACCATTGCATCCTTCATTGAAACCCTTCCAAAGCTTTCTTCGATTTCCCAAGCACGTCTTGCTAATCCACTTGCTTTTGATAGAATTAGCT
Source organism: Yamadazyma insectorum (assembly GCA_030574895.1). Lineage (NCBI taxonomy): Eukaryota > Fungi > Ascomycota > Pichiomycetes > Serinales > Debaryomycetaceae > Yamadazyma > Yamadazyma insectorum. The sequence goes on from JAJMFT010000014.1 coordinate 320,707, forward strand.
CAATGTTGGAAACATCTCTTTATAATTGTCCTGATTCATTTGATGCAGAAGTACCCAGACAGTATAACCCAACTACAGTTCATCCTCTGTCAATTGATTATCCTCAAGAACCAATGTTTGAACTTCAATCAGCCAATTTAATGCAAAAGTTCAGTGATGATACGTTATTTTATTGCTTTTATTATGGAGAAGGAGTGTACAGTATATCTAAATTTAATGCTGCAAAAGAATTAACTAGAAGAGGATGGCTTTTTAATACGGAAACCAAACAATGGTTTTTACGTGATAATAAATCACAAGATCTTAAATATTTTGACTACCAAGAAACTTGGTTAGTTAGACGAAAAGATGTAAGATTAAATGATGAAGTTGTTGAAACATTTTAACAATAGTTTTAGTCCGCTATGTAGTTAGAGAAATGCATAATCTGAAACGCCGTAAATACAATCATTTTTTTCACCAGTTTTGCCAGTAAAAAATCATTTTTTTCTACTAGAAATATTAATTAAATTATTAAATTAATATATTGTAAACTCAACCAATTTAATCACAGTTTAAAATTCACCCCTTTAGCCAGTTTTAACTTTGAATGAAATTCGTCTCCGGGTCGAATGGCGCAAGGCGTTCTAGGCCCGCGTGCCTGTACCGTCGCGAAATTTTATTTATACATCGCAACCCCCATTTCTGATCTGTATGTCATCGACTTTCAAATATCCGTCACCTATAAGGGTAAGAGATGATCTGGAATCAAGTGGAACTGGATGTGTGGTATGTCCAAGTACAACACCCGCTGGTCCTACGTGTAAAGATGGACAAGAAAGACTTTTACGAACTCAAACATGTGATCAGTGTCCTGAGTATTACTGTGGGCTGGTGGATGATAATGGGAGTTCAAATGATCCTCCAATTGGAGGGATTGTTGGAGGTGTTGTAGGAGGTGTTGTAGCATTAATTATTGCCGGACTTCTTTATTATTTTTTGGTCTGGAAGAAGAAGCATCCATCATTGGATGAAGAATTCGCTATGAGCGATATCGAAAATGAAGACTATAAAGAAGAGTTAAGTAATGATTCAACAGGTGATTCACCTGAAAATAGATTATCGGCGGCTACACTTGAACGACCCATTAAGAAACCCGGTAATCCTAATAGAAGATTATCTTCTTATGAATCATTTACTAGACCTCAAGCCAAATTTAAATCTGCTCGGAGGGGAAAACCGAGCCAAAGACAATTAAGAAGTCGTAATTTAATCAATTCACCGTATATGGATCCAAATAGTAGTAATAGAAATTCTATTGCTACTACCATATCCACGACTAATGCATCAAATATCCTTCCTATTGCATATATTCCAGGGGTTACGGTGAGACCAACAAAGAACAATACAAAATCCATTTACTCATATGAAACAGACTCAATTTTCTCGGATTTGAATACGATTGAGAACGCATCTATTATCGGAGATATTATGAGAGCTAATTATACCCAAGATACCCAACCAGATAATACAATGACTGCCATTAAAGCTCAACCCAGATTAGTAAATGTTGATAGAATTGAAGAAGAAGATGAAGAAGAAGACGAAGACGAAGACAACAAAAATTCCAAATCCAGTATCATAACCCACACGAATCACGTAAATGATAGCACCCTACTGAATATTGTAGAAGCATCAGATATCGATTCAGATATAAATTCCGATGTGGATTCAGATGTGGATTCAGATATTGGAGAAATTCAACGAGCTACCAGTGTGAGACGTAATGTCGAACAAGTACGACAACCTTCTCAAGGAATTCAGCTAGATTTAATAGATTTGGGTAAACCAACAAAAGTAGAAGAAGATGCAGATGGTGCAGGACTGTTTGTGTTGGATGTTGAAATTGATGCAAATAGGCCTCAAAGTCAGACAAGTGGGGAAAAAAGCCCATTTGAAGACCCAGAGTAGATTAGCGAACCAAATTTCGGCCAAATTTATTGCGACTTGCCCGATTCAGGGGTCGGAGTTTTATAACATGTGCTAGCCATAATGGATTTATTACCCGACAACTAATTAAATTGAAATTCTTGAGTCAATTGAGTCATTTTAATGTATAATATGTAATATATAAATCAATTTTCACGCGTTAGTAAGCACCTAATATCTAGACTCAACGGAGTTTTCACCCCCGGACACACCTGTTTGCGGAAATGCACTCCCCAAAATTTATTCAAATCACCAAATGTTCAATTGCTTACCACCAAATTCCAATACAATTTCGGAATCAACTCCAAATTAATTAAACCCCATTTAAATCTCTACCTAATTAGTTTTTACCTGATATATCAATTATGAGCGTAGATAATGGCAGGAGAAACCGGCTGAAGTCTCGGCCAAGAACCCCCACCTAGTCGTGTCCGCTTTCGCATATATAACCAACCAGGCGCCCAAAAAAAATATCACCAATTTTCAATGTCCCAAATTGATCAAAAAGCCGTTAATACTATTAGATTATTAGCAGTTGATACTGTTTCTAAAGCCAATTCTGGTCACCCAGGTGCTCCATTAGGTTTAGCCCCAGCTGCTCACGTTGTTTTCCAAAATATGAAATTTAACCCTAAAGATACTAAATGGATCAATAGAGATAGATTTGTTTTATCAAATGGACATGCTTGTGCTTTATTATATACCATGTTATTCTTATATGGTTATGATTATACTGTTGAAGATTTAAAATCTTTTAGACAATTACACTCAAAGACTCCTGGTCACCCAGAAGTTACTGATTGTCCAGGTGTTGAAGTTACTACCGGTCCTTTAGGTCAAGGTATTTGTAATGCTGTTGGTATGGCTTTAGCTCAAAAACAATTTGCTGCTACTTACAATAAACCAGATTTCACCCTTTCTGATAGTTTTACTTACTGTTTCTTAGGTGATGGTTGTCTTATGGAAGGTGTTTCATCCGAAGCTAGTTCTTTAGCTGGTCACTTAAAATTAGGTAACTTAATTGCTTTCTGGGATGATAACAAAATCTCAATTGATGGTTCAACTGATGTTGCTTTCACTGAAAACGTTGTTGCTAGATATGAAGCTTACGACTGGCACATCTTAACCGTTGAAGACGGTAACTCCGATTTAGCTGGTATTGCTAAAGCCATTGAAGAAGCTAAGAAAGTCACTGATAAACCAACTTTGATCAGAATCAAAACTACCATTGGTTACGGTTCTTTAGCTGAAGGTACTCATGGTGTCCACGGTGCCCCATTAAAGGCTGATGATGTTAAACAATTAAAGACTAAATTCGGTTTCAACCCTGAAGAATCTTTCGCAGTTCCTACTGATGTTGTTGACTACTACAGCAAACACGTTGAAGAAAACGTTAAAGCTCAAGAAGAATGGAAAAAGACTTTCGAAGCTTACAAAAAGCAATACCCAGAATTAGGAGCTGAGGTCGAAAGAAGATTAGCCGGTAAATTACCAGAAGGTTGGGAAAAAGCTTTACCAACTTTCACCTCTTCTGATAAACCAGTTGCTACTAGAAAATTATCTGAAGGTGTTTTGAACGCTTTATATGATGTTTTACCAGAATTGATTGGTGGTTCTGCTGATTTAACCCCATCTAACTTAACCAGAGCTTCTGCTTCTGTTGACTTCCAATCTCCAACTACTGGTTTAGGTGACTACTCCGGTAGATATATCAGATATGGTGTCAGAGAACACGGTATGGGTGCTATCATGAACGGTATCGCTGCATTTGGTGCTAACTACAAGAACTACGGTGGTACTTTCTTAAACTTCGTTTCTTATGCTGCTGGTGCAGTCAGATTATCTGCTATTTCTCACCACCCAGTCACTTGGGTCGCCACCCATGATTCTATTGGTTTAGGTGAAGATGGTCCAACCCATCAACCTATTGAAACCTTAGCTCACTTCAGAGCTTTACCAAACTGTTCTGTTTGGAGACCAGCTGATGGTAATGAAGTTTCTGCTTCTTATAAATCAGCTATTGAATCTACTTCAACTCCACACATTATTGCCTTATCCAGACAAAACTTACCTCAATTAGAAGGTTCTTCAATTGAAAAGGCTTCTAAAGGTGGTTACGTCTTAAAAGCTGCTGAAAAGGCTGATATTGTCATAGCTGCCTCTGGTTCTGAAGTTGAACTTGCTCTCGATGCTGCTAAATTATTAGAAGCTGACGGTAAACAAGTTTCTGTTGTTTCAATCCCAGATTTCCTTACTTTCGATAAACAATCTGACGAATACAGATTAAGTGTTTTACCTAATGGTGTTCCAATTTTATCTATCGAAGTTATGTCTCCATTTGGATGGTCTAAATATTCTCACGAACAATTTGGATTATCCAGATTTGGTGCTTCTGGTAAAGCTGCCGATGTGTTTAAATACCTCGAATTCACTCCAGAAGGTGTTAGTGAAAGAGCTACCAAGACTATCAACTTCTACAAAGGTAAAGATTTATTATCTCCATTAAATAGAGCTTTTTAGAGTAGTTAATAAATATTATTAAAGTATGATTTTCCTTGAAAAATGAGAAGTGCCCCACTTTCTCTGCACAGAAAGAATTGTGCATAATCTTGCATATTATGCGTTTAGAGAACTTACTATTGAACAGCGTTTAAAAACTTTTGAAACATATATTCATTGATTCTGTTTACTTAGAGGTGTCAACAACGTATCTACCGATAATCTTACCTTCTTCCATCAATTCGTAAATCTTTGGTAAGTCAGATAATGGAGCAATCTTGATTGGACATTTAACTAAACCTCTGGCGAAGAAGTCAATGGCTTCAGCAGTGTCAGCTCTGTTACCGACGTAAGAACCCTTAATAGAAATGGATTTGACGACGGCTTCGAAAACACCGGTGGTAACCTTAGCACCAGCTGGTAAACCAACTAAGACAACGGTACCACAGCTTCTGACATATTGACAAGATTGACCAATGGCAAATTCAGAAACAGAGACATTGATAGCACCATGTGGACCACCATTAGTGGCTTCAATGATTTCCTTGACAACGTCTTTAGATTTGGTGAAATCAACAAAGTATTCACAACCTAAGCCTTTGACGAATTTACCTTTTTCTTCACCACCATCAATACCTAAGACTCTGTAACCCATAGCCTTGGCGTATTGGACAGCTAAAGAACCTAAACCACCACCAGCACCAGAAATGGCAACCCATTGACCAGCAGCTAAGTTGGCAGTCTTTAATGCTTTGTAGACAGTAATACCAGCACATAAAATTGGAGCAACTTCTGCTAAATCAGTTCCTTGTGGAATTCTAGCAGCTTGAACGGCATCAGCAGTTGCATATTGTTGGAAAGAACCATCATGAGTGTAACCAGATAAGTCAGCTTCGGCACAATTGGATTCATTGGAAGTGACACAGAATTCACAAGATAAACATGAACCATTTAACCATTTAATACCGGCTAAGTCACCAACTTTCCAACCTTTGACATTGGAACCCATACCAACAACAACACCGGCACCTTCATGACCACCAACCAAAGGTAATTTGGTATCTAATGGCCAATCACCTTTCCAGGCGTGTAAATCAGTATGACAAACACCAGAGTATTTGACATTGATCAATAATTCATTTGGTTTTGGAGTTGGAACTGGGATATCAGTAAATTTTAATGGACCTCCATTAGTTTCGAAAATAACAGCTTTTTGGGTAGTTGGAATAGACATTTTTAACAACCTCGAAGCTTTTGCTAAATTATTCAGGATGTTATAGTGTTAAAACTTATTACAAGATCTAAATCAGGGAAATTAAAGTACTTTATATAGTTTTCTTTTAAAAAGAAAGGTTAATAGTTTGTAGATTTTCGTCGACATCCGGAGAGGGGAGTCTGGACATAAGTTGATTGGCTTTGCGTGATGGTGCAAAATTTTGTTTTGAACAGGTGATTCCCGGAAAAAGGGAATCCCCAAAACTCTTAAGTCCTCTATGATTATAGGTGATCTAGAGGGGATGGAGGGGGTTGAATCAACCCAATTGATACATTTTAATTGTCTAATATGATGGAGTATAGCTGTACGTATATGGAGATTCGGTCATAAGACGCTCGGATTTAAAGCACATATGTATTATGCACATTTTGAATTTCGACCTACTGTAAACTCGGAGTTCGATCTTGTGAAGTATGGAGATCTTATTCGTCGTTCAGGACCTTTCTGGAACCCATTATCGGCATTTTACTAACATTAGCGGCCGTAGTTTGTTAAACAGCTCATTCAAACTCTGAGGCGGTTTGATCAGATGATCTCAGATAAGAAAATCGCATGGTGTGATGCACAAAATCGGACAGTAGCAATCCATGTGGGGACCCCCAAATGCCAATCCAAATTCAACAAATATACAAACTTTAGAGGAGAACAAAGTTATGTTGAAACAATCGGCTACGTAATACTGTGAAAATTGAAACAGTGTGGGTAATATTACTTCTAAAGTCCTTCGGAGTTTGGCTGCTAAAGTACTCGGCGCATTTGAACGATAACGGACCCGGGTCGGAAGAATCATACTCCGTTCCACTATAGGCTCTAGAGTATATTCAAGTCCGAATTATACAATAAACTTGGATGGACTTACCCTCGAATCTTTTAATTTATCCGTTTCCACCGGTTTCTAATCAAATATTCCATGGATAACGTACGGAATTGATCCTATAGGTTCAACCCTTCCCCAGACTTCGGGGCGGGTTTATGAAATAGATCCAATAAGAGGGGTACCCCAATAGACTTTCCTATACTACCTACATATGGTAAAAACTAAACACCGGAGTAAAAAATGAGAAAATGCTTCGGACTTTGTTTTAACAATTATTCGGGTTTTGCTCTGAATTTTAACAACCGTTTGATCCAACAATTCTTCGGAGTTTGTTTTAAACTAGTAATAATTGAGGGGTTTGGGGTCCCATCTTTCATCTTGTACAAAATCAATTAATGTCTTACTGCCGGTTTGTAATAATGGATGACCGCTTACCACCGTCAAAAACCTTTCTAATCCTTGCCTACGCTTTTCAATATTCAAATCATTGAACTTATTGGAATTTAACAAGATTTTCCCCGGTAGTGGTGGTATTACCACTCTTGATGTCTCAGTCTCTAAAATTTGCTTGAGTTTCACAAAATCTGAATACCGTCTGCGTACTTTACTTTGTCTTTTCTTAAATGCTGGCATATTTGTCTGATGGTTAGTAAAGTTTTTTCAATATTTATAATCTAACATACCCTACAAACTACTTCGTAGTCGGTATAAACTTCTCTACCTAAATTATGAGTTTGTGGATTGCGTACCTATTAAGTTAGTAAGAATCAGTAATTAATTACCTCAAAAACGTACCTCTATCTCGAGAAAATTCTCTGGTTCCCCATAAATCTCATTAAATGATTGTGGTTTGGTTGGACTAGTGGTTTTAAGGATTTCACTAATGGGCTGAAATGGTCTGGACATGCTAATAAAATGCGAATCCTTATCGAAAATCACTTATAGGTGACACCACCACTTCGCACCACAACGGCCTTGTTTTGACCCAATGGAGACATTTAGCCATTGATCTTAACAATCGTTGGTCTCCCACAGTTTAATTTTTGATCCACAGGTTCGTTGGACATTTGAGGTGCACAAGACGGGTGTTTGAGTGATTATGTGAGGACCTGTTAAGTCATCCAAGAACAAGTACCACGAATCTTGGGAACATTTTGAAGGAGGGATTGCTAGTTTCGATGCTAAGATTCCTGTTGATTTGTATAAGGGCTTGTAAGAAGCACTGAGGATATTGGAGCTTGAGAGGAGTGTGTGATTCTACTTCTAACAAGAGTTTATGGGGGTTTTATGACAGAGTTTAAAGGCACTGTTGTCCAAATCCTCTTCTAGAATCTCCGTATTGATCTGGTGCATCTCTCGTGCGTCTCTAGTGCGTCCCCAACGCTTCTTCCGCTTTAAATATTCAAGCCTCCTTCTTATCTCTTATTTTCTCCACGGTTTTAAAGCTCTTTGCAGGCCATAGGTTGATCTTCTTTGCAAGACAATAAACAGTATCTAAAGGCAGGTGAATTGAGTAATGGAACCTATTGCGTATGATAATCATCCAATTTCCGATATTTTCCCCAAATTTTAAGGAAATATTTAGAAGTTCCCGAAAATTGGGGAACCATTATTAACTAGTTATTGCGAAATTCACAAATCTTGAATAATAGTTTCTGGCTCTAAAACTATACAAAGATATTCTCATTTCAAACGAAACGTCCCAAATCTACTTCCCAACCTATAAAACCTACAATTTAAACATCCCTTTCCTTAAAGATAATTGCACAACTAAACCTGCCAATCTCCTAACCGTTGAAAGTTCCAAGCGGAAACCGATACCGTTTAGGAAAGACACAATTATAACCGATATACTTAGTGGAAGGAGGGGATGAACTACACATTTTGTCCACTGAAACCTTCCGATCCAATAGTATTTCGTATTAGGGTGTGGAAAATTTAGTGGAAAAATGGCGGGGGAATAATTCTCGCAAATCTCCCCATATTCCGGCATATGGTCCCCGATTTGGTAAACTTTCCGGGGAAATTTGAGATGGCCCAGAGTATTTAACAGTAAAGGTTACCACTAAAATGTCATCAGCCATGGAAAATTACTCAATTGACAGATATGTCGAATCCGACACAAAATTCAGCAGAGGAATGTGGGAATTGAAACAAGGAATTAGCGTTTCTTGGGCCACTGAAGCATTCAAGACTACCTTGGAAAAAGATTCTATTTACTCATTATACTCCACAAAAGTTTTAAGAGGTAGAGGAGATCAATTAAATGCTCCATCTGTTTCCACCAAAATCACTTCTCCATCTGAAGGTGTTATTGGATTTGAAGCTTATCACCATCTCTCCAAATATAAAAATAGTAAAGAACCAAAATTCCAATTAACCCCATCAAAAGATTTAACTATTACCACTTCTGAACAAGGTAAAGACGCCGTTTCATTAGCTACCACCGGTGATATCACTGCTAAAGTATCCAAAAAGAACTTTGATGTTGAATTCAAAAACAGCGATAAAGTTTTAACCAAATTTGGTTTCAGATCTGTTGGCCATGTTTATGATGCCAGATTTCCAAAGGTTGGTGCTACCACCAACAAAGCTTCCAGTTACATTACCACCCAATTACACTTATCCGTTGGTGAAAAATTATACGGTTTAGGTGAAAGATTTGGTCCATTCTTAAAGAATGGTCAAAGAGTTGAAATGTGGAATGAAGATGGTGGTACTTCATCTGAATGGACTTACAAAAACATCCCATTCTTCATGTCTTCAAGAGGATATGGTGTTTTTGTTGACACCCCAACCAATGTAGTTTTCGAACTACAAAGTGAAAGAACTACCAGAGTTAACATCGTTGTTCCAGGTGAAGGTGCTAAGATTTATATCATTAATGGTCCAAACCCAAAGACTATCTTAGAAAGATATGCTAAGTTAACTGGATTCCCAGCTTTACCACCAGCTTGGACCTTTGGTTTATGGTTAACTACTTCTTTCACCACCGATTACGATATTGATACCGTTTCATCATTCTTACAAGGTATGAAAGACAGAGAAATTCCTTTAAGAACCTTCCATTTCGATTGTTTCTGGATGAAGGGTTTCCAATGGTGTGATTTCGAATTCGATGAAGATTACTTCCCAGATCCAAAAGCTATGCTTGCTAAATTGAAGAAAGACTTTGGTATCAAAGTTTGTGTTTGGATCAATCCTTACATTGGTCAAGAATCAGTATTATTCGAAGAAGCTGATTCTCAAGGATTCCTCATCAAGAATGTTGATGGATCTTCTTACCAAACTGACTTATGGCAAGCTGGTATGGGTATTGTTGATTTCACTAACCCAGGTGCTTGGAAATGGTACCAAGAAAAATTAGCTTACTTAGTTGACCTTGGTGTTGATTCATTTAAGACTGATTTCGGTGAAAGAATCCCATGTAAAGATGTTGTTTTCCATGATAGTAGCGAACCAGTTGCTATGCATAACTTCTACACCTTCTTATACAACAAATGTACTTTTGAAATCTTAGAAAAGAAGTTAGGTAAGAATGAAGCTTGTCTTTTTGCCAGATCTGCTACTGCTGGAAGTCAACAATTCCCTGTTCACTGGGGTGGTGACTGTGAATCTTCTTATGAAGCAATGGCTGAAACTTTAAGAGGTGGTTTGTCTTTGACCCTTTCAGGTTTTGGTTTCTGGTCTCACGATATTGGTGGATTCGAAGGTTCTCCAGACGCTGGTGTTTATAAGAGATGGTGTGCTTTCGGTTTAATGTCTTCTCATTCTAGATTACATGGTTCTGGTTCTTACAGAGTTCCATGGAACTTTGACGATGAAGCATCTGTTGTTTTGAAGAAATTTACCGACTTAAAGATTTCATTAATGCCTTACATTTACAACAAAGCTATTGAAGCTCATAAGACTGCTACCCCAGTTATGAGAGCCATGTTGTTAGAATTCCCAGAAGATGATGTTGCAATTACCTGTGACACTCAATTCATGTTGGGTGACTCTTTGTTGGTTGCTCCAGTTTTCAATGCTGAAGGTGATGTTTCTTATTATGTTCCAAAGGGTAAATGGTATGGTTACTTGGACGGAAAAGTCAGAGAAACTGCTGAAGGTAAATACTTCAAAGAAAACCATGATTTCAAATCTTTACCATTATTGGTTAGACCTGATTCTGCTTTCGTTACTGCTGGTCCAGAAACAACTATTGAAAAACCAGACTATGCTTACAATGAAGATTTCTTAGTTAATGTTTTTGACTTGTCAAGTGACAAAGAAATCGAAATCCCAGATATCAACAAATTGGGTCAATTCGCCGCCAAAGTTTCTATCAAAAAGACCGAAACTGGTTTCGATATTTCAACTTCAGGTAAGACCTCAAAGACCTATTACGTTAAAGTCTTAGGAGCAGACGTTAAGAATGAAGGTTCTAAAGACGAATTTGGAAATGTCATTGTCAAGGTTTCTGGAAAAGCTTCTATAGAATATGCTTAAATAAATAAATATTAGTGTTCTGTATAGATAAAGGAAAATGTTTTCTAAAATGTTTATTGAATATGTATTATCTTGAAATCATTAAATAAGATGCATGTTTGTTCTTGGAACATGATGATTTAAATCTGATGTAAGGTAAACAACATGTGGCCATCCTAAGAATGCCATTATACCAGTACCCCAAATAGCGACCATTGGGAGTCTTCTGGCATATAAATTAAAGAATCTAGTTCTTGGTAAAGCTCTTGTAATAGTTGGGTTCATTGTGAATATATTTCTTGATCTATAAGAAAGTGATACTTCTAGAATAAGAATTACCTCACATTAAATAGTTTTTGGCTGCAAAATTGGCACCAAAAAAAACTGGTGATCTTCAGAAAAAGTAACACCACTCAATTTTTTAGTTGCGTGATTTACAGCTGATTGGACATGAAATTGCACCACCATTTATTTTCCCGTCATGATTGGAAGGAGAACATACGACCAGAACATACAATGGAATGTTTCCCAACAAATGTTACTTGTAACACGTAGTTTTATAATATGGGGATAATTGAATGTGGGATTTTTTTATCGTGCCCGAGGCAAATTAGAGATGCCAATTACAATATGTTAAATAAATCATTTATATACATCCCTATACATTCCAATGGCTTAAGCCAATTTTTTATAAAGTTCATTACTATCCAAATATTCTTGTTGAGCAGCAAAGGTGTTATGCACTGGTACTGAATCTCTTAAAACAGCCATTCTCATGTTAGCCAATAAATTGTGACCAGCATTTGAGTGGGCATAAACAGCACCATTAAATGCTTCTGTGGCATCTTTACCAAGGGAAGCTCTAATAAGAGCTTGACCACCTGGATGTTCTTTGATAAACAGTTTTACATTGTGAATAATACCACCAATCAATATTAAACCTTCAGCTTTAGCTCTCTTATTGAAATCTTCTCTATCCATAACTGGTAAATCATTAACTTGTCTTCCCCATTGCAACTTTTGCTTCATTTGATCTAATTTCTTTTGTTGTTGCTGGAATCTACCTTGTTCAATGGCATTTTGACTGAAAGTTCTTAAATTGTATGCTAAACCTAATTTGGATAAGGTGTAAATAGTTACTTTAGTAGGATCAAATTGGTACCATTTCAATGCATTTCTGTAATCACTTGGGAATTCGTGATGGAAATTATGGTATCCTTCCCCAAATGTAACTAAAGCAGTTAATGCATGATCTCTTGGAGTTCTTCTATCATCAAATGGTTGTTTTCCAATCCAATGAGCTAATGAATTAACACAGAAAGTTGCTTGTTGAATGATAAAAGTTCTCATGATTCCACCATAAATGAAACCACCCCAATAATCACCCCAACCTAAACCAGCAATTAAAGTTGGAAGAATATATGACATAACCAACATACATGCTAAATAGTGTTTATGTTGAAATTTGACGACCCAATCACATGTTAAATCACTAATATCAGCTCTAGCTCTAAATTTTGGATTTGGCTTTAATAACATCCAAAATAAATGACTATACCAGAAACCTTTTCTAGCATCATATGGATCTTTATTAGTATCAGTATATCTATGATGAACTCTATGAGAATGAGCCCACCATTTAATTGAACCCTGAATAGCTCCGGCACCAAAAGCAGCAAAGAAAATCTTTACTGGAGTTGACATTTCATAAGATTTATGAGCCCAACCTCTATGATAACCGGCTGTGATGGAAAGACCACAGAAAACATAAAGGATAAAAGTTAAGGCCAATGTTTTGTATCCAGGAATGAAAAGCAATGCTTGATAAACTCCATAAGTTGGAATTGCAAGAACCAAGATAAAATTAAGCCAATTCACATGTTGATGCCAATTTGATAAAGTCCATGGTTGTTCACTTATATGTTTAGTAGCATCAATTTCGGCTTTCTTATTTAAAATTTCCGTTTTCTCTGCTTTGGTTAAATCAGATTTTTGTAAATCTTCTGTTAATTGTTCTGCTGTAACTGTAACTAATGATTTTGTACCCATTAATTTACCACCGATACCAGCAGCCACAATTCTTGGAGTCTTTTTGTTACTTCCTGCTGCAATAGCATTCAAAGCTTTCAAATCTACAGTTTCTAAATTATCACCCATGAAGACTGATTTGAGTTAGGATCTTGAATCCTTTTATATGAAAATTTTTTGGCAAAAATGTTGGGTAAACCCAAAACCGGGGACCGGAAGTGGCAAAAATATAAGTGCGATCGCAGTTGAAAAACGGTTAGCTACCACGACACCTGTTGTAACCTTGGGGCGACACCGCGGTAGAACTAAAGTCGCTTACATAATCGCATGAACCAATTTGATATACTAATTAGGAAATCCGGTCTCGATAAGGTGTTAGGCAATAAAGCATGTTAAGGAGATGAGGCAGATGAGGCAATTTGACATACAGACGATGATCTTATTACACAAATAAAGTGAGCTAACCTCGGTTAATATTTGCTCATTATGTTAGCAATTTATACCAGATATCAACCCACGTTCTGGGAAAGGCTTATCACTGGTCTGCACACGCTCGATGCATATAGCACATCAGGTCTGGGAGATTCTGGTCCGCGCCACGACCCGCAAACAGCGCCCGAGGTCGTGTACTGTCATTCAGGAGTCGTGTCATTCAGGAGTCGTGTCCCGCGCCTCGTCATATCACTCCATCTTCAGCAACTAAAACCCTTACGATTATTCCCCATCTTATTGTTACCCAATCGTTTTAGTGCCCTGACAAATTTAAAAAGGAGTAAACGAATAAATTTTCAGTCATTTTATTTATTATTATGAGTAACTTCCAAAGGTCAATTCCCACGTCACCCAAGACTACTAATGCAACTCCGAATCATGAAAGGACACCGTCAATTACCAGTCAACATGTTCATAATCAACATTTAACCAAACATCCGAATAATGCATCACCAGGTGGCGTATCATCTGGTTCATCAAGGAAGCCTTCAATAGTTGAACTCCTTAGTTCACCACCTCCACTTCCCATGAATTATCCAAATGATGATGTTAATTCGATTAATTTATCAAGAAATAACTCTATGAGTTCAAGGTCAAGTATGGAATTAAGTGATATAGTATTAACTGAATTAATTGAAAAGAATAAATTGATCTGTATAAGTTCTGATTATTCTATTCAACAAGCATTTGAAACATTAATTAAACATAATCTTACAAGTGTACCAGTTAGCGTGAAAGGAAATTCATTGGATAATTGTCTTACATTTGATTATTCTGATTTAAATACTTATATGTTAATGATAATGGATAAGATAACAATTAAAGATTTAGATACGGATGATGATGAAATAACTCCAGAATTATTTGATAGATATATGGAAAAGGGTAAAAAGGGGGAAGAAGTACCTGTTAAATTTATTATTAAATTACACCCCAAAAATCCATTTATAAAGATAAATGTAAATGAACATTTATTAACGGTTATGGAAATATTGGGTAATGGAGTTCATAGAGTTGCAATTGTTGATGATTCGAATTTAATATGTGGTATATTATCCCAAAGAAGATTAATCAAATTCATTTGGGAAAATGCTAGAAGATTTAGTAATTTGGAATGTTACTTTAATCAAACAATTGATGAATTAAAGATTGGTTCTACTAATCCAATAACAATTTATGGAGACAATACTTTAATAGATGCATTACATAAGATGTTTGTTGAAAGAATAAGTTCTTTAGCAGTAATTGATCGCAAGGGTAATTTGCTTGCAAATATTTCAATTGTTGATGTAAAGAATATTACTTCAAGTAAGAACAGTCATTTATTATACAAATCAGTCATGAATTTTATTAGTTATAACCTTAGTCAAAAAGGTATAGATGAAGGTAAAGATCAATTCCCCATTTTTCATGTCAATAAACATACAATGTTAGGAAGAATTATTGCTAAATTGGTTGCAACTGAATCTCACAGATTATGGATTGTGGAATCAAATTCTTCTTCTAATTCAATTGAAGATTCTGCCAATGAAAATGGACTTCCTGGTAAACTTATAGGGGTAATAACCTTAACTGATATATTAGGATTTTTAGCATCAAAATCCAATGGTAAAAGAATTGATCCTCAATTTGCTCGGAATCAAAGAAGAAGATCATCTACTTCAACTACAAGGTCATCATTGGATTCTTCAATGGAGATATTTAGGAAATAAATATTTTTGCAATAAATAAAATTGCCCAATTGGACACGTTAAGTTTACGAACCCATCGATGTCTCAGAATGGCTGCGAAGAACCTAAAAGAACCTGATAGAAATAAATAGTGAATATAGAATATTCTAGAGGTGATGCATCATATTAGTTTGTACTCCTTAACAAACCTATCAAATTCTTTTGTACTCTTAAATTGACACCCACTATCAAAATAAAACCCTTTTAACAAGGCATGCGTGGCTAGTAGCATAGCAAAATATATGAAATCTCCTGTACACGACCACGGCCACCAGGGTCAATTGATCTGGTGGACAGAATTGGAGTTTAATAGGTTAAAATTGGTCAATTCATTCAATTTATAAATATCTCCCAATCAACCCCCCAAGTTTTATCATCTATCATATCTGGTAACAATACCAGCTCTTATCTCATCTCAGCTGGAAAAATTTTCAGCAAAAAAAAATTTGTATAAATTTCCTCAGTTTCGCCCCTTGGAAAAATTTTTCATCACTTTTTAAATTATTTATAATGGGTAAAGAAAAAACTCACGTTAACGTTGTTGTTATTGGTCACGTCGATTCTGGTAAATCTACCACCACCGGTCACTTGATCTACAAGTGTGGTGGTATCGATAAGAGAACTATCGAAAAATTCGAAAAAGAAGCTGCTGAATTAGGTAAAGGTTCTTTCAAATACGCCTGGGTTTTAGACAAATTGAAGGCTGAAAGAGAAA